>CM031241.1:400299761-400406431 GCA_018340775.1 Taxus wallichiana var. yunnanensis
CTATTTTTACCCCCAACCCATAGGTAGGGTTGGTATAAGAAATTAAGAGGTGTGGGACAAGTTTAACTTGTCCCACAAGCCTCCAAAATGGCCCTTAAGCCCAAATCCGAGTTTCCCAAGTAGGGTGGAGTGTACAACACTCAAAATCACATACACTCAACTAATAAACACAAGAACCAAAGACCCAACCACTCTAATAAATGAATCCTTTTTGTCACATCCAAAATTAGCTTAATAATATGATTAGTTCACTTAATTAAGACACATAAACCAATTAATGATAAAAGGGAATTACATCACAAATTAAATCACATACACCAAAATTAAATAAAAGAAAGGAAAATAACTACACACAAACCCTTGGTCACAATTGGGGTCATCCCCCATGGGAACCCCCTAACAAAAAATAACAAAACAACAACATTACACAAGTTTCCATGGTGACCAGTTGCCAATACCCCACATTCCTTCATTGTTGGTCTCCTATCCCCCCTAGTAGTTTATTGTTGTGATATAATTACCTAAAAAATCACACAATACCCTCTCTGGCCTCATGGCCATATTAATGATGTCGAACTAATAAAACACTTATATCTACATATCAATTTCAACATCAAATATCATAACTACTATTTCTAAGACCAAGTAATTCAACAATTACTCCAATTTTCAACATTTCGATTCTACTCATACATCAGTTTGCAACTAAGATCATAAACCAACTGAATCATCTAATTTAAGAATACTTTCACTTGTTCACAATTTTACCAATTCTCAATATCAAAGAAATCACAAAATAACTTTGAACATCATAATAAAATCAATACGAAAAAATTCAAAATATCAACATATATCTAAACTAACAACACATCATTATCTTCCATACTTGAATGTCTATCAAAAGTTAATCAATTTTAGTTATAGTAATGTCTATCCTTCAATTTCCATATCACAATGTGTTAATGTTGTTCATCTATTAATATTTACAGGTATAATGTGCAATGATGTCTATGTGTTCAGTCACAAGATAGATTAAATATAACAAAACAATATCAAAGAGTAATGATATCACAATCAATTTATAACAAGGCAACCATTCTAGCTAATTGTCTTATCCTTAAATTCCCATCAGGTCCACAATACAACATACAATCAAAATAATAATAACCAAAACACAATAGTAATCATGATGTCCCACACATTTTATTTGTATGCTAACTAGAATAAAGCAACAAGGTTTAAGATTATAATCAATTCAAAATTGATAACATGGTTCAATCAGTGTTAAGAGGAGTGGGCATTACATCCCCCTCCCCTTAGATTTGACTTCCTCCCGGAAGTCACGAAAAAGAGGTAGGGAAAATGCAAAAGAAATAGGATCACACCCTTTGTGGAATTTCTTTTCTTCAAAAAGTGTGTGTCTACAGAACCCAAGTTTGGTCCAATGCAATTCAACAAGAAGAAGGGAGATTGTTAAGGGATGAGTTCTAAAATTTCTTCAAGTAAGGTTGCAAACATTTAATTCTAAAGAGTAACTCTATGTGATCAACCAAGCTATACAACACATAGCATCAAAACATGAAATGATCAAAGGAGTCTCAAGAATAACCACCAAAGTAAAAGAATAACAGGAGAATTTGAACTCGAGATGACCATATAGTCTCCCATGGATCCAACATATTGTAATAACAAAATTTAAGGCTTCCACTAAGGTTAAGTTATGCTTTCAAAGTTTTTATTTAGACAAGGCTAGCAAAATATCAACCATGACCATCAATTTATACGAGAAAACATGTCTACTCAAAGGTCTCACAATTTTGAGATCACACAAGATGAGGTTTAACAACAAGGAAGGACACTTAAATTAGCCAAAACATTTACAATCAAGAAAACTATTCATGGGAAGCACTTCTATAACTCAAGAGGGTACAATTAAATTTTCATGGTAATACTAAGCAAAATCATGACCACAAGGTTTTCTATAACTTGATTTTACACTTAAATCAACACACAACACTAACCTAATTTAGAAATGTCAAACATTTAGAAAATATTTCCACTAGAAACTAACATATCAATACAAGAAGCACCACTCACTATAACACAATGGGATTTATTTATCTTAAATCTCAAGCTCAAAATAACCATAAAGAGAGCACATGCATAAATCATAACACCAAAGAGCACTCAAGGGAGCTAGAGAGAAGAACAAGTAACAAGAGGGGTCCAACTACAATCTAGAAGTGCATCATACCAAAAGTGAGTAACAACTTATGAAAAAACTTGCACTTTCCTTCCCAATGGAAAAAGGGGGCAACAAACAACAAGGTGTCTCAAGAAAATAAGAAGAAAAGAGGACTTCCCAAAGTTATTTCATATCCTTAACATATGTTGCCTTAAAATTACAATAACCTAGGTCACCAAGGACTAAATCAACACACAAGGAGGTTGATTTTCTTAAAAACAAGAGATAAGACCCAATCCTAAAGGCCACAACTCACACTCATCGAATTTATGAGGAAACAAGGGTATGATGACCCAAAAATCCTACAAGGGAAAAGCACATACATCTATGAACAAGGGAGTACTACGCAATTAGAACACATCACTAACAACAAGGTGTTTCACAATTTGGTAGGAGGAAAACTAAAGGTTCAATTATACATTGCACTCAATACACATAAATCTTACTCATTTTATAAATCCAACTATTAAGTCAAAAGTTATAGTTTCTCTTGCTAAGCACTCTTCTTACAAGTTTTCCTAATTAAAATCTTCCTTCTATTATGGCATCACATATTTGCATCATTAAGGAGCACCACTAATGTTGGCATGATATCTCACCATTACTGTATAGGTGGAAAATTATTTATTTTACTTCTAGGGAAGGTAAATGGACAAAATTTTCCTTTCTATTTTCACATAGTTTTATTTCTTCTATTAATCTACCAAGATTATATCAAGAAACCATTTTCCTTTTTCCTAATGTTCCAGTTTACTTGTTAAGTTTCAAGTCCAAGCCCTCAATTAGGTTTTATTATGATCAATTAATCATTTTACCAAATATATTTTAATGAGAAGGAAGAGTCAAACATATCACATTATTACCTTTTATGGGAAAAGAGATAAATCAACATATCACATTTTTAATTCTAAAGGAACAAGAGACATTCAACATAACAAACACATCATTAATTTTGTAAGAACTAGAATCAATCAACCAACATGTATCACACCAAGATTTCAAGGGTTTACCAAATAATTACAAGCATCACTAAACACTCCAAGTGGGTCTCCACAAGTATCAAAAGAAGCTATGATGAAAATCCCATTATAGAAACAAAATTTGCTTTTACGAGTTTAAGAGGTTTACATCAGTTTGGGAAAAAAAATGTTTGTTGTTTAGCCTCAAAATTTTGTTCACATAATAAGACAAGGGAAGTTTCCAATCAACACTCATATTTCCACAAGATACCACCAACCAAGCAACAAGATGACAAGGAAAATTTTACTCCAAGGACACCACATTCCCATTAGAAGACATCAAATGCAAGAGGACAATCAACTAATCTACCCAAACATGGATTCTAGACCAAGAGTTGTAGTTTTAAAATAAGGAGTACAACATAAGCACCACTAAGATTAAAATATTAAGATCTACCAAACTAACATCTCTAAGAGAAAGGTCCAAAAGACCCAAAAGCATCCATAAGTGTCTCAACATTTCCCAATACTATTAGGTCATAGATTGGTATACATAATTTTTTTAATGGTATATCTATTTATGGGTCATCGAGAGCAAAAAAGTACACTTAATTAAACACATTGCTTGAATGGGATTAATTCTAGCCATAATTACCAAGATACATACAATCCACCAATCAATACTTTCTATAATGAACAAGGAAAACATGATAAAACTTAGCATGCCATCATGGAACATCACTACAAAAAAACACTTATCCACTAAAATATACATTCAACCAAGAGTTAATCCAATCCTAACACAATCCATAAGCCCATAATCAAACATATCTACTCTGATGAGGACCAAAATTTTACTATATTACAAGAGACTCACCACCACCTCTATCAAACTACCAACTAGGTCAGCATTTGCACACACAACGAACTCTCTATCTGAAAATTTGAGTAGAAAAGGTCACTCTAAGGTCCTAGACACACCCAAGGTTCCGCCCCTCCAAAACCAAAGAAAAAATTAAAGCACCTAAGAAGACATTCAAGGCACCTAGGGTGTACCCCCATATGACAAAATATCACAATACAAACAACGTAGAACCAGCTCATCAACATGCAAGAAATAATCACATAACATTTAGCTAAGTAGCCAACAAGATAAATGAGATCCAAGTCACCAATCAAAATAAAACACAAGAAATATCTACAATCAAAGGAAATGGCTAAGTAGCCACATTGCAATCCCTAAAAATATCACAAAATATAAATAACTAAAATAGTATAATACCTAAAGTGAAATACAATATAAAATAATTAAAAAGGTAGAATTTGTGGGCAAGTGGATGGGTGGATACAACTTCCTAAGGGATTCATGCACCTTGGTAAGTGGTAAAATAATAATAATAATATAAAATATGGGGCTCCGTGATATCTTGGAATTTGGAGATATTGTGATCTTGATTGGTTTTTGCGTCCCCACTCAAGATTATTTATTTCCCTTTCTTGTGAAACAATCCACCATTTTATAATGAGTGATCTATGGATGGGCATGTGGAAAGGACATTTCAAACTAAAATGATAGATCACATCCAGTGCCTTTTAGACCTACATATTTTTTCCTTATATAATAAATCAAGAATACCTTTTGAGATCTTGAGACAATAACCATGTTGAAACCCTTGTTAACATTGTAAATTTAGTAGAAATGGATAGTTGTAGAGGATTATTTTCCTTGTGATGAAATGACCTCTTCTTACCACTATTTGTTTGGTGTAAAAAGAAGAATATTGAGGTCATGAGGCACTTCAATTTGGTCTCCAACCTCATTAGTTTACATTGCCATGCATTCCTAGCCTTTATCAAAATACAAGTTCTAACAGAGACACATATACAAGAAGTGGAATCTTGTCGGATGTGAACTATTTGAAAGAATGTTAAAACCAAAAACATGACTATGGGACTAGATTGACTATAGGATATGGACAATGTAAATCCACTAAAATGGCCTTGGGGCAACTTTTTTGTGTCTCATGTTACAACAAATATGGTCTCTTTTTTTTTTTTTTTAAATCGGCTCATCTATGGAGAGAGGCATACCTTAGATAGAAATGGCTCATCGGGGTGAATTTTTTCTTGACACAACACGTTACATTCTCATTCCAGTCAAACATTGTTTTGTGAAATCACCTCATCAAATCTCACAAACAAATTCCCATTAGAACTGATGTTTGTGCTCCCGCAACATATATGTGCAAACCATCTCGCAATATATTCATTTGAATACCTCCTGTAATAATTATTGGGGGGACATCTATACATATGGAAATATTTTTGTTCTCCTTTCATGGTTTGAGATTTATTTTTGTGGGTAGCGAGCTATGTTTTGATTTAAGATCATCATGTATTTCTTGGGCATGGTTTCCATCCAAGCTTGGCTAGGTTAAACACCAAATCACTATACATTAAAAAATCGATTGTTTTACTATTTTAAGCTGATCTCTACATTTTTACTCAAGCTTATGGAGGTATTCATTTGGGCTCAAAATAGTTTTGTTTGCATCATTGACTAGCCATATCGGGATCTAGCTCGGTGATCTCGCTCATTTGTAGCTTGTTTGTTTGTCCTTAGTTACTATATTTATTGTGTAGTCTAATTACCTTGCTAACCCGATCTCATTTTGAAGATTCATGATCTTTTTAAAAATCTATGCGGAAGATGTGAATGAAGAAGGATAAGATTTTTGGATTACGTGCAACTATTTGATGAAATGCTTAATTAAGATGTAGAATTGAATTCTCCTTAGTTTTGGTCAACTTCCTTAAAAGGCATGGTTCTTCTCTCCTTATCTTTTATAATTCTTTTCATTTAGTTTTTCATTTGCAATAAGATAAAATTTTAAACCGTAGGAATTATCATAAGATTTGTTTAAATAATTATGTTTTCAAAGCAATAAGATGTTATAACGTAACCTACAAGATCCAATACTCCTTTGTAAATAATGGAATTAAAACCTCACTTTGTGATGATCTAAGCAAGTGTCCCAACCAAACTAGATTAGTATAGTACTCATTTTATTGCCAAGTTATAGTGAGCCCATACAAATATATTTTGCCCTCCCTTGTGAAAACAGATAAATCATGATTTTTGAAGACTTTCCAATCAACCTTCGTAACTCCGGAAAGGAGATGTTGAGTTTCCTAAGTGTACCTTACAATGTGAGGAGTAACTTCAATCCTTCGGATTGACCTCATTTGATTGTCACGTGATCTTTTTGATGCCCTTATAAGATCCATGTTACAACGATTTATAGTTGTAGGAAGTTGTTAAAAGTGAAAAGTTAAGTGTTTTTTGGCTTTCATTCGAACCCTTACCAAACTTAAATGGTCGGACATGAACTTGAATGTGAAAAAAATTAAGAATCAGTAGGTGGAAAAAGGAAAAAATTATACTTACATAATAATGCTATTGGAATGTTATTCGTAACCTATATGTAACCATGGTAATAATGTGTTGTAGGTTTTCCAATCCTTAAGTCCCTTTCTTGTGGTTGAGTTATTGATAGCACTTGATTTATTAGAGAAAGTGTGTCATTGACATGTATATTGTGTTATCATGTGTCTATGTGAGTCGATGACTTATGTGTCTTTTGATTTGTTGAGTTTCTCTTCTTGGATCCTTGTGGTGTTGTGTAGTGAGAAATGTAAGTTAAAAAAAATTTTATCCTACTATTTTACTTTTATATTTCTATGTGTAAAATGTGGGTGTTACATTTAGTATCGAGAGGAGGTTCATGTTCTCAAACCTCCGGGGTAGATTGGAGTTGTGATGGTGTTGGATTATGGTGGTGGATATTTGAAGAGTAATGTGATATAAGCGTGATGTGAACTATGTCATAATCGTGATATTGTGAATACACATGTTTTGTATGTCACTTATTACATATTTGTTATCATGTTGATGTGCTTGTGATGATAGTATTCTCTCCCCCTTTTGTGGATTTTATGAAGAGTTCATGTATGATGTGTTTCCTTCTTGTGTGTAAAAAAGAATGTTATTGTGGATTGCGGAGTGTTGGAGCATTATGACATTATGTGATATGTAAGTGTGTTGATATGTTGTATGAAAAGATTGGTGTAAAGTGAATTGGATTGTATCATGATGTCATCACCGTGTTGTGATGAATGGTGTGCATCACTATGTTGTAATGTTAGACATTGTATTCCTCAAATGTATAATTCATGTAATATGTGATGAATCATGTTGTGATTTAGGGGCATATGGTGAGCGTATGATCCCTATTATATAGTGATTTGACTTTGGGTGTAGTATGTGGTAATATGATTTATCGTAACCCGTGAAAGTAATGATTTTATTATACCTTATATATATACCATGCATGAATCACCATTGTGTTAGTAATGTATTTATGTGTTATGTTGTGAACCCCACACTAACCGATCCTAGAGAAATCGGTAAACGGTGTATGTGTGGAGTGAGGAAATGTGTACTATTGACCAGTCACTCTCAAGTTGAGTACAAGATAGGAAGTGGAACCTTACATAGGCTAAAACCCACTTTTTGTTTGGTATGTGTGGCACTTGCTCAACGGGTGTCATGTATATTGTTTTTCGTGGACACCCTAGTCTTAGTATATGGTGATTTGTACTCTTTTCTCTCTCCGATATGGTTATCATATGGATTCAACCTATGTGATTTTAACTATGTTGAGCCTTGTGGAAATGGTGGCGGGATGATTCAGATAGAGATGATGACAATATGTACTATTTGATGGGTTATTTTATGAGATGAGGCTCGATGTTTCGAGTGCCAGCAACTCATTGAGCACTACCCCTAGTGGCCACATTATGTCACTTAGTTATTGTAATGTGTTATTTCTATACATGTATTTTATTTGTAAATTGAAAAATTTCCCTTTTCTTGCTAGAACTAACAATTTTCTTGATTGAAATGTTCTTATACTTTTGGCATTTATTTGGTTGATGCTCTAACATGCATATTTTTGCACTAATTTTGGTTATTTGGCCTTTTGTTTTTTAGATTTAAATTTTTTTTTATAGCCTAGCCTAAGGCTTGGAATTTTTGCCACTTGGAATTTAAAATTGATTGTTATGTTGGTTCTAATGTCGTAATGTGTTGGAATAGGGTCATGGGATTCACCTTGGAGTGGTGGAACCTATGGACCCACTTTTGTGTGGGGTATCCCCAAGGATTTATAGATAACTAGCGGGTTGTGGTACCACAAGATATTATATCGATTGCGTTAGAGGTTTTTTGACCTTATGTTCCCATGGCCATAGGGTGACCAATCTTTTTGTGGAGCTAAAATGAAAATTTATCATTATTTTATTTAGTTGAGGGAGGCATAAGAGACTTGAGGGAGGCATAAGATACTTGAGGGAGGTATAAGAGATTTGTGTGGGTGTGATTGATGCTTTGGGAGTTATATGGAGTTGTTCTATAATTTTTGGGAGGTATATGGAGTTGTTATGTGATTCTTGGGAGGTATATGTATTTGTTTTGTGATGCTTATGAGATATATGGAGTTTTTATGATGCTTTGGGAGGTGTATGGAGTTGGTTTAGCTAGGTGTATTCTTGAGATTCTAGTTTATTTCTAGTGATGTTGTTTCCATCTTAACATTATGTAGCTATAGTTATGGTATGGAATTTTGTGAAACCTTCGTATGAGTACCTATTAGGACTTCCATGTTGTGTAGTATGCTTACGTTATGAGTACCTTTGTGTCGTTTTGTGTGACAAGTACTATATTGTAAGGGCTATGTATGTTCTTTCCATGGTTTGGTTGAGTTCTTGTGATGTGATACAATAGTGCAAGTGTGTAGAAATATGTCTCATAGGTTGTTTGTGTTGTGTTGATTTTTGTGTGACACGTTGATGTCAGTTACTATTGGGAACCCATGAACATAAGATGATTGAAATTCTAAACAATGAATAGTAAGAGATTGAGATTAAGAAATACTTTAAAATAAAAGTTAAATTGAGTAGTAAAGTAAAATCTAAATAACCACCAATCTTCATAAAACATTAAAGTTTAAGACATTGGAAAAATTATTTTGCTTCCTTCTACGGTCACTTTATACTGATTAGTTGTTTTGTTAAACAACATGTGTCTATATTGACTTTCATATCTACTTATCCATTCGAGTTTTGGTGTAGTATCACATCGACGACGATACTCTTATAAGTGGAGGGAAATGGAATAAATGAAGTGAAATCGAATATAAAATAATTAAAAAGGCATAATTTTTGGGCAAGTGGATGGATGGATAAAGCTTCCTAACATATTCATGCTCCTTGGTAAGTGGTTGAAAAAATAATAATAATACAAAATATGGGGCTCCATGATATCTTGGAATTTGAAGATATTGTGATCTTGATTGGTTTTTACGTCCCCACTCAAGATTATTTCTTTCCTTGCTTGCAAAACAATCCAACATTTTATAATGAGCTATCTACGGATGGGCATGTGGAAAGGACCTTTCAAACTAAAAAAGGAGAGCATCACATCCAGAACGCCTTTTTAGACCTACATTTTTTTCCTTGTTTAATAAATCAAGAACGCCTTTTGAGATCTTAAGACAATAACCATGTTGAAACCCTTATTAACATTGTAAATTTAGCACAAATGGATAGTTGTAGTGGATTATTTTCCTTTGTGAGGAAACAAAATCTGCATGCCACTATTTTTTTGTGTAAAAAGAAGAATATTGATCATGAGGAGCTTCAATTTGGTCTCCAACTTGATCGGTTTACTTTGCAAGTATTCCTATCCTGTGCAAAAATGCAAACTCTTGCAGATGTGTATGTAAAATCTGGAAGCTTCTCAACACGTGAACTATTTAAAGTAATTTTAAAACAAAAAAAAGGCTGCATGAGGATTGGATTGATCAGGATATTCAAAATATGGATCCACCGAAATGGCATTGGGGCCACTTTTGTGACTTTTACAAGAAATATGGTCATTGTTTTTTTATTTAAATCAGCATCTATGGAGAGAAGCATACCTGAGATAGAAAGGGCTCGTGGGGATGCACTTTATTCCTAATACAACACATTATAGTCTCATTCTAGTCTAACATTGTTTTTTGAAATCACCTCACCAAATATCACAAACAAATGCCCATTAGAACTGATGTTTGTGCTCCTGCAACATCTCTGTGCATACCATCTGTAATATATTCATTTGAATACCTCCCGTAATAATTCTTGGGGACATCGTATGTATGGAAATCCTTGTGTTATCCTTTCATGATTTGAGATTTATTATTGTGGGTAGAAGCTCTATTTTGATTCGAGATCATCATGTATTTCTTGGGCATGGTTTCCATCCAAGCTCGGAAAGGTTAAACACCAAATCGTTATACATTCAAAACTCATTGTTTTACTATTTAAATATGATAACTACATTTTTTTGACCCGAGCTTATGGAGGTATTCATTTGGGCTCAAAACAGTTTTGTTTTCATTGACTAACCATATCGGGATCTAGCTTGGTGTGTTACTCATTTGGAGCTTGTTTGTTTGAGCTTAGTTACCATATTTATTATGCACTCTCATTACCTTACTACCCAAGCTCATTTTGATGATTCAATATCTTTTTAAAAAGGTACGCAGAGAAAATGTGAATGAAGAAGGATAAGCTTTTTGGATTGCATGCAACCATATGAAGAAATGCTTAATTGAGATGCGGAACAAAATTCCTTAGTTTCAGTCCAATTCTCTCCAAGGGAATGGTTCTTCTCTCCTTATCTTTCATAATTCTTGTAATTTAGTTTTTCATTTGTAATAAGATAAAATTTTAAAATTTAGGAATTATCATAAGATCGATTGTTTAAATAATTGTGTTTTCAAAGAAATAAGATGTTATAATGTAACCTACAGGATCCAATACTCCTTTGTAAATAATGGACTTAAACCTCACTTTGTGATGATCTAAGAAAATGTCCCAATCAAACTAGATTACTACAGTACCCATTTTATTGACAAGTTGAAGTTGAGACCCCTGTAATATGTTGCCCTCTCCTTGTTAAAATAGATAAATCACAATTTTCTAAGTCTTGCAAATCAGCCTTCATAACTTCGGAAAGGAGATATTGATTTTCCTACATGTACCTTATTATGTGATGAGTCACTTCAATCCCTCGATATGAAACTCATTTTATCTTTGTGATCTTTTTGACGCCCTTCTAAGATCCATGTTATACCTTTTTAGCTATAGTGAAGCTACTAAAAGTGAAAAGTTGGGTTTCGTTTCGGCTCATCGTTTGAACCCCGAGAAAAAAAAAAATTCTCCATCTTCACAAACCTCTAGTGTTTTTACAAGACAATTTCATGGAACATTTATTTTAGGGAAAAAAATTTCTTTATAGTTTAGAAAAGCCTATTTGTAGGACGTTTTTATAGTTTGACTAGGTTAAATTTGGACCAATTAGGCCCAAAGTGGCTTCATAAATCATGTAAATTTTTGAAAAACGTGTTCTAGTTTTCAGTTCCGATGACTCTAATGCATTCTCCTTTTATGGTGTAACTCATAAGAAATTTATTGTAACACGTCCATCCATTAAACATTAGTTTTGGATGTTGTTTTCTGAGCCGCAAGCTAACTTTTGACCATTTACAACTAGGCCAATTATGTCTTATGGGCCAGAGAAAAATAACCGCCAATCATAAACTGTTTGCTAGTTCCGATTCCGTCGGTTCTTATGAAATCTTGTATATAAGTGGACACATAAAAATTTAACTATGGTGCATTTTCTCATTAGAAGATAATGTTTGAAAGTGGTTTCTTAGCCTCCAAGCTTGATTTGGATGTTTTTGTAGCTAATAGGAAAATGTAAAAAAAAACAATTCATGGGACCCCTTTCATGTTGCCAAACCACCGTAGAATTTTTTTGACACATTTAAATAACTATTTGAAACTCTATAGTGCAAGTTGTTGTGTGAAATAGAACTTTTGACAAAATGGCTTTGTATCTCTTCCTTTCTCTTCCTCTCCTTGGTTACAAAATGAAATCAAATGAATACATGTTTCTAAACCTTTTCTTTCGAATGCAAATTGTAATTATTGTTATTATGTAAATTGGGAATCTAAAGACGTTAATTATGTTAGATTAGGGTGGATGCCATGCCAGCGATTTATCATTGATTTCATGCTCACATGGTTTTGCAGGATGCAAGGAAGATGGTGAAAGGGCGATGTGTAATTCATTATTTATTATTGTAATTTATATAAGTCATTGTAAAATGAATATATGTATAATGTAGTCTCATGTTACAGAAATGTTATTTTTGAAATTTGCTAATGTGTATGGGATGTTAGTTTTAGGGATACCTTGGGAAATGTACATTTAATCATAGGTTCAATTTGATTCATAGTTACGTATGGTAAAAAGGTTTGATATATATATATATATATATATATATATATATATATATATATATATATGGTAAATGAATTTGAAGTTAATATCTTGTAGTGCATTTTCAGTGTTCAATAAATGATTAATTAATTAGTGTGTTGTATTCTTACCTTGTAAATGTAATAAATATTTATAATCAAAACACTCAACCCTAGTATAAGATTCATGCATAACATGTCTTCATGTGTGATCCTTATTACCATAGAAGAAATTGAAACCGTAGAATGAACTTAAACTTTGCACTCAATGGAACCTCCTAGTTTAGGTAAATAAAACCCCTAGTTTGAGTTTACCATCATAGTCGTTATGTTTAGTGACTTTGTCATGAACCCATCTTTTAGGAATGACATGGTCAAACTTTATCTAGAGTATGTGGTTTCCTTTTAGGTTTGCTACCGTGCGTGGGGTAACGGGAATGTCTTCTCTTCAATTTTGATACTTTGTTGAGTGGTGAATATGGTCTAGAAGTCACCTTAAGAGTCCTTGTTCAAAGCAATGACTATGTGGTGTAACCTTACCATATATGGAGTAAGTAGAGTTATTACTCCCTTAGTATCTTAGTGGAATGTAAAAATAAAATAAAATTTACTTGTGGAATGTAAAAATTGGGATTTTATCTTGAACAAAAAATCACGTTTGTGGTTATGTGTAGTTTATAATGCTTCTAATCATGTTCTTATTAAAGATGTTAGACATGTACTTTCGTAACTCTTTTGTTATAAGATGATGCCAATAATGAGACCATAGTGTGATGTAAGAGTAAATCATATAAGAGTAAAACAAGATTTGAGGTTAGGAATAATGTAACTCTTTGCTCCTTATAACTTAATTAAACATTTTCATGTGTTACCCAGGAAAAGAATATGAATTACCTTGTGTGATCAAACTTTGAGAAAATAAAATAAAATTTACTTGTGGAATGTAAAAAATTGGGATTTTATCTTGAAAAAAAAATTACGTATATGGTTCATATTTAGTTTATAATGTAATCATGTTCTTATTTTTAGACAAGTACTTCATAACTCTTTTATTATAAGGTGATGTCATATTTATTAAGAGTTCAATAACTTGTTGAATTCCATATATATATATATATATATATATATATATATATATATATATATATATATATGTGATCAAACTCAAAAGTTATTGAACTATAATAAATATGGTAGGGAAAGAACTATACTATGATCGAAGAATGTTATTGGGAAAAATCTATCTTGAATATAAGTCTACCTTAATACTAATATTTCATCTTGACATCACGTTAGATTCACTTGTGTAGCAAGGGTAAATTTTAAACATTGAATAAAAATTTGGGAAGCATAATATTAACATAAGAATGAGAGAGTTAGTATCTTTTTATGCAATACGAAATATGGAAAATACTTATGTAAGTTATGTAGATTGTCATAAGGGATAAAGATCCAACATAAATGGTTAGACATGAACTTGAATGTGAAATTTTTTTAAGAATCAATAGGTGAAAAAAGAAAAATTATACTTACATAATAATGTTATTGGAATGTTATTTGTAACGTATATGTAACCATAGTATTGATGTGTTGTATGTTTGCAATCCTTAAGTCCCTTTTCTTGTGGTTGATTTATTGATAGCATTTGATTCATTAGAAAGTGTGTCATTGACATGTATATTTTGTTGTCATGTGTCTATGTGAGTTGATGACTTATGTAAGTGTATTTTGATTTGTTCAGTTTTCTCTTCTTGGATCCTCGCGGTGTTGTGTAGTGAAAGCAATGTAAGTTAAAAAAATTTATCCTAGTATTTTACTTTTATAATTCTGTGTGTAAAATGTGGGTGCTTACATTTAGTATCGTAGAGGAGGTTCATGTTCTCAGACCTCTGGGGTAGATTGGAGTTGTGATGGTGTTACATGATGGTGGTGGATATTGGAAGAGTAATGTGATATAAGCGTGATGTGAACTATGTCATAATTGTGATATTGTGAATGCACATGTTGTGTATGTCACTTATTGCATATTTGTTATCATGTTGATGTGCTTGTGATGATAGTATTCACTCACCCTTATGTGGATTTTATGAAGATTTCATGTATGATGTTTTTCCTTCTTGTGTGTAAAAAAGAATGTTATTGTGGATTGCAGAGTGTAGGAGCATTATGACATTATGTGATATGTAGGTGTGCTGATATGTTGTATGAAAATATTAGTGTAAAGTGAATTGGATTGTATCATGATGTCATCACTGTGTTGTGATGAATGGTATGCATCACCGTGTTGTAATGTTAGACATTGTATTCCTCAAACGTATAATTCATATAATATGTGATGAATCATGTCGTGATTTAGGGGCATATGGTGAACCTATGATCCCTATTGTATAGTGATTCAACTTTGGGTGCGTATGTGGTAATATGATGTATCGTAACCCGTGAAAGTAATGATTTTATTATACCTTGTATATATACCATGTGTGAATCACCATTGTGTTGGTGATGTATTTATGTGTTATGTTGTGAACCCTACACTAACCTATCCTAAGGGAAATCGGTAAAGGGTGTATGTGTGGAGTGAGGAAATGTGTACTTCATTACGACCACTCAAGCCGAGTACAAGATAGGAAGTGGAGCCTTATATAGGCTTAAAACCCAATTTTGTTTGGTTTGTATGTGTGGCACTTGCTCAACGAGTGTCATGCATATTGTGTTTCGTGAACACCTTAGGCTCATTGGATGGCGAATTGTAATTTTTTCTCTCTCCCAATATTGTTGTCATATGGATTCAACCTATGTGCTTTTGACTATGTTGAGCCTTGTCAAATTGGTGGTGGGATGATTCAGATAGTGATGATGACAATTGTACTATTTGATAGGTTATTTAAGGAGATGAGGCTTGATATTCTCGAGTTCCAACAACTCGTTGAGTACCCCCTAGTGGCCATATAATGTCATGTAGTTATTGTAATGTGTTATTTATATACACTTATTTTAATCATAAATTTAAAACTTTCCCTTTTCTTGCTAGAACCAACAATTTTCTTGATTGACATGTTCTTATATTTTAGGCATTTATTTGATTGATGCATGAACATGCATATTTTTGCACTAAATATGGTAATTTGGCCATTTGTTTTGCTTAGATTTAAATTTTCCTTTTAAGTTTAAAAAAAGTTATAGCCTAGCCCAAGGCTTGGGATTTTTACCACTTGGCATTTTAAATTGATTGGTATGTTGGTTATAATGTCGTAATGTTAATAGGGTCATGGGATTCACCATGGAGTGGTGCAACCTATGGACCCACTTCATTATGTGGGGGTATGCCCCAAGGAGTTACAAATAACTAGCTGGTTGTAGAACCACGAGTTATTATGTGATTTGGGTTAGAGGTTTTGGAACTTATGTTCCCAAGGCCATAAGGTGACCAACCTCTTTTGTGAAGCTAAAAGGAAAATTTAGTTTTATTTTATTTAGTTAAGAGAGGCATAAGAGACTTGAAGTGGCATTAGATACTTGAGGGAGATATAATAGATTTTGTGGGTGTGATTGATGTTTTGAGAGGTATATGGAGTTTTTATATGATTCTTTGGAGGTATATGTATATATTTTATGATTCTTTGGGAGGTATATGGATTTTTGTGATTCTTACGAGGTATATATATATATATATATATATATATATATATATATTGTAATGCTTAGGAGGTATATGTAGTTGTTTTGATGCCTCGGGAGGTGTATGGAGTTGGTTTAGCTAGGTGTACTCTTGAGATTATTGTTTTAGTCTTGTGATGTTGTTTCCATCTTAACATTATGTAGTTATAGCTTATGGTATGGAGTTTTGTGAAACCTTCATATGAGTACCTATTGGGAATTCCATGTTGTGTAGTCTACTTATGTTATGAGTACCTTTTCGTCAAAGCATGTGTGACAAGTACTATGTTGTAAGGGCTATGTATGTTCTTTCCATGGTTTGGTTGAGTTCTTGTGATGTGATACCGTCTCGCAAGTTTGTTGCAAAGATGTCTCATAGGTTGTTTTTAATTGTGTTGATTATTATGTGTGAAACCTTGATGTCGATTCTTGTTATTGGGAACCCACGAACATAAGACTATTGAAATTCTAAACAATGATTACTAAGAGGTTGAGATTAAGAAATATTGTAAAACAAAAGTAAAATTTAGTAGTTAATTAAAAGCTAAATAACTACCAATCTTCACAAAATATTAAAGTTTAAGACATTGCCAAAATTATTTTCCTTCCTTATGGTCACTTTGTACCGATAATTTGTTTTTTAAACGACATGTTTCTTTATTGACTTTCATATGTACTTATCCCTTCGAGGTTCAATGTAGTATCACATCAAGGACAATGCTCTTATAAGGGGAGGGAAATGTAATACCCGAAGTGAAATATAATAGAAAATAATTGAAAAGGAAATTTTTTGGGCAAGTGGATTGGTGGATACAACTTCCTAAGGGATTCATGCACCTTGGTAAGTGGTAAAAAAATAATAATAATATAAAATATGGGGCTCCGTGATATCTTGGAATTTGGAGATATTGTGATCTTGATTGGTTTTTACATCCCCACTCAAGATTATTTCTTTCCCTTGCTTGCAAAACAATCCACCATTTTATAATGAGCTATCTACGGATGGGCATGTGGAAAGGACCTTTCAAACTGAAAAAGTAGAACATCACATCTAGAACGCCTTTTCAGACCTGCATTTTTTTCCTTGTTTAATAAATAAAGAATGCCTTTTGAGATATTAAGACAATAACCATGTTGAAACCCTTATTAACATTGTAAATTTAGCAAAAATGGATAGTTGCAGTGGATTGTTTTCCTTTATTGGAAATGAACTCTTCCTACCACTATTTACTTGGTGTAAAAAGAAGAATATTGAGGTCATGAGGCGCTTCAATTTGGTCTCCAACCTGATCAGTTTACATTGCCTCGTATTCCTAGCTTGTGCCAAAATACAAGCTCTTGCAGACGTGTATGCAAACTGTGGAAGATTGTCAACAAGTGAACTGTTTGAAAGAATGTTAAAAAAACATGGTTGAAGGAATGGATTGACCTCAAGATATGCACAATATGGATCAGCTGAAATGGCCTTGGGGCCACTTTTTGTGACTTTTACAAGAAATATGGTCATTGTTTTTATTTAAATCGGCTCATTTGTGGAGAGAAGCAGACCTGAGATAGAAAGGGCTCATGGGGATGCATTTTCTTCCTAATAGAACACGTTACAGTCTCATTCTAGTAGAATAGTGTTTTGTGAAATCACCTCACCAAATATCACAAACAAATGCCCATTAGAACTAATGTTTGTGCTCCTACAACATATCTGTGCATACCATCTGCAATATATTCATTTGAATACCTCCTGTAATAATTATCGGGGACACCGTATGTATGGAACTCACTGTGTTCTCCTTTCATGGTTTGAGATTTATTATTGTGGGTAGCGAGCTCTGTTTTGATTTGAGATCATCACGTATTTCTTGGGCATGGTTTCCATCCAAGCTCGGCCAGGTTAAACACCAACTTGCTATACATTCAAAACTTGACTGTTTTACTATTTAAATCCGATCTTTACATTTTTTTGACTCGATCTTGTGGAGGTATTCATTTGGGCTCAAAACAATTTCATTTGCATTGACTAGCCATATCGAGATCTAGTTCGGTGTGCTTCTCGTTTTGAGCTTGTTTGTTTGAGCTTAATTACCATATTTATTGTGCACTCTCATTACCTTGATATCCAGCTCATTTTGATGATTCAATATCTTTTTTAAAAAGGTACACAAGAAAGCGAGATATGAATGAAGAAGGATAAGCTTTTTGGATTTTTTTGCAAACCGCTTTGAAATGATTAATTGAGATGTAGAACCAAATTCATTAGCTTCGGTCAACTTCCCTCCACATGAATGGTTCTTCTCTCCTTATATTTTATAATTATTTTCATTTAGTTTTTCATTTGCAATAAGATAAAATTTTAAACTGTAGGAATTATCATAGATCTGATTGTTTAAATAATCATGTTTTCAAAGCAATAAGACGTTATAACGTAACCTACAGGATCCAATATTCCTTTGTAAATAATGGACTTAAACCCTCACTTTGTGATGATCTAAGCAAACGTCCCATTTATTACTACGGTACTAATTTTATTGACAAGTTCAATTTGAGCCCTTGCAAATATGTTGCTCGCTCCCTTGTTAAAACAGATAAATCATGATTTTCGAAGACTTGCAAATCATCCTTTGTAACTCTGGAAAGGAGATGTTGAGTTTCCGACATGTACTTTGTTATGTGAGGAGTCACTTCAATCCCTCGGATCTAACTTGTTTGATTGTCTATGAAATTTTTAATGCCCTTCTAAGATACCTATTAAAAAATTTTGCAGTTATAGGAAGATGCTAAAAGTGAAACGTTGGTTGGTTTATTTTGGCTCATCTTTCAACCCCGAGAAACAAAATACTTTTCCATCTTCGCAAACCTCTAGTGTTTTTACTAGACAATTACATGGAACATTCAGTTTAGGGAAAAACACTTTTCTGTATAGTTTGGAAAAGCCATTTTGTAGGCCTCTAGTCATAGTTTGACTAGGTTAAACTGGACCAATTAGGACCGGTGGCTTCAAAAATCATGTCGTCGTTTGAAAATCGTGTTCTAGTTTTTAGTTCTAACGATGACTGATGAATTCTCCATATATGGTGGAACTCATAGGAAATTTATTGTGGCACGTTCATCCATCAAACATTAGTTTTGGATGTGGTTTTCTGAGCCCTCGAGCTAACTTTTGACCATTTACAACTAGGCTAATTATGACCGATGGCCCCAAAAACTAGCCATTGAAAGGAACGATAACCAGGTCGTATACTCAAGCCAAGAACACAGATGCTAATCAAACACCACGATCAATAAGATGAAAGCAATTCACTAGAATAACTTTACATAAAACCTTTGCAAACAAATGAGCAACAATATCATATATTATTATGGAACTCAATGCAATACATTAAGAATGGGCCTTGCTTAAATAGGCAATGAATAACAATCTAAGAACTAGTCAAGGTCGTAGATCAACCCATGACTCAAGGAAATAACTAGTCATCAAATAACTAGTCAAGACCATAGATTTAGGAGAGAACTAGACATCAAGGATCTAGTCAATACCATAGATCAAGGAAAGAACTATACCTAACAACTAGATAATATCTCCTAATATCTAAATAAGATAAAAGAAATATCCACACACATAAGTGGGTGAGAATAAATACAATAAAGGTAAATAAAGTACCTAGGTGAACATGAGCTAAGGTAAATACCTACTCTAATAGCCATCAATCATAAACCATTTGCTAGTCCCGAATTCTATCACTTCCTATGAAATCTTTGAATATAAGTGGACACGTATAAATTTAACCGTGGTGTGTTTTCTCATTGGAAGACAACGTTTGAAAGTGGTTTATTATCCTCCTAGATTGATTTGAACATTTTTGTAGAGAGTAGAAAATGTAAAAAAAAAGTTATGAGACCCCTTTCGTGTTGCCAAACCACCGTGGAAAATTTTTGACACATGTAAATAACTATTTGAAACTCTCTAGTGCAACTTGTTTGTGAAATATTAATTTTGACAAAATGGTGTTTCTATCTCTTACTCTCCTTGGTTACAAAATGAAGTGAAATGAAATCAAATGAATACATGTTTCTAAACCTTTTCTTTCTAATACAAATTGTAATTATTGTTCTTATGTAAATTGGGAATATAAAGATGTTAATTATGTTAGATTAGGGTGGGTCCTATGCCAGTGATTCATCCCCGATTTCATGCTCACATGGTTTTGTAGGATGCAAAGAAGATGGCGAAAGGCGATGTATAATTCATTTGAAGTTAATATCTTGTAGTACATTTTCAGTGTTCAGTAAATGACTAATTAATTAGTGTGTTGTATTATTACCTTGTAAATGTAACAAATATTTATAATCAAAACACTCAACCCAAGTATAAGATTCATGCATAACATGTCTTCATGATATATCCTTCTCACCATAGAATAAATTGAAACCGTAGAATGAACTTAAACTTTGCACTCGATGGAACCTCCTAGTTTAGGTAAATAAAACCCCTAGTTTGAGTTTATTGTCATAGTTGGTATGTTTAGCAACTTTTTCATGAACCCATCTTTTAGGAATGAAATGGTCAAACTTTATCTGGAGTATGTGGTTTCCTTTTAGGTTTGGTAACCATGCATGGGGTAAGGGGAATGTCTTCTCTTCGGTTTGACACCGTGTTGAGTGGTGAAGACCGCTCTAGAAGTCACCTTAAGAGTCCTTGTTCAAAGCAATGACTATGCGGTGTAACCTTACCATATATGGAGTAAGCAGAGCTATTACTCCCTTAGTATCCTAGTGGACTCCCAAGTCTTACAAAGTTAGATCTAGAAGTTTTTTCTTGTCATCGAATGAGTTCCTTGTGGAAACCCCCGAGATGACACAAATGCAGAGAGTGAAATAGTTGTATTATGAATTAAAATTTTGTTAATAAACTCTTTAGTTCCTCTCAACTAAATTTTTACCTTGGTTACTAACAACATATACCACCTTAATTTGGTTAATAATAGGGTGTAGAACCTAAGTGTTAATTGGAATTAAACTAAACCTCAGTTGTTTAGGAGGTTAACTTGTGGGTAGAAAATGGTAAGTAACTCCTTGCTAATGAAATTGATTTGAAATATGTTGACCTTAGAGAACCCAAGAAACCTGAATCTTGGTCCCATAATCCTTGTTATGCCCTTTTATGACATTAAAAATAAAATAAAATTTAGTTGCGGAATCGTGGAATGTAAAAACCTGGGATCTTATCTTGAACAAAAATCACGTGTGGTTCATGTGTAGTTTATAATTCTTCTAATCATGTTCTTATTCAAGATGTTAGACAAGTACTTTCGTAATTCTTTTGTTATAAGGTGATGCAAATAATGAGACCATAGTGCAATGTAAGAGTAAATCAAAGAAGAGTAAAACAAGATTTGAGGTTAGGAATAATGTAACTCTTGGAGTCCTTATAACTTAGTTAAACATTTTAATGTGTTACAAAGGATATGAATTTCCTTGGTGTGATCAAACTTTGAGAAAACAAAAGATATATATATATATATATATATGGAATTCAAAAGTTATTGAACTATAATAAATATGGCAGGAAATAACTATACGGTGATTGAAGAATGTTTTTGGGAAAAAGTTATCTTGAATCTAAGTCTCCCTTAATCTTAATATTTTATCTTGAAATCATGTTCGATTCACTTGTGTTGCAAGGTTAAATTTTAAACATTGAATAAGCGTTTGGGAAACATAATCTTAACATTAGAATGAGAGAGTTAGGATCTTTTATGTAATTTGAAATATGGCAAATACATATGTAAGTTATGGAGATTTTCATAAGGCATAAAGAGCCAACTTAAATGGTCGAGACATTATGTTGAATGTGAAACAAATTTAAGAACCAGTAGGTGGAAAAAGGAAAAATTATACTTACATAATAATGTTATTGGAATCTTATTCGTAACCTATATGTAACCATGGTAATGATTTGTTGTGCGCGTTTGTCAATCCTTAAGTCCCTTTTCTTGTGGTTGATTTATTGTTAGCATTTGATTTATTAGATAAAGTGTTTCATCGACATGTTTATGGTGTTGTCGTGTGTACTATGTGAGTCGATCACTTATGTACATTTTTTTGCTTTGTTGAGTTTCTCTTCTTGGAGCCTTGTGGTGTTGTGTAGTGAGCAATGTAATTCAAAAATAAAAATTATCCTAGTACTTTTCTTTATATTTCTTTATGTAAAATGTGGGCATTAAAAAGAGCCTCAAAGGTTCTCAATCTAATCATAAAATAATGTTCTGGTCCTCGATAAAATAACATAAGTTTACGAATGTAAAATATAGAAATTCAACATTACATTCACTTTGAATACCTTCATGGCTGCTAATAGGGGTACTATACCTCTAGCTCATTTCTAAGAACGCATATGCAAAACTAGATCAAATGTGACTCCAAGACCTAATATCCACTCACTCATACAGGGATTAAGTTACCAAAGAGGTAACCAAAAATAAGTCATCTAACTTTTATCTCTCGAAAGTGCACCTTGTAGAGAGATGGTTATAGGTGTTCTATTGGTGCTCAAATTAGTCTCGCCCCGTTTGCCATTAAAATCCCTCAATTTGTGGCCTCTGTCACATTTTTTTATCTCCCCATGTTGGTGCTTGAAGACTCTTTCCTCCATTTTGTTGCCATGATTAGTCCCTTCCTTGGTCAAAGATCACTTAAAGATCTAGAATTTTTTTTTGTTTCTCTATCCATCTGAAGGTGTCTGATAAATTGGGCGTAAAACTTGGGTTGTTCCTTTCCTTCTATTTTCCATAGTCGTGTGTTGTTTTCCCTACCATTTTTTTTCCCAAATACCTGAGGAAATGTGATTGAATGTAGCTCGGAGGATCATGTTTGAAACTTACAACATTTCCAAATTTCTGTCCTTGGAGAAAATTTCATCTCTGAAATCAAACGGTGGTTTCCCTGTAATTTTACGGCTTGACGAGTGTGTTCTTCCCATCAAATTTACATCTCTACATCATTGGCAACGTGGCCCTTTTTGGTTGGATGCGGCTTGCGAGGCACTCTAAAACTTTGTGGATCGTTTCAACCCAAAACTTTGTCCACGTGGAGGAATGGAGCTCGTTTGAAGACTCACCTTTTGGTTTGGCCTTGGAGTTACACCAGGGGACACATGGAGGATTCCGCTACTTTTCCCAGGACTTAGAAAAAAATTTCATGTAGCTGATATAGTTTTGGTGAGCCATGGACACGTGGTGGGCTAGCGCTCATTTGAAGATTTGCCTCAGGATCCCACCTTAACAAATGTGATAGAGGGATATGTGGAGGCTTCCTCTGGCTCCATTCTATACTTAAAATTTTAAAGAAATTTTCTAAGGCCTAGGACACGTGGTGAGCCCACACTCATTCAAGGTCTTTTCTCTTGGTGACCATCTTGAAGTTGTGCTATAATGACACGTGGAAGTTTCCCTCGGGCCTTCCTTTACTTAGACTTTTCAAGAAACTTCCTAAAAGGCATAAGACACATGGAGGGGACTACGTATGTTTGGGGACCGGCCCCTGAGTTTTATTTTGAAGAAGCACCAAGAGGACACTTAGAGGCTTCCTCTCACTCTGCATTTTTTCTTTGACTTTTCAAAGGCCAAGAAGACTATCTCAGACCTTGGACACATGGTGCCTTTCACTGAACTCTCAAAATTTTCAATAGACTTTGTCAGATGAGAAACGTGTTGGGCCCATGCTTGTTTGGGGTCTCTACTTTTCGGACCATCTCAAAGTGTGCCATTGAGATGCGTGGCAGTTTGAAAATTAAAAAGGCGGGGAGGTGGGCCATCGGAGGCAACTTGGATTTTTTTCCCCTTATTTTCAGAAGGATTAAATTCGTCAAAGTGGCCCATGAGCTCGATAGAGAATAGTCAAATTTTCTTCAATCAGTGATGAAGGTGTGGACTTTCGGCGGAAATTTGGAAATTTTCGTTTTGTGAAAAAGGGAAATAAAACGTAAAAGGAAGCATGGTTCCACTGGGACCCACATCAAAAACTAAAAGCAAAAGGGTAGAGCTAGGGGAAAATTTGAAAAATTTTCCTTTCTCCAAAAATAATGTAAAATGGCATAATCAAGTCGTTGTTCCTTTTGGACCAACATTAGGAAACGTGTCAAGCCCATTTTTCAAAGGCGGAGGAGTGGACAAAAATGATAAACTTTACATTTTTCCCCAAAAGTTCTAAAAGGTAAAAAGGAATCCCCAGGCCCATCTTAACTTGGATCTCCCATGTGGACGGTCCAAATTCAAAAGGAAATTGACACCAACTATGTGTCTGTATCTAATTTTCTACCATTTTTGCTCCAAAGCTCCTAGGGATGCAAATTTTTATGGTTTTTATCATTTCTTGGTGTCTCCTACACACCAAATGAAGAGGAAAATTAATTTGATATCCTGGTTTGGTGGGGAAGATCTGAAAATGTCTTTTACCATTAAGATGTAATCTGGTATCGATTCGATCTGATATTTCTTTCCTTGGCACGCAAGAAACCAGTTGATATCTTGGTTTGGTGGGAAAGATCTGAAAATGTCTTTTACCATTAAGATGTGATCTGACTATTGGATTCGATCTGATTTTCCAATCCTTCCTTGGCATGCAAGAAACCAGATTTGATAGATTAGAGGAGGAAGTAGTTGGCGCATGAAGTGAAGAGTGATTTACTAGGTGAAGAATTGAATGTTGGAAATATTTGAAGAGATTTTCCCTCTGAGCACCTGATAAATTTTTTACAAATCTGATTAAGGAATCACGATCAAAATCGTGTAACAAGCAATGGTGCTTTGAATGTTTTTGGTTTTGGGGGGAAAAATCTATTGTAGATGAAATGTTATAAATTGCATGAATTTTTCATGAAAATGGTTAGAGTGTTAGAGGTCGGGAGCTAATTCCTAAGAGAAAAGTTTGACAAATCCCATTTTTATGAGAAATCATCTGAGGAACCTATTTATTTCTTTTGTGTTAAATTTGATCATGTCAAGGTGGTTACAAGTGTACAACCATTGACAAGCTTTGAGATTGTTCTAGAAAATTTCCCCTACTGATGCATTTAATCAAATTTGAGTAAATCTATGTTTGATTTTGAGCAAAATTGTGTTTGCTTCATTTCTGAATGTCTGTAAATAGTTTTTCTTATTCCCATTGCAATCTTACATTGAAATCTTTGTGAATCACACAATATCTTATCCTTTTGATAGTTTGGTGGCATTTGCAATTTCATTTTATCAGAAGAACTTTCATTTGATAGTGAAATAAATAAATTTAAAATCAATTTACTCCTAGCATGATGATAAGATTGTTTGTTAGCCTTTGAGGGTATCTTAGGCATGGTGAAACAAAGGTTGATAATGTTCAATTAAGTTTTTCAATTTGAGCCTTCATTTTGGATTCTTATAAGTTTGTGTGAAAACATGTTGATCTAGGCCTCCACTGAAAGCACAACTTCTAGTTAAAGGAAAATTTTAGCTTATCTTAAGCATTCTGTGATCAAGCCTTCCATTTTTTGTAAAATTTCTCAAAGACCTAGCAAATCAAAGTCCAATCTGCCTCACCTCCCACCAAAATTCATAAAAAAAACAACCAATCCTACCCATACTACCCTTTTTTCCTTTGTGTGTATAAATGCATAATTTTTATAACTAAAATATGTAGAAGCAATCATGTTTTCATTATCTTTAGTAACATGAACCTTTCTTAGAAAATATCTCCATTATCTAGGGTGACAACTCGTGAGAGTTATATTTTTGTTGTATTGATCATATTTTCTTCAAGGTCTTCTTAATAACTTTGCAAAGAAGGATATCTCCATCTCCTCCACAAACAACAGGCTACAAAAGGGTCCTCTCACCTTGGTTGAAAGGCACAACCATAAAGTAGTGAGGATAGATCAAATCCTCTTAAGGGTGCTACCCATTTCTCCACATCTGAGTGACAAAGAGCAAGCTACATTTCTTCCCCGGCTACAAAACAACACACAACATGATCTTCTTGTCTCTAAGCTTCTTGTCAAATTTGTGATGCTTCTCAACTTCTGAGGGAGAATCAATTTGGGTACTAACACTATTTTAGTGCCACTGCTCTTTAGGGACATTTTGATTGCAGTTAATATTTAAACCTTGGTGAACATTTCTTATATGCTCTAAGTGCTAGTACATTTTTTCAATCTCGTGTTCAAGCCTGTAAGAAGTGTTCAAAGTTATAAGTGATGTGTGCAATATTTCCAATTTCTATAGTTATTGCACTAAGTTTCATTGATAAATATGGGTTAGATCTTTCCATTTCAAGTTTCTAGTGTTGACAGACATCTGACATATCATATTTTTAGTGCATTTACACAACTAAGGTGGAAATCCTTAGTGGTGACTCTGTGTTGATTTGATTTTTTTATAAATACCAGTGTCTTAGCCTCTGTCAAGTGAGATTTTGTACTAATTTTTGCAAATCTGGAAGGAAGAATATCTTTCTTCACTAAGGATCCTACTAGGACATTATTTCTAGAGCTAGGAAAAACAAAGTCAAAAGGAAGAAGATCTTAGAGAGTTGTTGGAGATCAAAAATCAAGAAAAGAGATCTCCATTGATGAAAGTGATCAACCTATCATTGAATATTTCCATTCAAGTGCTTCTGAATCAAGTAGTCTTTTTGTGGAATTGAATTCTCCATCTGGAGAGGGGCCTTCATTTGAATTTGAAAAGTTTTCTTCTCATTCTGCCCCTGTGTTTTCCAAAGTTGATAGGGTTTTCCAAGAAACAAAGCCTTTAGGGGATATCCATTTTGAAAGTTATACTCACTATGTTTCAAAGACCCCTTATCCCTTATCAGTTTGATTCTCCCCAAGGTCACCTCCTCAAAACAACATGGCTCATCCCCACCCAAACCTCCATTTTTGTAAATACCTTTGGTCCTATAAATTTTAGAGGGATGGTTGGTTATCCAAATGCAGTTCCCCAAGATGTAAGAAATAGACTACCAAAGTTCCAAGGAAATAATGTTATAACTGGTGATCAACACTTAAAGCTTTTTATCAACATGATGGAAGACTTTGAGATTGAATTTGAAGATGTATATATCAAATTGTTTATCCATACTTTGGAAGAAGATGCAAGGGACTGGTATAAAGCTTTGCCAGATAATTCCATTGATTCTTGGACTGAAATGAATAATGCATTTAGATTGTAGTATGGTGATAAAATGGACCCTAGGTTTCTTTTTTCAGAATTTGAAAATATTAAAAAGAATCCTAATGAATCAGTGCATGACTTCAACACTATATTTAATAAGACATTGAGGATATTTCCTGTAAGTTTAAGGCCATGTGATGAATCTTGTCTTATAAAGTATTTAGATGCATTTGATAAGAAAGATGCTTACTATTTGAGGGACAAAAACCCTACCAATTTGAGGCAAGCCTTTACCATGGCTCTGCAAATTAAGAATAACATTAAAGCAATTGGAAAACCTCCTAAGAGGGAAGGTGTGAAGCTGGTTAACCTGGAAAAACCTCAAGCAAGTAAGGCTACTAATTTGGAGGAAGTTGTGAAAACTTTGGTAGGAGTTGTCAAAGAAATCTCATACAAATTAGCCTAGGCAGAGAAAGGAATTGGGCAAAGTTCACAAGGCCAGCATAAGCAACAAGGCCAAGACAGATTTTCCAATCATCCTAGAAATGAGTAGAGATCTAATGATAGAGGCAAGGGACCCATGGGATTTACAAATAGACATCCCCAAGCTAGGGAAAACAGAATGGTGCCTGATCCTTTGGCTGTCAGAGTTGTTGTTATTGAAGAAACATATGTAATTGATTGGTGTGACAGATGTTTCATGCCCCATGCTCCATGTGAAGTAGATCAACAAGTAGAAGAGGAAGTTGATGATGATAACATTGATGATGATGCATGCATGATGGAGTGCTCTATAAGCTCATAGTAAGGAACAACTTCAATTGAGGTAATAAGTGCTAGAATTGTTGCTGATTTTTGGGATTTCATTCACTAGGTACCTCTTCTTCCTCCCTCTCATACTTTATAAATAGATATTGTACAATATTTTTAATTTCCCAATAATGAATTTGAATATTTAAGAGATTTAATGATAAAGAAGTATGATGGAGGAATCCCATCTAAGGAGGATAGGTAGTTATTGATGAACGTTGTTGTTGCTCAAGAAAAGGATTATAATACTAGGAGTAGAGTTGTCAAAGGCTCATGGCTTCAAGCTAAACCTAAAACTCCATTGCTCGACTAATATTCCTAAAGAGGTTCCTAAGAAAGATACACCTTCCAAAGGCCTTTCTATCCCAAACAAGATTCATACTTCTCCTCATGCCCAAACTATCAAAAATCTCATGCCATCTGATGAATTTGTCAATCTCCCTTCCAATGTTGCCTTGCCAAAGTGTGTTCCATATGACATTTCCCAAGTTTTGAGTCAAATCAAAGTTAGTGTTCGAATTGTTGAGCTTCTTAGGATTTCTAGCACAATAAGAGGGCATTTGAGTATTTGAGATTGAAAGAAGAGAAGATTACCCTAGGCAGAAATGTAAACATTGTGGAGACTCCTCTAATCATTAAAGAGCTAGAAACACCACTAGCATTGGAAGAACTAGGTGAGCCACTTGAGGTTTATTTGGGAACATCCTTGGTAGATTCTCAGCTAAATGTAGATCCATTCTTCACCACTCTAATCATTAAGGAAAAATTGTTGCACAACTGTATGTTTGATTCGGGAGCATCATGCAATGTTATGCCTCTGGAAGTCATGAATGAACTAGATATCAAAGTAACAACAACATATGGGAAGTGTACTGCCATGGATTCTAGAGAGGTGCCAGTGGTGGGATGTGTGAAAGGTTTGGTGGTACAACTTATAGCTTATCCGGGTAGGAACTTGAAACTTGATGTTGTTATTGTTGATTGACCAACCAAGTGGGGTATGATGTTATCTAGGGAAATAGGTTGCAAGTGTTGGTGGGAGTGTTCAAATGGATATGTCCTATGCCACCATCCCAATTGAGGGCAGCCTTGTCAAGTTGTATGGAGAAAAGAAAATGTTTCACCTCATTGAAGATCCCAACAATGCATCTTATGAAGTGTTGTACACAAGTGTTGATGATGATAACTTTATTGGATTTATTGATGGGAAAGAGAAAAAAATGGATCAAAGTAAGAGTCTTGAACAAGTAGGCTCTCCATGGACTTTGTTCTCGATGGAGCTTTCTAAATTTGTAAATGGTCCTGTGTAATTCTGATTTCTCCAAGCTTGGAAGAGTTTGTTTTTTCTTTCAAACTTAACTTTGAGTGTACTAACAACATTTCTGAGTATGAAGCATTGTTGTTAGGTTTGAGAATTTCTTGGAAATACTATGTTAAAGACATCATTGTTAAGGGAGATTCAAAACTAATTGTTAAACAAATCAGAAAATTGTATGCTACTAAAAATCAGAGAATGAAACAATACAAGCATGCAGTATGGGACTTGATTGAGATTTTGATTCATTTAACATTTTAAATCATGATATGAATTTAAATGTTATGGAAGACAAGCTTACAGTATTGGGATCTTGGTTTGATAATTGTGCAATGTCCCCATATTGTGAATATGATGTTGAAGTGTTAACAAGGCCATCTTGTCCCTGACAACATTAAACATTGGAATTTTTTTGATGATGATGCTCAGGTCAAAATATTTCTACATAACAAAGGGGAGTTTAATGATCAGTGTATTGATTGGGAGCCAATGGTGTGTGCAAGTAGAAGGGAAAGAGACTTTGTTTGGCAAAGACATCATCCAACTGAAAACTAATACTATTCCTAAAGGGTTGGTTGCTTTTGAATCAAACTTTGATAATGTTGATTGCATTATTAACAAGACATATAGCAACCTCAAGGGATGTTGAGGAGAATGACCACAAAGGAGAAACCAAGGAAGATCTGGTTGGGAAGTAATCTAAACAAGGAGGAAAAATAGTCCTATGTCCAATTGTTGAAGAAATATCAGGACTACTTGGCTTGGTCTTATTCTGAGTTAAAGGCATATAGAGAGGATCTGTTTCAACATGAAATTCCTTTGGAATCTAATGCAAAGCCATTCAAGAAGAAACATAGGCTGATCAATCCACTCCTATCTCTTAAAATGTAAGAAGAACTGAAGAAATTGAGGGATGGAGGGATCATTCAGCCAACAAGGTATTCTTCTTGGGTTTCAAACTTAGTGCCAGTTAGAAAAAATAATGGTGATATCAAGTGCTCGTGGATTTTAGAAATCTGAACAGAGCATCAATGAAGGATAATTATCGCTTACCAAACATGGATAACATTCTACAATTAGTGACTAGTTTTGATCTCCTTTCCACCTTGGATGGTTTCTCTCGCTATAATTAGGTGGTTGTGAAGGAATTAGAAAGAATTAAGACAACCTTTACCATTGCTTGGGGGAACTTATGTCTATGTTAGAACACCATTTGATCCGATGAATGCTAGAGAAACCTTTCAAAGAGCAATGGATGTTGCTTTTTTGGTTACATTAATGATTTTATTATTGTTTACCAAGATGATGTGACTATATTTTCTAGAAAGAGAAGTGATCACTTGCAGCACTTGGAAAAAATGCTGATAAGATGCAGAGAGTATGGCATTTCACTCAATCCAAAGAAGTTCCATTTCGGAGTGCAAAAGGCCAAGTTGCTTGGTCACATTGTATCAAAGGATGGTGTCATGATTGATCCTAAGAGGGTAGAGGCCATTAACAAGGTCCCAATTCCAAGAACCAAGAAGGGAATTCAATCCTTCTTTGGGAAAATAAACTTTATCAGAAGATTCATATCAAACTTTGTTGAGTTGACCATTCCAATTACTTGCATGATAAAGAAGGACCAAGTTATCAAATGGGAAGAGGCTTCCATTTAGGCTTTCAATGGGATCAAAGAATAATTAAAGAATTCCCCTATTTTAGCAGCTCCAAATTATAAGAAGCCTTTTCAAATGTTTTATTTTTCTTTAGAGAACACTATTGCATCTATCTTGTTGTAGAAGGATGATGAAGGGGCTAAGAGTGAATTGCCTTTTTAGTAAGGCATTACAAGGGGCTGAGTTGAAGTACACCATTATGGAGAAGCAAGCATTTTCCTTGGTAAAAGCAACAAAGGTTTTCAAACCTTACATTTTGAGCTCTAAAGTTGTTGCTTATGTTCCCCACACCATGGTGAAAGATGTCTTATCAGAGATGGAGGTCTCAAGAAAAAGATGTAGATGGGTGAACAAGTTGTAGGAGTATGACATGGATATCCAAACCACAAAATTGGTAAGAGGTTTGGGCTTAGCTAAACTTATGGCTGAGAGAAACTTACAAACTATTGAGGTGAATGAAGTAGAAGAAGGAAGGGTGGATGTCCTTGAAAAGTTGGTGATTTCGAATGGTACAAAGATATAATTTTTTATCTCAAACATCTATACTGCCCTGAGTATTTGAGTAAAAATCATAAAAGAGCTCTTAAGTTGGCTTCCCAATAAATATGTCATTACTGATTTTGGGTTAGCTTGGAAGAACCCTGAGGGAGTTCTCTTAAGGTGCATTATTGAAGATGAAGCCCCAAAGATAATTTTGATTTCCATGGAGGAGTTTGTGGGGGAATTTTTATAGAAAAGTCACAGAACACAAGATCTTGAGGGCTGGTTATTGGTGGCCAACTCTTTTCAAAGATACAAATTTGTTGGTTAGAAGATGTTAGAGTTGCAACATTTTTAGTAAATCAAATCTCAGCTCCCTTCCTTCGCATCCTGTATCAATTGAATCCCCATTCAAGCAATGGAGAATGGATTTCATTGGTGAGATTTCAGACCCTTCAAGTGTTGGCCATAAGTGGATTCTTATAGCCACTAATTACTTCACTAAGTGGGTGGAGGAAATCCCCACCAAGAGAGAAAAAAACCAAATTGTGATGGAATTCATGATGAACCATATCATCTACAGTTTGGAGTGCCAGTTAAAATTGTTGCTGAAAATGCAATGAGCTTCAGAGCTAAACCTTTGGTGGTAATGTGTAAAGAATATGGGATCAATTTTACATATGCCTCCAACTATAACCCCCAAGGAAATGGACAAGAAGATTCCAACAATAAAAATATATTAAAGATCATTAGGAGAAACCTTGGAGTTGAACAAAAGGAAGTAGGGTGAGCGTTGAAGTTTGTTGTTTGGGCTAATAGAATTACTATTGAAAGAGCTACTAGAAAAAGTATGTTTGAGTTGGTGTATGGAACTAAAGCTTTAATTTCCTTCATATGCAATTATCCTCATATTAGTTCATTCAACAACTGGAAGATCAATAAGTTAGTCCATATGATGCTCGCATTAACCAGATTGTTGAACTTGATGAAGAAAGGAGGGCATCTCACCAAAGACATGTGAAGTTTAGAGAAAAATGAAGAAGTTATTTGACAAGAAGGTCACTCCAAGAGCTTTCAGCATTGGGGATCTTGTGTTGTTATGGGATAACATGCATGAAGATAAGGGAAAGCATGGTAAATTTGATGCATTATGGATGGGCCCTTACTCCATTGACATTCGAATTGGTGAACATACCTTCTTCTTGAAAGACTTAGATGGGGAATTTTTGAATTTCCTGTTAATGGCAAACATTTGAAACATTTCCTTGATTGATTCCTAGAATCAAGGTGAGCATCATTTTTATAGTGTATAGTTCATTGGTTGCTTTCTATTTGTGTTTTTTCTCATTCTAGTCCTTGGTGACCTAGTTTTGCTGGTTTCTCAGTTTGTTTTTAGGAGATGGTTCTAGTTTTCTACTCTGCAAGCTGACTCCTTTTCCCAATGGATGTTTTTGGCACTTGGTCTATTATTTGGTTCTTATGGCACTCACAGGGAGTGCCCATCCCCGAGTCGGAGCCGATGTTGGTGCTCAAATTAGTCTCACCCCGTTTTCCATTAAAATCCCTCAGTTTGCGGCCTCTGTCACATTTTTTATCTCCCTGTCGGTGCTTGAAGACTATGTCCTCCATTTGGTTGCCATGATTAGTCCCTTCCTTGGTCAAAGGTCACTTAAAGATCCAAAATTTGTTTTTCATATCTTTTCCATCTCGAAGGTGTTTTTAAATTGGGCGTAAAACTTCAAAGTTATTCCTTTCCTTCCATTTTCTGCAATTACAACATTTCCAAATTCTCTGTCCTTGAAGAAAATTTCATCTTCGGGCTCAAACGGTGGTTTCCCTACCTTTTTACGGTTTGACAGGTGTGTTTTTCCCGTCAAATTTACATCTCTACATCAATGGCAATGTGGCCCTTTTTGGTTGGATGTGGCTTGGTGGGGAACTCTAAAACTTTGTGGATCATTTCAACCCAAAACTTGTCCATGTGGAGGAACGACACTTGTTTGAAGACTCACCTTTTGGTTTAGCCTTGGAGTTGTTCCTAGGGGAGACATGGAGGATTCCACTGCTTTGCCTGGACTTAGAAAAAAATTTCATGTAGCTGGTATAGTTTTGGTGAGGCATGGATACCTGGTGGGTTAGCGCTCATTTGAAGATTTACCTCAGGGTCCCACCTTAACAAATGCAACAGAGGGACAAGTGGAGGCTTCTGCCAGGCTCCCTCTTTACTTAAACCTTTTAAATAATTTTTCTAAGGCTTGGGACATATGGTGAGGCCACGCTCATTTAAGGTCTTCACTGGGGGACCATTTTGAAGTTGCGCCATAAAGACACATGGAAGATTCTATTGGGCCTTCCTTTAGACTTTTCAAGCAACTTCCTAAAATGCCTAAGACATGTGCAGGGGACCACACATGTTTGGGGCCCAAACCTCCGAGTTTTATTTTGAAGAAGTGTCGGGAGGACACTTGAATGCTTCTGCACTCTCGCCTTTTACTTGGATTTTTCAATGGTCAAGAAGAATGTCTTAGACCTTGGACACATGGCACCTTCTACTAAACTCTCAAAATTTTCAATGAGACTCTTCCAGACCGAGACACATGTTGGGCCCGCACTTGTTTGGGGTTTGTACTTTTTGGGACCATCTCAAAGTGCACCATTGAGAAGCGTGACAATTTGAAAAGTCAAAAGGTGGTGAGGTGGGTCATCGAGGAAACTTGGATTTTTTTCCCTTTATAGCCCCTTTATTGTTAGAAGGATTAAATTCATCAAAATGGCCTACGAGAAATGAAAAATTTTCCTTTTTACGAGAATAGTTAAAACTTGCTTCACCAATGGTGGGGAGTGGACTTTCGAGGGAAATTTGGGAAATTTTTCTTTTCTCGAAAAAGGGGAATAAAGTGTAAAAGGAAGTGTGGTTCCTTTGGGACCCACGCACGTCAAGCAAACTAAAGGCGGAAGGGTGGAGCTACTTTTCTCTAAAAATTTGGAAAATTTCCTTTCTCCAAAAAGGAGGTAAAATGTTAGAATCTAAGCCACGCTTCCTCTAGGACCCACATTGGGACATGTGTCAAGCTAATTTTTTAAAGGCAGAGGAGCTGGAGCAAAATGAGAAATTTTGCATTTTTTCCCAAAAGTTGTAAAAGGTAAAAGGAATCACCAAAACCGTCTTAACTTGAATCTCCACATGGACTATCCAAATTCAAAGAAATCTACAACTTGTGCATTTCTATCTCGATTTTCCACCGTTTCTTCTCCAAAGCTCCTAGGGATGCAAATGTTTATGGTTTTGATCATTTTTCTCGAGAAATCATCTTAGGAACTTGTTTATTTCTTTTTTGTTAAATTTGATCATGTCAAGGTGGTTCTAAGTATACGATAGTGAAAGATCTCTAAGATTGTTCTAGAAAATTTCCCGCTAAACTTTGATGCATTTAATCAAATTTGAGTAAATCTATGTTTGATTTTGAGGAAATTTGTGTCTGCTTCATTTCTGAATGTCTGCAAAAAAATTTCTTGTTCCCATTGCAATCTTACATTGAAATCTTTGTGAATTACACAAGATCTTATCCTTGTGATAGTCCTATGGCATTTGCAATTCCATTTTATTAGAAGAACTTTCATTTGATAGTGAAATAAACAAATTTAAAATCACTTTACTCTAGCATGATGATAAGATTGTTTGTTAGCCTTTGAGGGTATCTTAGGTGTGGTAAAACAAAGGTTGATAATGTTCAATTAAGTTTTTCAATTTGAGCCTTCATTTTGGATTCTTAAATTATCTCCCTTCACCGGTCCAAGAGAAATTCTTCTCTTTCTTTAACATAGTTGTCAATGGCTTCACCAATGTTGCAAAATATGGAAAAGATCTTCTAACAAAGTTGATTTTTCCTAGAAAACTTTGTAATGCCTTTTTGTGATGAGGTAATGATAGTTGTGATATGGATTCGATTCGAAAGGATCAATTGCAAAACCTTTCTTAGAAACAAGATGACCAAGTAATTTTCCTTGATGTATTGAAAATATAGACTTAGTAGATTCAAAGATATCCCAAATTGTTCACATAGCGAGAAAAGTCTTCCTTAGGTGTATTAGATGTTCTTTTGATTTTTTTAGAATATGGTAATGTCATCTAAATAAACCAGGATGCATTTATTTAACAAGATATGAAAATCCATGTCCGTTACATGTTGAAATGTTGCATCTACATTTGAAATGCCGAAATTCACTTTTTGTAAGAATAACTACCCCACTTGGTGGTAAAAGTTGTTTTGTACCTATCTTCTTCTCGACTAGAATCTTACCGTATCCACTATAACCATCTAGGAGAGATAATTTATGTGCACAAGAAAATATTCTTAAAATATGATCCATATTTTGGAGTGGGTATTGATATTTTAATGAAGCTTTATTAAGATCTCTAAAATCCACACGTAATGATTTCTCCACTTTTCTTCCTAATAGGAACCAAATTGGATACCCAACTTGAATGCTTAACTCGGAAAGATAATAAATGATTCAATTAACTTAGATAACTCCTTCCTCATTAGAGGCTCTATTTTGGGATTTACGGGCCTCTATTTTTGCCTAATTGGCTTGGAATTTTGCTACAATTCAATAGTGTGTTGTGCTAAACTAGGATCACACCCTTTCAGGTCTTGGTATTCCCAAGTGAAAACATTTTTAAATTCCTTGAGAGATTAATAAAAGAATTTTTTCAGCTAAATAAAATACCTTTCCAGAAAACAAACTTTTCCTTCATCAACCGAGATCTCCTCATAATTATCAGCATTTTTTGACATATTAGTCTTGACCTTCCTTAGCTGATCATCATTGTTGAATATGTATTCTAATGTGACCAGACCTTGAGGTAGTTTATTTTTCTTTTAATCGAAAGCAATCTACTCACCATATAAGTTCTTGTAATTTATCTTGATTTACAACAGAAAATTCAGCTTCTTCTTTGTAAAAACATGTAGATTTGATCATCATTTTCAAAAATCAGAATTCAAATCATTATCAGGTATCGAAGGCCCGAGAATTAGTTTTATATGAGATCGAACTTTTATATTATCAATTTTTCCAAGCACTTCAAAACTAGCACCAATTGTGGCAAGTCTATCTCGCATGATTATTTTATGTTCTAGGAATGGATTGGAAGTTAATAGCTTCAAAATATTGCATTAAGTCTAAAAATCTATGTCCTCGTAAGACTTCATTATTGGATTCTTACAAACATTGAAATTTCTTACTTGATTGATAAACAACTCAGAATAACTGAAGATCTGTAGCATGTTAATACCTCTCTTTCTGGTCAAAAGTAAACCATGAATTAATGCTTCATATTCAGCTACATTGCAAGTACATGAAAATTGGAGACTCAAAGTTTAGAAATACCTTTCATTTGTTGGGGAAGTGAGCATCAAACCTACTCCTTGTCCTTTCTTGTTTTTATCTCCATCAAAATAAAGCTTCTAAATCCCTTCCATTGGATCTTTTGTTTTGGACAACAAGGGAATTGGTGTATTTTCTTTATGTAAGCAATACACACCAAACAATGTTCTTCAACTTATTTGAAAGGATCATGAGCATGTTCTTCATGTGTCTTTTCATCCATAAATAGGTTAGAAACACCATCTAATGCTGAAACATGAGCTATATTATCAAAATCAGACTGGTCTAAGGTTGCATAATTAGCTACTGCATTAGAAGTGTGAGGCTTAATGTGAAATCTAGCCAATGGTTCTAAATTGATAGTAACCTTGGTCCGATAATGAGAAGTGAAAAATAAGAAAGACCAATCTGAAGAGAGATATCCTCCTATATTTGTTGTGAAATCTCTTGATATACATATAGCAAAGTAAGGAGGTAAGTCTACAAAAGTAATATCTTGTAGAATGGAAACATTTGGGCAAAGCATGAAATGTTACCTCTAGATTTCTCTGATGACACCAATGGCCTAGTTCTGAGTTCCATTCCAGGTGTTTAGGAAACTCTTTCTCTATAGGTTCATACTGCAAACTTGAGATTTTTCTCCAATTGATTTTGGCATAACTATGTTAGTTACACCATTGTCTAGCATACAATTATGAACAAGATGTTCTCCAATAATAAGTGATAGATAAAGGTGGTGGCTTCGATGTCATGAGCATTTAAGACTTTCTCAACCATCCATTTAAATTAAGTTTGATGCGGTCTTGTTCCATTGTTCCAAGGACCATGTCTAGGATGGATGGACTTCCTTTCTATTGTTTTATAAGAAATGGAACCACATCTTAGCTTACGTTCATGAGAAAGTAAATCTTGTTGTCTTAGAATACATAGAGCATCCCACATTGATATGTTAACATTATGATTTTCATTACATCAAAAATGTTAAAATACAAATGGTTTTAGAGAAGCAGATTCTATTGTTTTAGCATAGGCTTTGGGAAAGATAATTGATTCTTACTTCAAATGCTTTTGATATTTGAGGTATAAATAACCTTCTTGGATCAGGAGAAACAATGCTAGAATTTTTCTTCTTTACCAATATGTAACACCTACTATTTTTTTAGGAAAAAAAAATGTTAGATTGTTTTGGGCATATTGTTGCTATTTTATTAGTTATAGCTCAGGTACAAAAGGCCTATTCAAATCCACCTTGGTTTTTTGACCCTCTCCAACCTTTTCCTGAGCCCTAGTAAGATGAATGACGGATAAAATTATCTTACTAAAAGCATCGACTAAGTTCTATTCAGTGCCTTTTCTTGAGTATCTTCTTTGCCCACCCTCCATTTGAGGCATCAACAATGTCTCGGAATGAGGTTGTACAACAAGACTTATGTTCAAAAAAGCATTTGGGCAACTTGTAGAATTGAATGAAGTTGATTACAAGGTTGACACCACTCTTATGTAGCCTTATTAACTAGAACTAAAGTTTAGATGAACTAGGAGCCTTTGGGTCAAATTTCCTTTGTTGATAAGGCTACCTATAATTTTGATTCATTAATAAGGCTGCCTATTTTTTTGGTTTAATTGATTTTCTTGATAAGGAGCCTAATAAGGTCTTTTAAACGGTAGGTAATGCAATCCTATTATCTATTGAAGTTAGCTTGTTCCCCATTTTCACGTCTGAAGGCTTTAAATACGTCATCCGATGGGTCTCGATTTTTCAAAGGGTTCTATAATTGTGATAGGCTAAGGAATAGGTGCTAAATCTACCAGAAAAGGCATCAAGTCCTTGGTGCTAATTTTCCCCTTGAATAAGGTTGTTTTCAGCTCTTATAGCAATATCATAAGAATGAGTCTCACCTCCCATTAACTAAATCATAGTTGAAATATCATTGTTTAATGCTCTAAGATAATAAATAAAAGTTGATCTCATTTGAGGCTTAACACTTGTTGGAAGTCTTTCCCAAGTTCTAGAAAAATGGATGTTGAAACTAGACATAAATCCATTGGGATCCCTTTTAATGGTAGACAACTATTCTATGATAGACAAATAATCTGAATTATCTTGAAATTGTTTCAGCAATTTACATTCCAAATCATCTAAAGTTTTTATGCATCCAATCTCTATATTTCTATACCATTACAAGGCTTGGCCTTTGAGGGATGTAGCTAAAGTCTCAAAACCACATCTTCATGGTAATATTATGGAAATCTCGATACATATGGTTGGTGGCTTCATGTGCTTGAGGTGTAACCTAATTTTCACCTGAATGATTTAAATTTTTCATGGCGGTCTTAGGGATTCCATGATAAAGGACCAGGATTACTAATGGGCTTTTTGTTTAGTAAAGGTCAAAATTTCTAGGTAGTTGAAAGTAGCCATTTGAAATACTTGAAGATCCGAATAGATGAAATTGATACATGGTGAAGGAATATTAGGAGGAGGGTTATCAAAACCAAACCTATTATATGGTAAAGTATTACCAACTATTCTAGCATAGGCTTTGGTGATAAAATTATTTTGCTTTAGCGCTTTTGATATTTGAGGTATAAATAACCTTCTTGGATCAGTTGTAGCTATTTTTTTCTCTTCTTTACCAAGTCTGTAACACCTATTGTTTTTTTAGGAACAAAAACAATGTTAGGTTGTTTTGGGCATATTGTTGCTATTGTATCAGTTATAGTAGGTAGAAAGGCCTATTCTATTGGTTTTTACCCTCTGCAACCTTTTCCTGAGCCCTAGTAGTAACCTACAATGAAATTATCCTCACTAAAATTGACTAAGTTCTATTCATGTGCCTTCTGAACTTGAGTATCTTATTGCCCACCCTCCATTTGAGGCATCAACAATGTCTCAGGTTGAGGTTGTACAACAAGACTTATGTTCAAAAAAGCATTTGGGCAACTTGTAGTGAATGAAGTTGATTACAAGGTTGACACCACTCTTTGTAGCCTTATTAACCTGGAACTAAAGCGTTAGATGAACTAGGAGCCTTTGGGTCAAATTTCCTTTATTGATAAGGCTACCTATAATTTTGATTCTCGTTAATAAGGCTTCCTATTTTTTTGGTTTAATTGATTTTGCTTTGATAAGGAGCCTAATAAGGTCTATTAGGTAATGCAATCCTATTATCTATTGAAGTTAGCTTGTTCCCCATAGTCTACAAGGCTTTAAATACATCATCTGATGGGTCTGACAATGGGTTCTATAATTGTGATAGGTTGAGGAATAGGTGCTAAATCTATCAAAAAGGCATTGAAGTCCTTGGTGCTAATTTTCCCGGCTTGAATAAGGCTATTTTAAGCTCTTATAGCAATATCATAAGAATCTTTGGGAGAGTCTCACTCCCATTAACTAAATCATAGTTGAAATATCATTGTTTAATGCTCTAAGATAATAAAGAAAAGTGTGATCAGTTTGAGGCTTAACACTTGTTGAAGTCTTTCCCAAGTTCTAGAAAAATGGATGTTGAAACTAGACATAAATTCATTGGGATCCTTTTAATGGTAGAAAACTATTCTATGATAGAGCAAAATGATCTGAATTATCTTGAAATTGTTTCAGAATTTACATCCAAATCATCCCAAGTTCTTATGCATCCAATCTCTATATTTCTATACCATTACAAGGCTTTTCCTTTAGGGATGTAGCTAAGAGTCTCAAAGCCACATCTTCATGAGTAATATTATGAACTGCACATATGGCTCATGAACATATTTAATGTGCTTTGTAGGTATAACCTGATTTTCACCCAGTGAATGATTGAAAATTTTTCATGGCGGCATTAGGGATGTCATGATAAACTGGGATTACTAATGGGCTTCCATTAGTAAAGGTCAAAAATTTCTAGGTAGTTGAATAGCCATTTGAAATACTAAGATCTGAATAGAGAAATTGATACATGGTGAAGGAATATTAGGAGGAGGGTTATCAAAACCAAACCTATTATATGGTAAAGTATTACCAACTCTTCTCCTTCTTGCAGAATTCAAAGGTAAAGAAATAAACTCAAAAGGAATTCCTCTTATGATGATCTTGTAGTTACTTTAGGCATGGAACATGCTTGTAATACTGGTCTAAAATCAACCTTACGGAGTCGCCAAATAGATCTTTAAATCTTTAGAATAAATTCTGACTTCTTGTTGTCCTGAAAGTAACTTTTATATGTGTTGTAAATCTATTGTAGATATGCTTTGTAAATGCCTAACTTGCATGTGGATCTGATTCATTGTCCCACCGGGCATGCCAAAAAATATTATCTCTCGAAAGTGCACCCTTGTAGAGAGATGGTTATAGGTGTTCTAAGCTTGCAAATTTTATCTCTCTCTTCATAGATACAATGGAAACACCTTAGGTCTGTGGGTATACCTATTTTGAGGTGAGTCTCTGGTATCAAGGCCGGTTCCTTATTGATGTATCCTAAACTGATTTTCTAGGGGTTTAAGGGTAAAAGATGACTATAAAATGAAATTAAAACTGAGGTGATACACCAAACTTGTATGAGGTCTTTGATTGAGTACATGCACAATTGATATGGAATGAATTTCTGATGCATAGGCCAACAATTTTCTGAAGATAATTAAGGGTAAACACTTTGATGTATTGAGGGATAGAATCACAACAATACTACTAAGTTACACATACACATTAATATCATGCAGAAATTACTAAATTTGCAACAAGGGTAAGATGATTAATCAGGGAATTCAACATTCACAAGATTAATGGAAACATACACAAGACTACAAATAATTGGAAAGGCAAAAAATACTTCACATTCAAAGGGAAAACTAGCAGAAAATTGCTTCAGCACTCTTATATCTAAAAGTCCTCCTTTGTGCTTTTCCAAGGCACACAATATATAGAAAAATTGATTCACCCACCCTTCCTAAAAATATACTAAGGTTGTACTCACCCATGCATCCTATTTTTATCCTTTATTTAATAATAAATAAAGGAATAAAATAAATCAAACTAGTACAAGGAGGCATTAATAGCCTTTGATTACATACAGTCAAATTGAAGTTGATTGTTCTATTTTTAAGAAAAGCATGGGTGAATAATTTTTCTAATAATAAATCTTGCTTGATGAGCAAGTCTTCTCCTAGTGCATGCAAATTTTGTCCTTTTGCTGATTTTCCTTTTGTGAAGGCATGCAAAAATACTCCTGTGTATTGAGCAAAATAAAAAATACAATATTTGCAATACTTGCAAAATAATTCATCCAAAAATCCACTTAATGGGGACCACCTCCAAGCTCAAGTTCTGATGTTGACATTCCTTGTCCTCTAGTGATCACATGGATAGCACACTGTAAATCATCTCCAACCCCTTCAATAGTGGGGACCACATTTGTAGTTCAGTAATAGTCTTACCATGGTTTGGCCACTCTTGTGGACTTAGAAAATTACTATGGTTTTAAACACATGACAAGGTGCACTTTGTAAAAGGGTCACCATATTACATTTGGCCACCTTTGAACATACATATAGCATACTATAGTCTGCCACCTTTGATTAATATTGTATTGTATAGTTGGTTGGCTTTGTATCAAATAGAATAAGGTGGACACCTTTTGGTTTGATCATTACACACATGATTTGGTCAGACTTTTGGAATATTTGAGCTTGGACTATTGTTGGTATGTCAAATGCAAATAATTTTTGAAATAATAAGGGTTAGCCCCCTCATGATGATGAGTCACCCCTCCATGTGTTTTGTCGGTGGTATTTTAACTTAGGTTGAGTTTTTTGAAAAAATCGGAAATGATCTTGGCCGCGCCTTGATCTCTCTATCTTTTTTTGATCTCGGTTTCCATCGATTCTTGACCTATGTGGTTAGGGTTTCTAGGTTTGCATTGAATGTGGTTAGTGGCACTTTGATCTTGGTGGTTTGCTTTTGAAATTTGGGTGAATGTTTCTCAACATTTGATTTGATTAGCCTTTGATTATGGATTGATCTTTGAATGTTGATCATCTGACTCATGGTTGAGTCCTATTGACTCACCTCTCGAGTTTGCATAGTAAAGGGTAACTCAACCCTAATGATCATTTCATTTGGATTTTTAGTCTATGGGAAGCCCTAGCCAAATTTTTGTTGATGCCATTGTTGTGAACTCCTTGAGCTTGGCCCCTCTACATAATGGTTCTTTGAGTTTGAGTGAATCTGTATCTTTGCTATTATTCTATATTCAAGTTTTATGATGAAAAAATGGTTGTGGGTATTTTTCATCATGATTTCAACTTAGAGCTCAATTTTTATTTAACTCGTAGATGTGTTTTTAGAACTTTGGTGTTTGAGCCTCTTATTATTTTTCGAGCTCTACTTGGATTCCTTAGAGATCTTGATTTCTTGAGGAACTTTATCTTTGTCATTTCTATTCAAGTTTTTGAACTGAGAAAAAAATGGTTGTGGGTTCACCACATGATTTTTCTTGGAACCAGAACTATGCTATTCTTCCATGTTTGAGTCTTTTTTTGTAATCTAAGGGATTTTGTGGTCTCTTTATCTTCATATTCTGATCATTGTGGTCTATTTTCCACCATGTTCGACTCTATGTGGTCTATTTTCCATCCATGATCAACTTTAAGCTAATATTTTCTTCAAATGAGATCATTGTTTTGATGAAGGATGGTAAGTTTTGATTTCTGAGCTTTGAAAACTACTTCATCATTGTCATTTTGACTTCAATATATTGATACTTCACTTTTCTTTGCATTTTTGTGGTCATGTGGTTCCTTTGGGGATTCTTGAGCTAAAAATCATTCTGGGTTGCTCCTGCTTGACTCTCCCGAGTTCAAAAACTTCTCATGGGCATATGGATTTCTTGTTTCATCATTCAATTGCTTGAAGGTTTTGACTGTTTGATTATAAACAGCGAGTTCTTGTCTGTTACTCTAATTTCTTGATACCCATTAATGGGTTTTTAATCTCTGGGCCAAGAGGATACCTTTCTTTTCTACTTCTATTCGATATAGTGCAACTTGAAACTGATTTCAAATGGAATAATAATTTTCTATGAAATAATTCAATATTTTTTTAACTTGGATATGAATGTGTTTATTCAAAGCTCCTCCACTTGAGTTTTTTTTTAGAATATGATTTAAATCTCTGTTTACTTGCTACTCACTTTCATTCCTTATAAATTCTCCCTTGAATCTAGACTATTATACTTTATGTTGTAGAAAACTCTCTTTCTTGATGATCTTTCAAGGGTTTATGACCATTGGCCCTAGGTATGCATATGTCTCTAATTTGAAACTTTGTTCTTAGTCAATCCTTGAGCCTTCTTTTAAAACCCTAGATATTCTTCATTATGTTTTGTATTCCATCTTCTTTGTACTTGCTTGAATGACTTTGAATGGCTTCGGCCATGAATGTTTTCTTGCACTTTGTTTCCTTTTTTGAGCTCCTTTGGGTTCCTTCTAAGAATGATCCTGGAGCATTCTTCATCCTGTTCTTCATTCTCTGGGACTCTAGACCTTCATTGTTTTGATCTCTAAACTCTTCTCTTGAGGCTAATAATATTTTCTGAAAATTTGAAATCCACTTCATACTATCTTAAGTTCTACACTATCATTCAATTCAACCATTAATACCCACTGAGTTTGTGATCTTTTCATTATTGGTGAAACCACTTTGAGCTTTTGTAAATTGATTCCTTTTGGGGTTTCTCTAACCATTCTTCTTCTCACTGATTTGGTTCATCATGGCTGAGGATGACATTATTTTCACTTACTATAACATTTGTTCACTATTTTATTTTGTGCATTGTTATTTTGCATTCCATAGTGAATTTTTTTCATACATTTAAGCTTGAGATACATACTTGGATCCTCTGAGATTTGACATCTTCTTGATGGAAAGATAGGCTTGTTCATTTGACTCTGGAACTTATAGTATTAGTACTTTGATTGTTCTTGATTTCATGAGATCTTTGTACCTTGTATGTGGCCTTCTGGAAGTTGTAAATAGTTTCTCACTCTTGTAATGCCACTAGAAGGCATGAGCCTTGATCTAGATGCTTTGTCAAAATATTGTAGTCTTATTTATTTTTGCTTGAATACTATACTTCTTTGATGGTAGCATTTATGTGCACTCATACTCACTTCATTCTAAAAATTGTAATTTAAAATGGCTGAACTTTGTTAGATTATCTTGAAACTTCATGTTATTCAACTATTAAGCTATAATGAATGCTCCAAAGTACTTCAATTTGATGACTGAAAAGTGCAGTCCATTTCTTTTTTATTTAAATATTACATTTAATTTTTATTACAACTTTGATATGTATGCTGGAAAATTTAAAATGTCCATTTTACATGGCGAAGCCCTATCAAAATTTTCCTAGAATTCTTTCTTTTATTTCTTTTTCAGCTGTAATAGATGTACTTTCTAATTTAGAAAACATAATGTATCACTTTTCTATTGAAGTTGATTTGTTGTTGGAAACTGAAACATAATAACTATTATCTTGATCATGGCATACTTTTCTTTTTTCTAGTATCACTTATTTGATTTACATACAACTTTTAAAGCATGTATTAGTTAAAAAAACATGATGGAAAGATGTAAATGTCCATTTTACATGGCAAAGCCCTTGTCAAAATTTTCTCATATTTCTTTCTCATTCTGTTTCAGCTGTAATCTTATCTTTCCAGTTAACTTCAACCTTTAAATTCTGATTCTTCTTCTTCAGTTGCAATCTAAAACATGCACTTTTGTCTACAATTCTCCTCTATTCTGTACTACAACTTCTTTTATCCCTAGAATAGTTGTTGAACTTTGAGTTGCATTCTTCCTTCATTCCAATATGTACTTGTCACTCATCTGCTTCATGTACCATAGGATAGAAGTTATTGAACTCTACAATCTTTATCCATAGTGAAGACTGTAAGACATGATTTATTTATTCTTGGCTACAACCTATACCTACACACTTGAGAAAATAGTTAGAAAATATTTAGGCTTTTTGGCCTCTCTTATGTCCATGTTTTTTCTTTTCTTCTCTTTATTTCTTTCTGAGTGAGTAAATCATGTATATTGTTTGATCTTCAAGTAATCTATATCTCCTATTATTAGAGATCCATGTGCATGAATTAGGATAGTATAGGAATATGGATTGTACCCTGAGCTCATAAATTGATAGTTTTCTCTTTTCTATTTTCAGGTATAGTGCTCTCAATGCAATGAAGATGAAGAGGGAACAAAGTTGAAGATGAGGATGCATCAACCAAAGGAAAAACCTCAAGGAAATGATGGGTTCACTCATACTCCTTTATTTTCTCTTTCATGCATGTGTACCTCTTATTTTAATAGTTGTACTTTACTTTCTAGTTACATCCCATGGCTTGTGTGGGAACATTTGAAATTCCTTATGAATAAAGCATTGAATTATGAAATTGAGTTGTGTATTTCTTTCTACATTTCTACTTTCTATATGGATTATATGATGAACTAAACAACCCAATAATATAATTGAATGTCTTAATCATGAAGGAAAGAACATTAAAGAATACTTGTAACATCCAATAATGAACTCTTATTTATGTAATCTAGTCTTGATTGCTTGCTTCAAAACCTAACACTTCATCTATTCTACAATTCAATGTCTTCATCAAGACAACACAACTATCCTTTTGGGGCCTTGTGTTCTTTTGTTGAAGATAGCATGAAATTGTAGGCTATGTGATATGTTATGTTTTGTAACAGCACACATAGCTATAGATTTCATGTAATCATTAATTAATTCAATAATAACAATATTTTCTAAAAGAAACTCCCCTAGCTTAGGTATACTTCACCAATTTTATCCATCATAACAAAGTTTCAAGTTGCCCATTTTTGCACAAGTGTAAAAATTGTCAAAACTAACCACTAAAGGAAAAAGAGGACCTTTAGATGCCTAAAAACTTTTAATTTACTTTTCCCACCCCATCAAAAACAACCACTAATGCTAATCCATAAGAATCACACCATACAATTTAGCATTCCAACAAGGAAGATTCTCAGTGCATTCATCACATCACATGATTAAAACAAGAGTTAGGACTCAAAAACAACATATTTCCAAGGAATCAAGTCCATGATACACCAAAAGTTCACAAAAATATCAATCCAATTCAACATTCTCGGTTAACCGAGTTAAAAATGCCATTAAGCTTTCAATAATTCAAAAAACTTTAATATATTTTTATTATTTTAATTATGGTGGTTCAAATTTTACTAATTAGCTTATGGGTTTCAATGTTGGCCCAAGGTCCAAGCGTTGAACCCATAACTCTAATACCAAGTGTAACACCCACATTTTCCCCACTCAAACCAATGATAAACCTGATAGCAAAACATGAAAATTATGGAATAATTATTATTTTTTGAAATTTTACAAGCCCCAGCTAGGATTTTAATTAAATCCCGATTATAAAATTTTAAACAATTACAAGGCATGAAACTAAAATAATGATTAATATTTTAAGCCCAATTAAAAAATGATGCTACGATTTAATTCTTTCTCTTCTAGACTCAAATATTTATTTAAATAATCCTCATTTAGCTTTTCATTATTTAACTCCATTAATCTTTTTTTAATTATTTATTTAAGGTCCATAATCAATTTTATATTAAATCATACAAGGATATTAATCTTACTTTGTTAAATGCATGTAATTTATAATAAGTTATTATTCTAAAAGGGCATAATACACAACTTAGTTTAGTCCCTTAAGCCACCAATTAACATTACACACACATCTTTTAATTAATTCATTCGCACCCAAATACCCTATCACTTAAGTGATGTAGGGTTCATCCTACACCATTGGATATAATCTATTTAAGCCATTAAATATAGGTTAGACTAAAGAAACCCTAGATATCCTTATGGGTTCTCTTATATTAATTTTCTAAAGCTAATCTTTCATTTTCTCTTGCTTTGTTTTGCAGGTTAAGGGAGGAGGAGAAGAAGATGAAGCCATGTAGACCATTAGAAAGGATCGGATGCTCTCCTTGTCAAGTCTTAGTGTTTAGGGTAAGGATCTACCCATTTCCTTTGTGGGTTTTAGTCTCTATTCTTTATTTGTTTATACATGTATTATTTCTTGCGGGTTAAAGGTATCTCTGAGTATATACCAATTTGGGTAAAACAAAAACCCTACTCATTTATTTAGAGAAAATAGATATATTTATATATATACACACACATTTATATTATGTTGGTATATATATATATATATATATATATATATATATATATATAATAGAAAGTCATGCGTTAAGATTTTATTAATTAATAAATAAATAATTTTTGTTTAATAAAGTACAATTGTGCATCCACAGAGGCAAATGAATTAGAATGGCTTAGTTTTAATTATTGAGAGGAGGCTTATTAGAATGGGGAAGGGTTACATCGCACATGATATGTATTATATGGGTTGGGGGTGGGATCACGCCCCTATCCCCATTCCATTATAACAATTAAATTTCCCACATGGCCACAACTATTCAATGGCCTTAAACAAATGTTCTTATTACATTTATTTATTAAAATCTAACTTTACGATTTACCTCATTACATACCCTATATATATTTTTATATATTCTTTATTTTATTTTATTTTAAACTTCTAATATTTATTAATATAACTATTAACATAATGAATATATATATATATATATATATATTATATATTACTAAAATATAAGTATTAACAAGTTATTATTGATATTTAAATAATGATATTCATTTAAAGATAATATAAATTATGAAAATGATCAATTTATATTATTAATATATAGTTTTTATTAGATAGGGTAAAACAAAGATTTTGAAGGGATCGGGAACCCTATTAAGATGAAGGATAAACATCAAATCCCAAAGGTGAAACATCAAAAAAAAATGCCCAACCTAGCCTCGGATAAAAATTAAAAACAAAACCTCAAAAAAAGATGCACGAAAATGGAAGCCCAAAATAGGAAAGTCAAGGAGACTTAGCCTTCCCAAGGGAGACATCCTAACTCCCAAGTTCAATTTTTTTTTAGATTTAAGGCTCATTTTGAAAAACAAGTGTGTAAGAATGAATTTTATAATTATAAAATTCATATGGGTACTAAATTTTCATATACAAAGGTAAATATGGTAGAGTAAAAATTTGAGCATTTATCAAATTTAACCAAATCATCATTTTCAATTTCATTTATATAGCTACTTTAAGGGTATGATTAGTTATGATTTATTCATTTACTTACAACGATTCCAATTGCAACAAATGGGGAATTGCATTATAAAATGATTTCTATCTAATCCTTTTTATACACCTAGTTGGATAAGGAAAAAATAAACCACTCTTAAATGAAATTTATTTCAATATTCAAGTAAGCAAGGGTTGTTAATAATGCAAATAATCAACATTTATTTCCCATCCAAGAGCTCTATACTTTAAAAATAAGCATATTTGCAATACAACTTCTAAGAAAGAACTTAATATTTGAATGAACCTAAATTCCATTACAGTAACTATTACAAATTTCATATTCATATGAAGTAATGTAAATCAAAATAAACAATTTACAAGGTTTAACCAATGAATAATTTACATCCAATATACCATGGGTAGTTTTACAAGTTATAGAATTAGAATCATAGTAGCACAAGCTACAACTCCCCATGTATTTCTCCAATAAGATCATTTCATCCATTGAGTTCACCATCTTCATCAAGTCATGCACACAACAAAATGGGGGAGTAGGCAACACTCTCCACCCAACCAAACATCCAATGAGGAGATAATATTTCTTCCTCATTGGCCCCGAGTCCCAACAAAGAAGAAATGAGGGTTATTTAGACAACCATGGCAACTCAAAAATGGCTTCCACATACACATTCAATCAAGAAAATCAATTTAATATTCAACACCAATATTGCAACAACCAACAAATATCAAAACACAAAGTTTTCATACTAAAGCCATGGAGGAGAAAGGAATATGATGGTTCTTCTTATGCCTCCCAAGGGCTTCGTGTCTACCTATGAACCCCCAAAAACTCCATCACAATACACACAACACTCTTATGCCTCCCTCCAAGAAGATACACAATTTTAGGCCTCCCTCAAGAAATCAACCCATTCTTATGGCTCCCTTTAATAAATAACAAGATAAACACAAATCATATTTATCAACAAGGAGGACATCCCAACCCAATTCCTCTCTAAAACACCAAAAACATTTCTCTTATGCCTCCCTAAAGTTTTTACCCCAATTTCCATTTCTCCCACAAATGAATAATATTAATACATAACAAGCTCCAAGCCTTCAAAATCCTAAGAAACCACCATCCACTCCAAGCTCCATTCTCAAGAAAGCTCTCCAAAATTACAAGCATTCCCAAAAAAAGAGCAAGTAACCCCCAATACTTCCCAAAAACTCCAATAAATAGAAAAGAGGGAGAGGGAGATGATGTGGATCCATGTAGGATGCCACATCATTTCTTTTCATCCCACATAACCCAAGTCAAACCCATACCCCAAGGAATAATAAATGGGTGGTTTCTAGAGGAATGAAAACCTCTTACACACACCACTCTAACCCACACCATGTGTTTGGACAAAATTTAAACACATATAAGAAAGTGCATTAAATCTAACATTTTTTGATTTTCCTTCTAAAACACATAATGGGGTTATTTTTTTACCACCCAACCCATAGGTAGGGTTTCTATAAGAAATTAAGAGGTGAGGTATGAGTTTAATTCAAAACCTCCAAAAATAGGATGAAATCCGAGTTTCCCAAGTAGGGTGGAGTGTACAAGATTGAAAATCATATACACTCAACTAATAAACATGAGAACCAAATACCCAACCATCTTGAGCAGTAATATATGACTCCTTTTTTTCACATCCAAAATTAGCTTAATAATATGATTAGTTCACTTAATTAAGACAAATAAAATAATTAATGATAAAAGGGAATTATATCACAAATTAAATCACATACTCAAAATTAAACAAAAGAAAGGAAAAGAACTTACACAAAAACCCTTGGTCATAATAGGGATCATCCCCCATGGGAACCCCCTAACAACAAATAACAAAACAACAACATTACACAAGTTGCCATGGTGACCAGTTGCCAATACCCCACATTCCTTTGTTGTTGGTATCCTATCCGTAGTAGTTTGTTGTTGTGATATAATTACCTACAAAAATCACACAATACCCCTCTAGCCTCATGGCCATATTAATGATGTCAAACTAATAAAACACTTATATCTACATATCAATTTCAACATAAAATATCATAACTACTATTTCTAAGACCAAGTAATTCAACAATTACTCTCAATTTTCAACATTTTGATTCTACTCATACATTCGTTTGCAACTAAGATCATAAACCAACTGAATCATATAATTTAAGAAATACTTTAACTCGTTCAAAAATTTCCAATTGCTAATATCAAAGAATACACAAAATAACTTTGAAAATCATAATTAAAAAATACGAAAATAATTTAAAATATCAACATATATCTAAACTGACAACACATCATTATCTTCCATACTGAATGTCTATCAAAATTTAATCAGTTTGGTTACAGTAATGTCTATCCTTCAATTTCCATATCACAATGTGTTAATGTCATTCATCTATTAATATTTATAGGTACAATGTGCAATGATGTCTATGTGTTTAGTCACAATGTTAGATTAAATATAACAAAACAATATCGAAGAGTAATGATATCACAATCAATTTATAACAAGGAAACCGTTCTAGCTAATTTTCTTATCCTTAAATTCCCATCAGGGTCCACAGTATGACATACAGTCAAAATAATAATAACCAAAACACAATAGCAATCATGATGTCCCACACATTTTATTTGCATGCTAACTAGAATAAAGCAGCAAGGTTTAAGATTAAAAATCAATTCAAAATTGATAACACGGTTCAATCAGAGTTAAAGAGGAGTGGGCATTACAATTTTTCATTCATATATAATTAAGATTGATTAATTTCATGTTTGTATATATATTAAATCCTTGTTACTTGTTATTTATGGCTGACATGGAACAACCGATCGAAACAAACCCGGTGTGGGAGGAGCTATGTTTTGTGCCACTATGCAATATGTACCATAGGTAAATATGTAGGTTCTCTAGGGCATGAAATGCCTTATTTTCATAGGTATATGGGAAGGAAGTATCACCACAACCAGATTATATATTAGGAGTGTCCTAGGAAATAATTAGAGTGGAAACCATTCTAACAAATTCAAATTTTTATTCCCATTAATTAAAATATTAAAATTGGATGCATTGTTGTATTTTAAAATTTACATCAAGATCATAGTAAATTACAAACTTAGAGAAACTACCATATCAAAGGAATTAAAAGATATTGTATAACTAGTAATCCTAAATGAACAATGTGATGTGAACGCTAAAAGGGATGTGGTGGAAGAAATAAATGTGGAAAAGGGAAGTAAATTAAGAAGGATAGTTGTATTTGTAAAAGTATTTGATGTGTTAGTCATATGGAGAGAGAGAGAGAGTGTGTGTAAAAGTAGTTAACACTAGTACTAAGGGTGGTGGTGTAATGTGTGGTAATATTAGAGTCTATGAGCATGGGCGTCGAGGATTATGAATGAATGGTCTTAAATTTGTTAAATAATATAAAGACATGAACAAAAATATACAAAATTGTTGGAATTATATACCTAAAGATGCCACACCTTTTCCATTTATGAATTCATTATTACCAATATATTTTTATTATATACGTAAAATGTTAACGATTATTATTTTTCTCAACAACATTTTTACCAACGGCCATAAAAATATGATTGCATCAATTATATGAAAAAAATAGGATCATACCTAGGGTGAATTATATGAACATATTCTCTTCAATCATTAGTAACTAAGGTCAATAAATATGTGTAAGCTTCAAATTGGATTTAAAAAAACCTTGTTAATAAAAATCCTATGTAAATACTTTTCTATATATATGAAAATGAAGCTGTATTTTTTAAAGGATATGATATCTCAAGTAATGCATACATGTAAAAGAAATAAATCAGTTTAAAATAAAATTCATTAGTGGATGCCATTGTATGACTCTCCCTCACATGAATGTAATTACGCAAGTAATTAAAATGTAATTTTGACACCCAAAAACAAACAACATACAAACCACACATTATTTTTGGCAATTGTTTAAATTGGAGATAAGTGAGGTAGACAATATACTATTAATCATGGATCCCCTCATTGTTTGTGGGTAGTTAGAACAAATTTCAATTTGAGGTAAATTATATTTTTGTTTGGATATACTTTAGAGATAGGGATACATTGAGTGGACTCACCATCACAGTCAAGTCATTACAGGTATTAATTTGATAACTAAATGTTACGATTTTATGCAAGGATTTTCCCATGCATAGGCATGAATGATTTCCTTGAAATCAATAACAAACATCACAATTTTTTTCCAAAATTAAGAGCATTGTTTTTCATCACTTCTTCTAATCACGCACTATTACTTTCTATGTTATGTACCGTAATGTCATAATTTTCCTTCTCAATATCATTTACAAGAAGCAAAACTTTGGAAAATAGCTGATCTTCTTTTCTATTGTAAACGAGACATGTTTTCTAAGATAAATAGACTATAAAGCTCTTTTCATGTGGGACATCGATGTCCACACCTGACATGGGCACTTGGTTGTTGGAGACTTCTAATGGGCACTTGAGACTATGTCAATGCTCAAAATCCTAATTTTACAAAGTTGTTGCATAAGTGTCACAAATATTCCCTATTCATTTTCTAATTTTCTCTCTTCGATCACTGAGGAGACACAAAAACTTGGAAAATAGATATCACCTGCAAAACCCAAATACCACATCAAATCCTAAAAAGAAAGATGAAATATATGAATTCATAAAAATTGTGGTATTCACCTGAGAGTGAACTTATGACCAAGTGGTACACTACATCTCAAAGTATGTGTAGATTTGGTGAGTGTGTGTAAGAATGGTGCCCTTGGATTCCCTTGTGCAAGATACACTAGGCAATGAGCAAGATTTGTTAAATGATGAAAATTTGTGTATTGAATAGAATAAAATTCCCCCTTAAATACAATGGATATAGAAAATGAAATCCCTTTTCCTTGAATGGATGCTAAATGGGTGTCCTTGAGTTCTTTGGATTCCTTTGGATGCAAGGTTAGGTGGTATAAGGTGATATTAAGTATGATTAGAGCTTGGACCCTTATTTTTATCACATAGATATGTGTTTATATGATTTCCTTATTTGAATTTTTAACTGAAAATAGAAAGACCAACCCATAATAAAATAAGATTCTCAAAAAGATAAAAGAGACCAAAAAGAGAGATTAAGGTGGGAAGATGTCGGGGAGACCAGAAAAATGAGGGTTCTGGGAACGAACATCCTCACTTGGGTGATGGTTTCAAAATCATAAAACAAAAGCAATTAAAGTACCAACTAGGTTATAGGGTGTGTAAGACACTATAGAAAGAAAGAAACATAGACAAAAGGCCAAACATAGTTTTCAATTACTACTTTTCTCTCTTATGAATAATGTATATACTAGTATGACTTTAGGACATAGAAATGTACCTAATTGTGTGATTTTTGTATGCCTCTGCACCTGAATTATGTTGTTGAGTAGATAATCAATAAAATAATTTAGATAAGTGATACGCACTTGATAAATTTTATAACGTATTGCAAAATTCATACCGAGTGGAAAAATGAATCTTAGAATGATGTAACAATTAAGCATGGAAAATAGGAAGAGAAAGGGACCCAAGGAGTGAACCATATGCATTTTGCATTGTTGTACCTTTTATTTTTAATTTATTTTTGTTTCTTCTTTAAAGGATCGACTTGTAAAAAGAAGAGAACAAGGGTTTCAAAGTCATTTATTTTGAAAACTTTGATAAAGTATGTAAAGGTATGTAAAAGTATGTAAAAAAAAATTGTGTACCTAGTGTATAAGAGTGTAAAAGGATAGAGAAGTTTCCTAAAAATTATGTTTAGAATTATTTTTATGGGTGATATCATGCCAAGATTGATTTTCCTAGGCGATCTCATGCCAAGAGATATTGTTTAGGCAATCTCATGCCAAGTGCGAAGATTTTTGGGCAATCTCACACCAAGTGTGAGTTTTATAGGAAATACCACGCCAAAGAGGAAGTGTAATAGGGAGATTTTTAATGTTACTCTCCTTCCATGAATCTAGCCACTAAACACAACTACAAATGTTATGTCCCTATTTTTGTATTGTTTTCCATGATTTTTCTCAATTGTACCATTTTTACTTTGAATGTAGGAGATAAATTGTATCCAATTTTCTAGAGGATTAGTCTAATAATTTAAAAATAATACTTAAAGATTCTTTATAATTTATTGATCTAATAATCCAAATGTGTGTTCCCAAAGGACATTAGCTCCCATGGGTGACAAAATCACTAAGGCACTCTTGTATGAGTCTAGACATTAGTGTATGTGTTGAGATTTAGACCCAAGTCTTTTTTTGAGAAAGTACTATAATGGTAACTTGTGCCAAATGTATTTTTAATGTACCATGTTATATATCTAAGATTATTTATGGGTTGATTTGTTCACCCAATCTATGTACCCCTTTTTTTTTATGCATGCGAGGTCGATAGGACTATGCATTAAAGGAGATGACACGAAAATTATCTAAAGGTGAAACTTGAAAGGGATAGGGGATGTGAATGATATATACCAAGGAACATGTAAACAAATATGGATATATAGATATGTTAGCAGTAAAATAAGAAGAAAAATCATATAAAATAAATGTAAAAAGAAAGTTTACGTAAAATATAAACCATTAAAAACCATGTTTCAAACATGGGACATCACTCACAATGTCACAAGGAAGTCAAGACTCGATACTGACTAAAATCATAAAAATCATGTTCATTCAAAACATACAACATATCCCAAAAAAATGGCATACAATAGTAAAAAAAATAAAAGTTTAAGAGACAACCATGGTGGAAAACAATCTTAGAAATTAAATTATACTCATGAAGAAGCCATTAAGTATGTTATAAATATACAAAGTATGTATCAAAGTAAAGTAATGTGTTAGTAATAATCGAAGTAGTAAATGATTAAATTATAACACATTTAATATTCAAGAAAATAGATTCCCATAGGATCCTTAGTTCGATTGGTAAGAGGTATAGTGTCAAACATAATTTTATCTTGTAAATAGTTATAGGAGAGCTGCATTCACAACTAGATAACAAGTGAACGTTTATCTTTATATGATAAATATAATGACATATTGAAGTATTATAATAGCATGGAAGGAAAGTGTACATGTAAGTAGAATAAACAAGCAACATTAAGTTTAACCAAGATATGAAATATGCTTATGAGCATGAATGTTATGGTATGTAATGTGAGTGTGAAGATGGGATGAGAAACACACCTCAACGTATATTTATGAGACTTGTATGAGATTAGTGTAATTAATAAATTCCTCCTAACCATTAGAGAGTGAACCATAAACAAGAGTTCATATTCAAGAAATGGTTTTGAAAATGTGAACTAGGAAGATAAATCACTATGAAGCATATAAACTAAAGAGTGAATGATGTGAGGTTAATTTCAAATTTATACCATTGGTAGTCAAGTATGAACCATGGTAACTTGAGTGGGTCATAGGGTAATTGTGATACATGTTGTGTATCAAGGTGAGTAAGAGAAGTAAGGAAAACTAGATTTAAAGAAAATTACATTATAATAGTTATTAAATTATCTTATTAGGAGGGGAGAAGAGGGCATGATGCCCCCAAGTGTGTATATAAGGAGATGATAGGTAATAGATATGATCAAGTTGAGAAAAATAGCCAAAGTGTGTAACCGACACTAAAGGATGTGTATCGTATATATGAAGTATTATATGTGTCATGAATATAAGGATTCATAAGCAAGAATGAGTAGTAATGTGCATATGGAGTAGTATAGGCAATTTGAGATTTATAGCAAGGTGTTACTGCATGCATGAGAAAGTGTTCCACACTAGATTGACATGAGTTGTAAAGGATATTTGATGTGTAGATGTGCATGTGAATAGTAGGGATAAACATGTAGATTAGAACATGTTTCTATAAAGAGGGTAGAGTTCTTTTCCCCTCATATGTACAAGTAAGGGGTATTTTTGTGATGATGCGAGAGAGACCATGTCATGGTGGTGGAATTAGAATGGGTAGGAGAATTCAAAAGATGCCAAATATTAGTGTCATCATGGTTACGAAAACCATATAGAGTCTAAGATATGAACTAGATGAAGGGTAAGTGTAGAAGCAATAAAATGTACCGATGAGGGGAAAATATAATATGTGTAGAATTATGTGTTTTGGAAATAGTATTAAAATTAAGTGCAAACATAAGGAAGTTTTTGTGCTTTGGAAAAATTAGTTAAGGGCTGGAATTTCTTCTTCTCTAATGCTATCGGGGCTTCATGGGGCTTGGGATCTTGGTGGAAGGATTGTCGTGTTGAGGTGGATCTTATCCACTAGAATCATAGTTTGTAGTTGGGTCAGTTTTCCGAAATGTTCTCATTTGGTCTTTTACCTCCTTAATGTGTATGGCTTGAATAGCATAATTGGTAAATGAAAGGTTTGGCAAGACATCTCTAGTCTTTTCTCCCTCGAGGATCAACTATTTCTTCTTTGTGGTGATTTCAATGTTATCACTTCGAGAAAGATAAAAAGGATGTATTTCTAGAAATCACAAATCCCAAGAAGATTTTTGCCTTTATCTTTGACAACTCTTTTTAGATATCGATCCCAAGAAAGGTTGGTTCACCTAGAGCAATCATAAGAAGGGCTTCAATAATATTGCTGAAAGGCTCGACAGGTTCTTAGCTAGACCTAAGTAGTCTTTGAATAATTTTGTCTTAGAATGCTTGATTCTGCCCTATTGTGGCTCTGATCACTTCCCGGTTTCCCTATGAATTAATATCGACTTTGCCCCTCGTAAATCCCCTTTTAAGTTTGAGCTTATGTGGCTGAGAGATGCCTCTCTGGAAAACAACATTTAATAATGGTGGCATTCCTATCAGGTTGAAGGCTCAAAAATGTTGGTGCTTGCACAAAAACTAAAACTTCTCAAAAAGTATCTAAGATCTTAGAACAAATCCTGTTTTAAGAATATATTCCAAGAAAAGGATAGAGTTGAAGCTGAGTTGAAAGCTCTGAATGAGTTAATTTTTGTCTCTGGCATGGGGGACGCAGAGTTTATTCTGGAGAAGTCTTTACTAGCCAAACTTTGTGAATTAATTCGCATGAGGAGTTCTTCTGAAAAAAATGTGGGAATTATGGCTCAAGGATGGGGACAGGAACACAAACTTTTTTCATTTATCCGTAAAATCAAGGTAGATCTCATCTTTCATCTCCGAGATAAAGATTCATGATGGCATTTTCCTCTCTGATCAAAAACACATTTCTGATGAAGGGGTCTGCTTCTTTACTTCCCTCCTTGAAGGTGACATCACATTTTTTGATTCAAAGCAATCCTCTTTCCTTAAAAATATCTCAACTCTGGTCTCTGATGCTCAAAATGTGGCCCTTCTTAAGCCCTTCACTATGAGTGAAGTGGAGAAAGTGGTTTTCTTTATGGCCAAGAACAAATCTCTGGGTCTAGATGGTTTTTAGGCTGATTTCTTTCATAAATTTTGGAACATCATTGGCTATGATGTTTGGGTGGTATGGAAAGAATCTCCCGAGATCCCGTTCAATGCTTAAATAACTAAATTTTACCTTTATAAGTCTCTTCCCAAAGATCACTCAACCCTCTTCATTTGTGGACTTCATGTCGGTTTCTTTGTGTAATACCTCCTAAAAATCATCTCAAAATCCATTACTTCCCGAAATCAAAGGGTTGTTGGAACCTATGATCTCTCCTGAGTAATCCGGTTTTCCGAGGAAGGTCAATTTTTGATGGTATTTTTCTCTCTCATGAACTCATTCATTCTCTCTCCTACGATAAATCCTATGTATGTTACTAAAATTTGATATTAGCAAGGCCTTTGGCAAGATCAAAAAGCATTTTCTAATCAGAATCCTTAGAAAGGTTGGTTTTTTTGTTCAATTTTGTATTTGGGTGTACAATTGTATAGTCCGGACGTTCTTTCTTCATGTTAATTAATGGTAATGATGAAGGTTTATTTGAAGATAATCGGGGGTATAAGATAGGTGACCCTCTCTCCCTCCTTTATCTACATTTTAGTGGATGATTCACTAAGTAGCCCCATCAACAATAAAGTTCGGGAAGGCGAATTACAGGATTAAGAATTACGGAGGGGGTGGATCCTATTTCTCACCGTAAATTCGCAAATGACACTTTCTTGTTTGGAAAATAGCATTCGGGAGGCCAAAGAACTAAAGGGGTTACTCTATGCTTATTCTCCTTTGTTGGACAAGAGGTTAGCCATGTCAAATCCTTCATCTTCTTTTTTAATGTCCCCCTTCTCTGGAAGCTATAATTCTTGGCATCTTCGATTTTAGAAAAGGCTTCCTTTTAGGTCAAATATCTTGGTGTGCCTTTGTTTGGTGGCTCAGGGTTAGACCTCGATGTGGAACGATCTCCTCTCTTTGGTTAATTCGAAACTCAACTCCTGGAAAGGAAAATGGCTATCACTAGCTAGAAGACTGGTCCTCATCAAATCTGTTCTCACTGCCTCCCCCTTATACTTGCTTTCCATACTAAAAATCCCCAAAAGTGTTCTATCAAAGCTTATCGGATTATGTGAAAGTTCTTATGACAAGGTCCCTCTATGGAAAATAAAATCCCATTGATCACCGGGAAACTTTTTCCAAACCCAAAGATATATGCGGGGTTGGCATTCTCAACTTGGGTATTCAAAACTTGGCCCTGGGTGCCAAGCTTGTCTGGAATCTCCTCACAAAACCTCTGTGTCTTTGCAGCCATGTGGTGGAAAAAAATATCTTGGGGCCCATTCCCGAATCAATTCTCCACATTTCTAATCGTCCTTATGGTTCTCATATATGGAACTTCTTAGTTGAATGTCGAGAGATGTTCTTATTTAATGTGGCCTGGAAAATCGAAAAGGTAACAAGGTGTTATTCTGGGATGATCCTGGAATGTTTTTCCCATTCTTAGGAAAATCTTGAGTTTGGGGAAATCAAGAGGCTCTTAGTTGAAGAATGGGGACCATATGTTTCCAACTATGGGCTAATTCCTAAAAATTTTCCTGCTCTATTGGAATGGAAAAGTATTGATCACCTAAATCTCTCTTTAGAAACTAAGGATAGTTTTCACTCGCTCTGCGGAGCGATAGATAGTGATTTCTCGGGGTAATGATGAAACTGTATAGACTGCAATATCTTCTCGGGAAATAATCCCTGCATTATGGCTATAAATAATTAAATTACGAAAAGGAATCGAGGCTCTAATCTGGAAGGCATGTTAGTCCCCCTCGTGTCCCCGTAAATAGGCCATTTCACTTGGATGGATTTCAAAGGAAAAATTCTCACTCATGAAAGGAGGAAGAGATTTGGTTTTCATGGTCCCTCAATGTGATTTCAGTGTGAGAAGCATGAGGAAGATCATGATCATCTTCTGCTTCATTTCCCATTCACAGTTGAATGTTAGAGTTGGTTGTGTGCCAAGATCAATCTCCCATGGGTTCATCCCTCTACACTACTAGCACTCATTTTGGCTTGGCCTGTAAACCTCCACTCTGGTGCTCTCTCCTCAATTTTGCTATGTGGTATCGAGCTACTTCTATGGCACATCTTGTGGGAGCGTAATAAAAGAATCTTTAAGGGAGGAGAAGAACTCGGTGGATAGGGTCATTCTCGGGTGGAATGGGATATCTTTGAGGTGGTTTCTACTAATTGGTCCCACTTTCATCACTTCTCCAACATTGAAAGGGAAATTGAGTAGTGCTGGACTTGAATCATCAAGCCTGGAGTAGGTTCTTAGCACCCTTCGATCTCCTCGGCCTTCGCTCAGTTGGTTATCCCGTTGGCTCCCCCATCCCGAGTTTCCTCAAAATAAATTTTCATGGAGCAGCCCAGAGGTAACTGGGCATCTCCGATGCTAGATGCATTATAAGAAATGAAAATGGATTATTGGTTAGTGTCACCTCCTACATGCTCATGGGGATGGCACTTGTAATTTTGCTAAACTACAAGATCTTACGAAAGTTTTAGATCTAGTAGCCTCATTAAAAATAGAAAATCTTGAAATCAAAGGGGATTAACTAGTAATTGTGAATTCCATAATTAAAATGAAATCCCTATCTTGGAAACTAGACCTAGGAGTTAAAAAGGTCCTTTGGAAACTAAGGAATTTCAAGGTGCTTAGAACATTAAGCACGTGTTTTGGGAAAGTAATAATTATGCGGACAAGCTAGTAAATGAAGTGATCAAGCAAAGCACAACAGAGATAGTGGCATTTAATTCCAAAGTGTGGGAATGATTGGGGATATTGATCTCTGTGAGGAATATTTTAGAGCACATGTCGTCTAATAATACACTTGCAGGATGTGAAGTGTTTATTTAATGCTTTCGACAATGGCTTCTCCTTATGTTTTTTTATACCTCCTTTTGCTAGCTATTTCCTCCCTAGTCTGACATGAATTGCCTTGAGTTGTGATCTACGTGAAATGGCCTTTCATTCCAGGATAACAGACAACCGGCTGAAAAGAATTTTTTGTCTCTCCTACGTCGAAGAGTTGGATGCCATTAAAGTAAGCCTAGGTGAAGACTATCTATCTACTTTTGGTTGGCCACGTGTCAAAAATGGTGTTGCCTTTGTATTTTTAAGAACATTGATAACCCATCCCTCTAAAGTGGATACCATGAGTCCGGATTCTACACCGGTTTCGATCGACATACTATGGTAACTTGGCCTCCGAAGTCTAGGATGTGCATGAGTCTTTTCCAAGCACGGCAGGGTGGTATGGGTGTCTTCAGCGAACTCAAAAATGGTTTGGCATTCTCCTGGCCTTCACTAAGTAGTTAGTGGTGTATGCATGGGACCGGGCTGCCAACCGTGCCCACCTAGTGCTTCCTAATCTGAAGACCCTCTACACTCCATTGGACCCTATCCCACCGTGATGGACAAAGCTACGTTGTTTGTGGCGGGAGTATGACTTTATCTAGCTGGAACTGGGTGAATTCTGAAGTGAAAGTTGAAATGGAAGATGATACCAGCCTTGGTTGGGTGTCTCAGGCTACTAGTGTTGATATCACCTTAGGGTCTAGAGAGTAATCCCTATCTTTCCTAGTACTATAGTTATAGTATATCTCGGATAATGTTGGCCTATGTTTGTGTATATCCAGGATAATTTTTTTCCTCTTATGATTTTGTTGTTTTACTTTGAAATCTTGAGGTCAATCCTCTGTTTATGTAAATACGGAACGCTCCCTTTAACTTGATTTAGCTATATAAAAAACATGTGATCAAAAATATGTGTAATGTATGTTATTTTGAGATAATCATAAGTATTAATGGAAAACAATATGTTTAATTTGTTAATATTCTAAGTAATCAATTAGTATAAACTAACCCTAGGATGATTAACAAAAATGTAGAAAAGCGTAACATATGACCCCCATGAATGTAACCATAGTAAACTAATCAATGCATAAGGTGTATCGATATTAAAGGAATCATGCATAAGATTGTGGAAAGTGCAAGGAATAGGAATAGATGTAAAACTAACATACAATATTCTAAAATTTAATGAGTAACATATGGATGGATATGTAACATTAGACTTGAAAAACATATGATCAATAGAAGTGCATTGAGAGTGAGACATAATGAGAGTAGTATCATATGTGCTAATCAAACATTGATGAGAGTAGTATAAGATTTACTAGGTGTATCCCAAGAGAAAAACAATGTATAATGTAGATAAAGTCATGAGTATCATGTATAAGAGGAATATCACAAGGAGTAGAAACATAAAGTGTGAAACCTATTGTAAGAATATCCATAAAACAAGGTGTTGAAAAGGGAATTACGTGTATTGGGATGGGTTAAAAGAATTGCATACATAGTACTTAGCAAAGAAAATCCTAGAAGAATAGTATAAGGAACATTATGAGGCATAACCTGACATAGAAAAGTAAGAGTAATGAATCCCATAAGTAAGGGGATGAGATATGGTTCCCAACACTTTATTTAGTATATTATCAAAGAGATAGATACAAAGAGTAGATGAAATTATATGAAAAGCCTAAAGTACTAATTGATGGAGAAAGGAAAGATTACATATATTATGACCAAATCTGGGATCGATTAGGAAACACTTAATAAGGAGATTAAGAATTTGAACCTAGGTATAGAAGGGGAAATCAAGTGGAAGAAAAGGAATGTGAAGCCAAAAAAAATTTGGAACGAGGATGTAAGGAGTGGGTTTAGTATATGATTTAATAAAATTATGAATTCTTATTATAACTTAATTGTAGAGTAATTGAATGTAGAATATGGTATACAAGTGGTAAATATAATATGACACTAGAAATAAGTAAACAAAGCACAAAACCATAAGCAAGAGCTATAAGAAATAGGACTTAGTCTATTTGTGTTTGATCATGAACCATTCTTAACTGTTAAATTGTTTAAGAGGAGATGAACTATGTTGTCAATGTTCAACATAAAATCTAGAGCTGATGGATAATGTTGGAAAATGGCACTCATAGCTAGAAAGGGTTTCTGGGTGTTGAGACGGTTTTTGGGCATCCATTCCTATGAAAATGTTTAACATGTTATATTTATAATCTCACACAAATGTTGAAAAATTCCATATTGATTTCTTGTATCTCTCATTTTGATTGTTGAGGATATTTGTAACTATAAATATATATATCACATGAAAAACCCACATTACCACATCAAATACAAAAATAATGATGCACTATGGAGAGTCGACAAACCTCAAGAATCACTAGACAAAGTGAACTTATGACAAAGTGTTGTACTACTTCTCAAACTCCATGTAGTTGTTATGAGTCCATGTAAGAATGGTACCCTAGGATTCCTTTTTGGAAGATGCACTAGATAGTGGACAAGATTTTCTAAATGATGCAAATGTGCATATGGAATAAAATAAATTTCCCCTTCCTATGTTGTCTATACATAAAATGCAGTCACTTTTCCTTGAATTGATGCTAGATGGATGCCTTAGATTACTTTGGATGACTTTGAATTCTAGCTTAGGTGATAATAAGTATGATTAGATATTAGTTCCTTATTTTTATCACATGGATATGTTTTTATATGATTACCTTGTTATAATTCTTTGATTGAAAACTTTAAGGATGACCCATAAGAAAGTAAGATGCCCAAAATATTAAAGATGCCAAAAATAACAAGGTGGAAAGAGGTTAGGGGTGCCTAGAGGGGACAAGCACACCTTGGCACCGACACCCTAGTCAAGTGCTAGTGTATAAATTCATAAATGATTAAGAAAGTAAATTATCAAATCTGATGTAGGGTGTGTAGGAAAAAATAAATAACTTGAAACATAGACAAAATGACAAAGATGGCTCTCAATTACTATTTTTCTTAGTTAGGAATCATGTAAATACTAGTATGCTTTTAGGACCTTGAAATATATCCAAGTATATGATTTTGTGTCTAGGGTTTCCTAGAAGTTGTATTCTCTATCCGACATGGTGGGATAACAATAAAATCTTTCAATGATGGCTATTTTACCAGCCCCTACAAATCCTAAATGTAAAGGGTTATCAAAAGCATTAAAATAAATGGATTAGAACTTCGTTGTCCAAGAAAATTCTCTAGGTGGTGTTAAAAATGTTATTGTTTTCAACCATGTAACAAGCCTTCTAATTCAATGTATTACACTTCTTCTATAAATAAATTTATAAAAAAAAAAACTTGATAATCAAATTCTAGAGATATCCTTAATTTAGGCACTAACAAATCAAATTATATATATATATATATATATATATATATATTAAAATACCATAACATAATATATATATAATGTTTGACAAAATAATAGTGTCAAAAATGATTGGAGTAATTTACACATGTTATAATGCTAGTGAAAAGGGTTTTAGTATTGTACCAATGGTTCACTCCATCCCAAGGAATTAAAAAAACATTTTTGTAAAATTAATGGATCATGTGGGGATATGATGAATGCAATAGGGAAAAATAGAGGATACCTAGAGATCTGAAAATTTTATGTTTTGATGGAAAAACTCAAGAGGATATGAATCATTAGTGATCTTTGCTACATAGGAGAGCCTTTAACCCTCATCTTTGTGTTGCGTTGATGTGAATCAGCTGCAAGAGGTTGAAATACCTCCAAAACACACATAAACAGCTTTGAAAAATTCCAAGAGTTTCAAAATAGCTTACTTCTCATTTTGGTATTCACACTATCTATTACATCATTACAATCCTCCTTTTATTTCAAGACTACTCTAAAACCCTAAAATGCCAACAAACCCTAAAATTCCAAAAAACCCTAAAATGCAAAACAACTCGGATTGACCCCAAAATTTTCGTGCCAAATATAGATTAATAAATTAGGGCTCACACGAAATTTGGACTTATTCTCACTAGCACAACAAAAGTTATTAAAGCTCTAAGACCTAGTCAAAAGCGGAAAAAACATTCGAGCCAATTTTAGGCCATTAGATGAACGAATCCGATCCTGAAAACATGCCAAAATGAGCACAAACTTAAAAGAGAAGTTGACCCCAGAGATAGTAGTAATGTATATCTACCACCTTGTAAAGATTTCAGGATGATCCAACGGTCGGATCAAAAGTTATGGTCTCTGTAAGTTATGCTCCCACATCATTCTCCCTGGTTGAAAAGAATTCAGCTCCTGCAAATTCTATTGACATAACTCATCTAATTTTATACTTAATTTTCCTCAACTCCCACTTAGGAATCCAAGTATTTTCTTCTTCTTTGTAAACCTTCCCATTGTACCAAATATTTTTTGTAGCTCCCATGTCTAGTAGTGATTGTCTTTTGGTCCAAGACATGCATTACCCTCTCTTTTTCTTCTTCAACATCTATTGCTTCCAGTTTATTTCTTCCTCCTCTACAACATTTTCATCATGACCTAAAAACTTATATGTGATTTAGAAACATTAAAAATTGGTGAGATAGAAAATTTTTTAGGTAGCTCCACCTTGTAGGCATTATCACTCATTTTCTTCAAAATCCTACATGGCCCAATCTTCTTATACTTCATTTATTATATGTCCCCTTTGGAAACCTCTCCTTTCTAAGATGAACCATCACCATATCTCCTTCTTCAAATACACTTACTCTCATACTAGCCATCTACAGCTATTTTATATTGTGCATTACTCACTTTCAGCTTTTCCCTCACTTCATCTTGTAGTTGTAGAATGTGTTCTACAAATGCTTCTACATCATCACTAGTTTCATCTTCACCTAGTAGAACAATTAGATCTAGGACCTCCTTGGGATTCCTACCATATAAAATCTGAAATAAGACCTTCCTATTGATATGTTTATCGAGCTATTATATGCAAACTCAGCTTGAGGTAAAGCTAAGTCCCATTGTTTTGGATTTTCTCCAACTATACAATGTAGGAGATTTCCCAAGCTTCTTGTTCACTACTTCCATCTGCCCATTAGTCTGGGGGTGATATGCACTACACGAATCATAGTTTTGTCCCCAATTTCTTCCACAAAGTCCTCCAAAGTGACTCAAAAACTTTGTGTCCCGATCTAAAGTGATCATTCTTGGAATTCCATGCAATCTAACCACTTCAAAAAAAAATCTGCAATTCTAGAAGCATCATTAGTTTTTTTACAAGAAATGAAATGTGCCATCTTAGAGAATCTATCAACCACAAAAAAGATAGAATCATTCCCTCATTGTGTGTTAGGAAGCCCTAACACAAAATCCATACTCAGATCAACCCATGGCCCTGTAGGGATAGGTAATGGCATATACAACCCAATATTTTATGCATGACCCTTAGCCATTTGACACACTCTACATCTTGCTACAACCCTATTTATGTCCCTCTTTACCTTTGGCCAATAATACTTTTCTACAACAAGATAAATTGTCTTACTTATACCAAAGTGTCTATCCAACCCCCCACTATGCAATTCTCTTATAATATTTTCTCTCATTGAACCAAAAGGGATGCACAATTGTTTCCACCTAAACAAATAACCATCATGTATCAAATAATCAAAAGAATCACTACCTACTATAGGTTTATTAATTTTTCTGACAACATCACCAAAATCTGGATCACCTTCATACAATTCCTTAACTGCCTTAAACCTTAGTACTTTATTTTCCATTGTTGTCAAAAGGGCTACACACTACTCAAGGCATCAAAGAACTTGATTCTCGCTTACTGCACTCATGCTTTAAAACAAAAGTATATTCTTGCAAAAATGAAACCCATTTTACATGCCTACTATTTAGTTTCTTCTGTGTTTACATACCTCAAGGCTTCAAGGTCGGTGAAGAGTAAAATTCCTTTACTACCAAGTAATGTCTCCAGTTCCTTAATGATTGAAAAATAGCCTAAAATTCCACATCATAAGTAGAATATTTCCTCCCGACTTCATTTAGCTTTTCACTAAAGAATGCCACAAGTCATCCTTCTCGACTCAACATAGCTTTAATCCCAACATGTGAGGCATCAAAGTCAACCTCGAAGACCTTGCTAAAATCTAGTAATACAAAATAGTGCTTCGACACTTTCTTCTTCAACAATTCAAAACTATTTGTTGCTATGTTGGTCCATAAAAAGCCCCTCCCTTTTGTGCACTCTATTATGGGTGCAACAATGCTACTGAAATTCCTGATGAACTTCCTATAAAAAGTTTCCAATCCATGAAAACTACGAACCTCTATCACATTCCTTGGAATAGGCCATTCCATAATTACCTTTAATTTTTCCTCATCCATCCTCACTCCATCCTTTGATATGACAAATCCCAAAAAAACAAGACTCTTCCTCAAAGGAATCTACACTTCTTTAAGTTAGCATATAGACTCTCCTTACGTAACAAGTCTAGCACCAGTTTTAGATGTAACAAGTGTTCTTCCACTGTCTTACTGAATATCAAAATATCATAAAAATAGACAAAAACAAACTTATCATTGTATTCTCGGAGTACTCTGTTCATCAACCTCATGAATGTACTAGGTGCATTAGATAGCCCAAATGGCATCACCATCCACTCATATAATCCATTTTTATTTTGAAAGAATTTTTCCATTCATTCCCTTCACGGATTCGGATCTGGTACTAACCACTTTATAGGTCAATCTTTCTAAAATATCAGGCTCCCGATATCACATCCATCATATCATCCAATCGCGGAATTGGGAATCGATACTTAATTGTGATCTTGTTTATGGCTCTCTACACACACACACATTCTCCAATCTCCATATTTTTGGGAGTCAATAACGCTGGAGTTACACATAGACTCATGCTTTCTCTCACTAACCCTTTCTATATTAGATCTGTCACTTGTCTATTTAACTCTTCACTCTGTGTGGACTCATTCGATAGGTTTCATTGTAACCTTTGGTTTGGAAGGGCCGATCCTAGGATCAAATCAATATGGTGTTGAATATCTCACTTTGGAGGTAACCCATCTGGTAGCTCATCTGGTATGACATATTTGTATTCTTTTAGTATCTTTTCTGCTTTTTCACCACATCTCGCAATTGTATATTAAAGTCTTCTTGCTCTAGCTTCTTTGACATTAGTGCATAAAAACATCCAACTTCTTTCAATTTACCCCTCAGAATGAAACTCTTTAGAAGATAACCATGTATCCTATAGCATAACCATGTATCCTCTTATTCTTTTAGACTCTCCTTATTCCACCCTAATTGATAACTTGTAAAATTCATTAGTATACTCCTCAATGTTGAGATCCTTCTGTCTTAGGTTTTAGAACCTTTGAAAGAGTGTCTGAGCATAATCTATAGGAAGAAACTTTTCTTTCAGCTTCTTTACCATTTTATTCCAGTTTTGGATCTTTCCCTTTCCATTCCTTTGTCTTTCATTTTGTAGGTGATCCCACCAGATCAATGCATGTCCAACCAACTTAGTGCATGCAAACTTAACCTTCTTCTCCTCTGAAATTGTTTTCCACTCAAAGAATTTTCCATGTGATTTAACCAATCAATCAACTCCTCTGGTCGTAACCCTCCACCATAATCAATAACATTAATTTTGATGTCGCTCATTCTTTCCCTCTAAAGCCTTGATCAATATCTCCTCAAATGGTCTCTCATTCAAGGTTTCTTCATCTCTCTCATTTTCTTCTTCATCTCCTCCTTCATTCATTAATGGAGGTTCTTCTTCAATATCACTATCTAGGTCTACATCCCCATTTGCATGTCTCCTTCTAAGGTGGGTAACTTCTTCTATGAGCTCAGGGAACTTGTCTTTAGAACTTCCAGCTCTTATCATATGCCTATTCATCCGGCCATAACCTCCTCCTCCATATGTCTAGCCATGGTTATATAAAATAGAGGTAAAAAATACACATAAAAATATAATATGTTACCTTAACTATTTAATCATGTACAAGATCAAAATCTTGCTCATTAGATACTAATTAATGTGAATCTAGCTACAAGAGGTTGAAACACCTCCAAAAACACACATAAACATCTTTGCGCAAATAAAATTAGGAGTTTCAAAATAGTTTACTTCTCATTTTGGAATTCACACTTATCTATTACATCATTACAATCCTCCTTTTATTTCAAGATTACTCTAAATCCTAAAATGCCAATAAACCTAAAATGCCAAAAAGACCTAAAATGAAAAAAATTTTCTTCTTATTGACCCCAAAATATTCATGCCAAATATGCATTCATAAATTAGGGCTCACATGAAATTTGGACTTATTTTGACAAGCACAACAAAAGTTATTAAAGTTCTAAGACCTAGTCAAAAGCGGAAAAAACATTCAGAGCCAATTTTAGGCCACTAGATGAAGGAATCCGAGCCTGAAAATGTGCCAAAATGGGCACAACCCACTTCATCAAAGCTGACCTTAGGATATTACTAATGTATATCTACCACCCTATAAAATTTCGTGATGATCCAATGAGTCGAATCAAAAGTTATGGTCTCTGCAAGTTATGCTCCCACATCATGCGTTTGTGGTTATATAAAAGCACGCATCTAACAAACCCTTGTCTTCTAAAGAGGAGGTTATTAAATCGACTTCCAAATTGTCAATTCCTTCACCTAGTATGATTTCTTATATTAAAGAACATAATAAATTGTCTTCAATTGAGGAAACTCAAGGCTAAGGAATTAAAACATATCTAGACGATATTAGTGAAAAATAAAAATATTTTACATATTTAATGGTCTATCACATATGATATTGATACTATACCATTGGATACATATGACATAGAATAAGCATTTGATACTTCTCCTTTCTTTAAGGGCCTCTTAATTATCAATTTCAAGAAATTAGAATCCTATCTAGAGTCATATTGACAAAAATTACTAGTTTTTTTAAAATTTAGGTTTTTATCACCCCATGCTATCTATATTTTTGACCTTCATTAAGTTGTTTACACTATCAAAGGAAAAATTCCTTTTTTTGTCTTTCTAGCTTGTCATTAGATTTATATTTTGTTGTTGAATAGATAGGGAATATTTTTGGTAACTTCACCAAAAAAACTATAAGGAGCTAATAATGATGATATTATATACATATGTATGGAAACATATATCAAGAAGGGATTCCCATATAATTTATACAAAAATAAGGGTCTTCACAACAAATTTTAGTTTTAGATAATGATAATATGATAATATGATGCCATATGTGTAAATTCTAAAACATCTATAAGCCACATTAAACTTCCCATCTCGAGGACATCCTTCTAAAATTAAAAGGAAAAATTTAATCCCCAAATGATGGATATTTCTATGGCGAGAATTCGGGCCTAAGGATGATGATCAAGAGAAGGAAAATCAATGACCTCGATTTAGAAAAAATAAAAGTGGTGAATCAATCATTCTTACGGAAGGCCAAGAGATTCCTTCTAAGGATAATGGAGAAGAACTAATCACTTATTTAGGGGGTCAGGAGCCCAAGAGAAGGACATGTCATAAAAATCAATAGAATTCATGTATTGGAATCCTTCGATATTAATCGAATCCAAACTACCGAGGTTGAATAACACACCAAAATACCTTGTTATTAATGTTATTCGTGATAGTTCCTCTCAATGGATGTGTTAGGAAGTTAACAAATAGAGTGGAAAAAAAGACAAAGATGGAGGGTCATTAGGGAATAGTCTTTATTAATATCGACATTCATCGCTGAGCTTGAGCCTATTTTGGTGTATAGTTGCTTTTTCCATGAAATTTCTTGTACAATGGATAATTGAGTCATATTTTATAACTATGAAATCTTATTCTTAGAGACATGTCCTTTCTTTTTTGTAAATGTAACTATTATTATTTAATTGAATAAAATTTATAATTTATTTCTTACAAATATAAATTTATGCGTAAATAATCCATTTAATTTTTTTCTTTGAGGCTATGAAATTAGTAATCTAATAGCATCCCTATATGATATAAATATATGTAATATATGTCGAGAGATATAGTTCACAAGGTGTTTATACCTCTTGGAATAGGTTACCATGTTTTTAGTTATGTTTATATAAATGGTAAAATCTGCCCAAAGGTATAAGCTCCTTACAAATTATACATCTCGACATATATTACATATATTTATATAATATATGTATCTTAAGTAGTTGTTCACCAAATAAGACTTGTATTGTAGATAAATTGATATCAAAATAAAGTCGGTAGGAAAAAAGACATTGGAATTTGGTACGTGCATGAATAACCTCGATGAGAACCTATCAAGATGGTGACTTTAGACTTGTATTATTAATAGTAAGGATCCACGCCCACGTAGTTGATTGCCTGCAATAATTGGTGTTCATTATCATGATCATCACCATGGTCATCATTAAATTTTCATTATAGTGATCGAGTGTCTTTGTCATCGTTGATCATCATCATAATCATCATCATCATCATCCTTGTCATCATTATCACCACCATCACCAAAACCATCATCATCATTGTCATCATCGACATCATCACCACTACTAATATTGATATTATTATTACAATTTATAAGAAATAAAAATAATAATAATAATATTGTTATTAATATTAATGTAGTTATTATTATTAAAAATATAATTATTATAATAATTTTATTAATAGTATTAGTAATATTGTGGTTATCGTCATCTTAATAATCATGTCATCGTATTCACTTTACTCATTATTGTAATTTAAATCATCATCATAATTATTGTCATCATTTTCATGATCGATATAATCATTTTAGTGATAACCATCATCATTATTATCACCATAAGATCATTTCCATAACGATGATTGTCACGATTATCGTCATCATCATTATTATCAATATTAGTCTTACTACTAAAATTGATATTGTTATTAGGATTTATAAAACATTAAAAAGTATTATTATTATCATTATTATAATATTTATTTTTTATTAATTGTAAAAGGTTGGGTGGAGGGGACCATACCTTTGATGAAAAGAGTCTTAAAAAAGAGAAGATACATCAAGACCAAAACACAAATAAAAGGTGGTTCATCTACGGGTTTAATATTTTTGTTGGGCGGGTAACTGGACTTTTTTTAGATCATTTCTTAGGATATCCGATTCCCCTATTCATGGTTATGCCCCAATTTCCCATCTTTGTTGTAGGTTGTTCCTAAGGGTCACGTGGAGGCTATTGTTGATCGGAGCGGATTGGTTATTCTAGGTAGGCTAAGAGTTTCAAAATATTTTTTAGGCGGATAAATACTCTTTTCATGTCCCTACCAAGCCCAATGAAACATGCAAAATCATCTCCCAATGTATGTTATGGAGCAGATGTATTGAAATCAGAGGCATATTTCAAGGAGAATGGAATCATCTATATATTCAACAATATCTTCCCGTGCCTACCTACTCTCCATTAATCGATCACTATTTCGTGGAAACCACTTATGGCGCAGTAAAGTTGACATTTGCCCCATAACTCGGGTTTCTTCATAGTTAAAGTTCATTATGTTATCTCCGATAGGAGAGATCTCATTTTGATGGATTGTGGGATTATCAAAACCATTTCTTTCTTATGAAGCCATGGTTCCCTCTTTTCAACCATGTTACTAAAACTTTCCAAATCCGACCTATGTGGATTCGTTTTCCATATCTTCCTCTCTAGTTTTGGGGTGAGAAATGTTTAATCTCTATTGGGAATTATTTAGGCAAAACCTTGGCTATTGACACTAAGACAACCTTGTATGAGTATACTACGTATGCTCGCATCTTGGTTGATATGAACACTTCAATGGATTTTCAAATAATTATACAAAAACAATCATTCAAAGGATTTCCCTACTTCTTTTCAGATCTTCATGTTGAGTATAGGATATGGACTAAAATAATTTACTATGAAGGATTCCCATTCAGATGTCAGAATTTCTTTTCCCTTGGCCATTTAGCGGTGGATTGTAAGTTTGGGAAGAAAAATACCAATAATCTAACTTGGTGGAAGAATGCAAATTCTAGAAATTTGGTTGTAAACATTCAATCTGATTCCAAGTTAGAAGATGGATCCGTGTATGAGGAAGTTTTGGCTCATGTGCAAGAGATGATCATCCCTTATTCTACCCATGTAGATAAGTATCCTACTCCTTACACTAGGTGTGATACTTTATCCCTTCCTCTTCCTCTTGATTCTTTGGTGATCCTTAATCAGTTTGGTGAAAATAATATTCAAATTTGTGTACCGATTAACAAAAATTAAAATGTAAATCCAAACTCCAGAGATGATTGGTCTATTGTACCATGTAGTAGAAAGAAAGGTAAAGTTAATTTAAGAAAGGTAGAATCCCTTAATATGCATCTTAGATCCCATGGTAATAAATCTCATGGTTAGTGTCTTTGTGTGCTTGTTTTTCTTGTTGTTTTGACTTTCTTTTGTTGTCCTGCTTTGCCGCTGGAAGAGGCAGCCCTACATGTTCCTCAATGATATATATTTTATGTCTCCACTATTTCTCATTGTAATGAGGAAGGGACCCCATCAATACCCTTTTTTACCCTTAATAAAAAACACAAATAAAAGGCGTGGAATCCGAATAAGAAAAGAAGCATAATGGAAGAGGAGAATCTATCAATAAGAATCCCAAAGATAACAATACTAAAGCTACACACAATGGGAACCCCTTAATACTAGAAACTCTCATAAACCAAAAGGACTAGTTCAAAAGGTGTGGTCTTTGGATGAAAAGGAGTAACCAAGAAAAGTAGATAAATCTTAAACTTGATAAGCAAGAAACATCTAGAATTTTTTACTACTCTAGATCATGGTGGGATGAACGGTGTGAAGAATTTCCTTTTTAACCTTTTCCAATTGCCATCTCCTTAAAATTAAGGAATAATGTCCACCTTATCCAGTGACTCAATAAAAACTGAGATTGCATTTCCATTCTTTGTAAGGGGACTCACTTCCTTTTGATGTAGCACTATTTAATTTCCTGTACAATGGACCCCACTTAAACCATTGCTCCATTAATTTTACTATGTTTCTACTCAAGCTCATTCTACAATAATTCCACCATTAACACCTCATATTTTATTAAATATCTCTCATTTGAATCACCCTTCCGCATGAATTTTAGGGTCTTCGAGAAAAGGGGTCCCACATCCCTTTGTTCGGATAACTCACGATGGGATATAGTTTTAGCAATAAGAGATATGGTCTTATTGACCAACACCACATAATTTACACTGATATCCATAGGCTGTGGAGCCATTTTTAAAGGAATAAATGTGGCGATATTTAATACACCATGTGCATTCAAATTTGAAATTGGTGTGCTTCCCCACCATTAAGGTCTCCAACCGTTATAGCTCTCTTTCCTAGGTCCACGTCACATATTTTAATTAAGGAAAAACAATTTCCATGTTATTTGTTGTTTGGTTACTTATGTGGCTTATATCGGTTTTTACGGGGTTTTTATCCACATCAGAAAGAACCTGCAATTCTGTAATTTTTTTGTTCTTCCTTTCACAAACCTATGATGCCACTTCTAATGCATTCTTCAAATCAATCATTAGATCGATGACAGGGGTCTAAGGATTTGGATTTTTCTTAGTCCATTCTTGGAAAGTTTGCGGTTGGGAATCCTTCTTACGATGATATTCATTTCCCCATGACTCAATTTCCCGCATCTGTTACAGTAATTTGGTGAATCCTCATATATGATTTTTTGCTTCCAGATCCCATCTCTGGTTTCCAAGTTGATGACCTCCAGAGGGGAAGAACCAGATGAGATGTTGATGCACATCCTTGCTGCAATGAATCTAGTCCTAGCTATTGTGGTTAGGTCTAGAGAAATCAAATCCCCTATTTCTTTAACAATGCCAGCCAACACATCTACCTCCCAAAATTCTAGGGGAAGTCCTGAAAGCCTTATCCAGATAGGACATGTAGTTGGAATGTTTTTTTGAGAACTTGATTTTGATATAACCATGGAGAGATTGGTTCTTCCATAGAACCATGGTCCACCCTGCAAAACTTGAACAAGATCTTCTTCAAGAGAGAATCCAAATAAGAAGCTTGTGTCTAAACAGAGCGAAGGTATTGACCTTCCCAAAAATATTTAACTTATTCTTGGTCCAAGTCATGACTTGGTAGATATTCTGTCGTATTCGTGACAATTATAAAAAAATATATATGAAACATCCTTGTGCTCTTTGGACCACTTATTCTAGTACTTTCAGCCTTGGGGTCTCTTTTTTTTAACTTAGGTACTAGCTTTTACAAAATCTCCTTCTACTAGTTTTTCAAAAGCTTTGTTACACATGAGTTCTTTTATTTTTATTTTTCCTTACTTCATGTTGACCAGTTGTTGACTCCTTGTTGTTTCCCCTTATTAGTCCCTCCAAAGTTCCTCTTCCTATGACCACGTCTAGTTCTATCATGGCAGTGTTCCAGATCCAAATTCTAGTTGATTTCATTTTATTATTTAAATAATTATTAATGCTATATTATTATTATATTAACAATAATAGTAATAGGCATCATAAACACCATCCTTATCATCATGGTTATCTTCATCTTAATAATGATAATCATCATTGTTTTCCTTATCTATGTCATCATGATCTTCATCATCTTCAGCGCCATTGTCATTTAATCATAATCTTATTCATTGTCATCATTTTCATGATAAATTTAATCATCTTCACTTATTAATATTAATATTTTCATCATCATCACCATCATCATTTTCATCGTCATCATCATTGTAATTATCTTCATCGTTATGATCTTCATCCTCATCATGATCATCGTCGTCATCATCATTTTCATGATCATCGTCATCATCATGATTGTCATTATCATCATCATCTTTATCATCATTGTGATTGTCATCATTATTGTATTTTTCATCATCATCATGATCATCAATACTCACCATCATTGACATGATCATCATCATTATCATTGTCATTGTCATGATGATGATGATTACATCATCATAATCATCATCATCCTCGGTCTTGTTATTGTTTCATCATATTTTCATCATTTTCATGATCGATTTAATCATCTTCACCATTATCATCATCATTACGATCTCCATCTTCCTAGTCATGGTTATTCTCATCCGCCATTATCACATCTTTTTCATCATCATTGTTGTACATGTTTACGGTTTAGGGATTTGAATCATACTTTTACAATTTATAATATAAACATAAATTATTAATAATAATATTGTTAAAAATATATATTATTATTAGTATTAATATTAATATTACAAAAAAATATTATTATTATACTTTTAATATTAATATTACATTTTTATTATTATTATACTTATTAATATTTTTTGTCATCATCATGATCATAACTTTCATCATCATCATCAGTAATTATTGTCATCGTTATGATCTTCATCCTCAACATGATGATGATGATCATCATCATAATCATCATGATAATCATCATCATCATTATCATTGTCATCTTTATCATAATTGTGATCATTATCATCATTGTATTTGTCATCATCATCATCATCATCATCAATACTCACCATTACTTACACGATCATCAAGATCACCATATCATCATCATTATTATCATCATTTGTCGTTGTCATGATGATGACAATTACATCATCATGATCATGATTGTCTTTGGCATTGTTGTCATTTCATCATAATCTTAGTCATTTTTCATCATTTTCATGATCAATTTAATCATCTTCATTATTATCATCATCATTATGATCTCCATCTTCCTAGTCATGGTCATTCTCATCCGCCATTATCACATCATTTTCATCATCATTATTGTACATGTTTATAGTTTATGGTTTTTGAATCAGAATTTTGTAATTTATAATATAAACATAAATTATTAATAATAATATTGTTAAAAATATATATTATTATTAGTATTAATATTAATATTGCAAAAATAAATATTATTATTATACTTATTAATATAAATATTTTCGTCATCATCACTATCATTGTAATTATTGTCACCATCATCGTTACGATCTTCATCCTCATCATGATCATCGCCGTCATTTTCGTCATCATCATAATTATCAAGATCATCCTTATCATCATGTTTTTCATTATCATTTTCATCTTTATCATCATTATTTTTTCATCATCGCCATCATTAGTACTCACCATCATTGATATGATCATCGATTCATCAATGTCATTGTGATGATGTTGACAACGATGAAGATGTTGAAAATGATAATGAAAAGGATTTTGATGACGATGACAAAGGCAACAATGATAATGATAACAATGTGGATAATGAATTTGACATCAATAATATTGAGGATGATAACACCCACTACAACTTAAAGTAATGATTTTTACAAAAATATGAACATATGTACAAATGTTACAAAAAAATTATGCACATTAAATGATGCATTTCAAGTCAGATCAAACACCAATGGTGTATCTCGCCATTTGATAATTACTTAATTATCATATGCCCCCGTATTTTCAACTCTATAAAGCATGGATCCTCTGTTCAATGCCAACACTTGCTAATCTTGTTGAATTTTCTCTTCACTCATCTCTACCCCTACGTTGTTGAATCCATTATACTTATCTTAAACCTCACCGATTGTTTCACCATAAATTGATCCCTTTCCATTTCTCTCGAATGTGTATCTGAATCTTTCGAATGATGAATATATGTTCCATCACACTTCTCAAAAACCCTTCCTATAACATCCCCAATCCAAAGTGATTCTAACATGACATGTAAATAATCCATTGTGGAACTAATGTGACTTGATGCGACATCATATTTGTGGGTTGTAATGAGCCTATTATGGAAAAAAACTTTATCATCTCTAGTTTGACTCATTAGCATGAAATATGTTGTAGGTTCACCATCATATTAAATACCAGAAAATTCTAAGTATGTTCATTGGAAAATGTGTGGGTTTTGAGGTTTTTCAATCATATTTCCTCATAAAAGAAAGAAATTCCTATGTAGTTGCATAGTTTGAGAGCCTCGATCTAATCTTTTTCATTAAAATAATGGCTACATCGTTCTCTCATTTGACTATCGTAATTTTAAGCAGCTCTAATCCCATCGTATTATAAGCCAAAATTCCATTAATGGCGGCCACTACGGGACATCCACCATGTAACGCTCATAAAACCGAAGTTCTAAAATCATGTTAAATCTTAATAATTATCGTTAAAGTTTGTGGAATTGTTTTTTGTTTAAAAATATTGCAAAGGTGTCAACCCTATAATATGTTTAATTAAATTCCTACCATAAACTACTACATTCTATTAAGTGGAACATGTCTAGATTAATAATTAAATAATTCTTACCCCATTTCAAAAGTCAATTTCAATTACAATTCTCTAACATAGTAAAATTAATTATTTTACATAATTAATTAGCTTTCACTATCAACAAAAATAACATTTATCCCACATTTAATAAACCCTTAACCTTATTTACCTTAGTCTAATTGACAATTTTTGCACTTTTACAAAAATGGGAAACTTCGAACTTCGTTACGATGGATAGCTTTGGTGAAGTATACCTAACCTAGGGGATTTTCTTTCAGAGAATATTGTTATTGTTGAATTAATTAATGATTACATGAAATATGCAGCTATGTGTGCTATCACAAAATATAACAGATCACATAGTCTATAATTTCATGACTATCTTTAGCAAAAGAACACAAAGCCCCGAAGGATAGTTATGTTGTCTTGATGAAGACATCCAATTGCAGAATAGATTAAATGCTAAGTTCTAGAACAAAAAACATAATTACAGATTGTAAAGAAATTAGAATTCATTACTGGATGTTATAGGTATTCTTTAATGTTCTTTCCTTCATGATTAATACATTCAATTATATTACTGAGTTGTTTAGTTCATCATACAATCCATACAGAAAGCTAAAATATAGAAATAAATACACAACTCAATCCATTTTAAAATGTTCCCACAATGTCAATGTAACAAAAGTAAAGTACAAATACTAAATAAGAGGTACACATGCATGAAAGAGAAAATAGAGGAGTATGAGTGAACCCATCATTGCCTTGGGTCTTCTCCTTCAGTTGATGCATATTCATCTTCACGTTATTTACTCTTCATCTTCATCACTAGAAATATTACTTGAAAAAGAAGAAAATAGGAAAATCATCAGTTAAGAGCTCAGGGTTAATCCATATTCCTATATTGTCCTAATTCATGCATATGGATCTCTTAAAAATAGGAGATATAAATTACTTGAAGATCAAACTACATACATGATTTAGTCAATAAGAAAGAAGGAGAAAGAAGAAAAGAAAACCATGGACATAAGAGAGGCCGAAGAGTATAAATATATTCTAACTATTTTCTCAAGGAGTAAAGAAGTATGAATACCCATGTCAAAGGAGGGATACCCAAATCTGGGTTGTAATATCTCAAGCCACATTTGAAAAATACTTGTGCAGATAAAGATTTTGGGGAAATAGTTCATACATATAGACAATTAAAATTCCAGATATAAATTTTTGTAATACAACTCAAAGGAACAAATAAAGTTGTAAATATAAGGTAGAAAATGCAGATCCTTTCTTTGATCGAGAAAACCATCAATGGGTATTGAGGAATTAGAGTAAGGATCAAGAACTCACTAGTTAAAATTGAAGCAGAGAAAACCTCATCAAACTCAGAGCCAAAATCAGAGAACCCAAAATGAGTTTCAACTCAGAGATCAATGTTGTTCAAGAAATCACATTAAAAATGCAAAGGAAAAATGAGTATCAATGTTTTGAAGATGAAATAGTAGAGACAAAGTAAAAGGGTGAGCTCAATACTGATTGAAATGAGAAATATACAGTCAGGAGATTACAAAAACATGAAGCCGCTACCATCTTGTTCAAAATAACGATGATATAGATGCCAGAAAGCAACACATGGTCATTTTGTAGAAGGAATGAGCTCACAAACCTCAATAATGGTGGCCATATAATCTTCACAGAGCTTCACAAGACACAAATATTTTGAAGAAAATTCGAACTCAAAGCAACACAACTAGTCAAATCGACCAAATATTGCAGTATAAGCCAACCCAAAACTCGAAATGATCAAAATGGTGGCCGTTAAATAATAGAGAATTCCAAAGCCAAGCTCAACAGAAGATAACTATATATGCGAGATAAATCGAGCTCAAAAGATCATCTTCAATGGTAGCTATCTAGGGAAAAAAAATTTATAGAGTTCCTTTAGCTCGGATAGAGCTCGAGAATGAAAATATGAAAGACTTAGGGTTTTGAGTGTTTTATTCATAAAATAAAACTAAGTAACTTAAGTCATCGGGTGAGTTGGAGATCAATAGCCATGAATTAAAAGTACATAGATCAATGCTTCATAATTGATCACCAAAATTGATGCAAACCCTAGCTTGACACATGAAAATGGCGGGTCTTTTTGGTAAACTTAACACCTTTTCATTATTTTGTAAAAGTGTTAGATTGGTCCGAAGTGACCTGATGAAATCTAATTGGATGTGGCACGGAGGGTCCATTTTGCAAAAATTGGCATGTTTCCCTTATTTTGCAAAATATTCAAATTAGTGTGGTGGCCCGATGTGGTGGGGTGGTCCCTTTTTGCATTTTAAAACATTATTGCTAAGGGTGTAAAAGTTGTGAAGTAACCCGCAGGCCCGAAGAGGACAAGTCACCTATTTATATTATAGAGGTGGAGAAGCGGATCGTTGGAATGTTGTTTACCTTTGAAACTTTTAAGCTTTTTCAAAAGGGAGTAAAGTTTAAAAGTTTCTTGCGACTCCACTGAAACATCAAAAGTCAATCATATTGAATTAAGTCAAAAGTGGATTGTTGGGTCAATCTCAGAATTTGAAGCTTCTTGAAAAAGGAATAAAGTTTTAAAGTGATCTGTAGCTCCGCTATCACCTAGATCAAATCAAAATAAAAACTTGATTAAGTCAAAAGTTAAAAGCGGATCACTGGGACAATTTGAAAATTTAAGCCCTTTTTTGAAATGGAGAAAATTGATAAAGTCACCCACGACTCCACCCACGCCATCAAAAGTTAAAGGCGGGCTGCAGAAATTCTTTGACTTTGAAACCTTAAGATTTATTTTACAAAATTATAAAAGCAAGTTGATATCCCTCTGCACCAGATAAAGACACATGTGGGGCCCAAATTAAAAGTGGAAGGGCAGGCTAAATGTTTAAAAAATGCACAATCTCTATCAGAAATGGAAAAAGAAAGTTTTTCCAGCCTGTTTTTAGTTCAAATCTATCCTACGTGGACAACTCTTTTTCAAATAATGAAAGACAAAGTTCTTTACAAAAACCTTCAGTCAAGCTTGAACAATCAATAATGGTGGCCGGGGAAAATTTAGTAGAGCTTTGCTAGCTCAAATGGAGCTCAACAATGCAAATACCAAAAATGATTAAGTTTGCAATACTTTTGCACCTTAATTCGAGTCCTGAGTTCACCAGATTCAACCATGGTTAGAAAGTGCTAATATTATCACTACAAATGGATAAGGTTACATGCCTTCACAAAAGAACAGACCAGAATATGAATTTGCATGCACAAAGAAGAAGACTTGCTCATCAAGAAAAACTTATTTTTAGAAAATTATCACTCATGCTTTTCTTAAAAATAGAACAATCAACTACAGTTGACTGAGTTGTAACCAATGGTTGTTAATGCCTCTTTGTATTTGCATGTTCTATTTTTATTCCTTTATTTATTAATAGATGAAGGATAAAATAGGATGCATGGGTGAGTACAATTTTAACCTATTTTTAGGAAGGATGGGAAATAATTTTTGCTATATATTGTGTGCCTTGACAAAGCACAAAGGAGGAATTTTTAGATACATGAGTGTTGAAGCAATTTTCTATCAATTTTTTTCCTTTGAATGTGAAGTATTTTCTACTTTTCCAATTATTTGTAGTCTTTTATATGTTTCCATTAATCTTGTGAATGTTGAATTCCCTAATTAATCATCTTACCATGTTACAAATTTAGATAATTTATGCATGATATTAATGTGTATGTATAACTTAGCAATATTCTTGTGATTTTATACCTCAATACATCAAAGTTTTACCCTTAATTATCTTTAGAAAACTATTGGCTCATGCATCGAAATTCATTCCATATCAATTGTGCATGTACTCGAGTCAAAGACCTCATTTTAATGTTATAACAAGTTTGGTGTATAACCTTAGTTTTAATTTCATTTATAGTCTTCTTTTGACCCTTAAACCCTAGAAAATTAGTTTAGGTTACATCAATAAGAACTGGCCTCGATACTGTAGAGACTCACATAAAAATATGTATAACCACATACCCGAGGTGTTTCCATTGTATCTACGAAAGAGAGATCCATTTAGCAAGCTTAGAACACTATGGATATCTTTCTACAGGGTTCACTTTTGAGAGATAACAATTTTTGCATACCCAAAGGTGGGACAAATCGAATCTAATCTACATGTAAGTTACAAATATCTACAATAGATATACAATGATTTACAACAGATCAAAAGTTACTTTCGGGACAAGAAGCTACAATAAATTTATTCTAAAGATTTGAAGATCTATTTGGTGACTCCACCTGGGATGATTTCAAACCAATATTACAACATGTTATATGCCTAAAGTGACTACAAGATCATCGGTAAGAGGAATTCCTTCTAATTTTATTTCTTTACCTATATATTCCATAAGAAGAGAAGAGTTAGTAATACTTTACCTTATAATAGGCCTGGTTTTGATAACCCTCCTAATATTCCTTCACCACATATCAATTTCTCTATTTAGATCCCAGCTTTTTAAAATGGCTATTCAACAACCTAGGAATTTTCTGACCTTTACTAATGGCATCCCATTAGAAATCCCGATTTATCATGACATCCCTAATGTTACCATGAAAATTTCACATCAATCATCAGGTGAAAATTAGGTTACACCTATAAAATTAATTAAGAATTTTGCAGCGTTATGTGTAGTTCATAATATCACTTATGAGGATGTAGCTTTGAGACTTTTAGTTGCATCTCTTAAAGGAAAATCCTTACAATGGTATAGAAATCTAGAGATTGGATGTGTATGGAATGGAAAGTTGTAAAATCTATGGAATGAGGCTAAAGAACCTCTAAAATTTTCTTTACTCATCCATGCACCATGATATAAGAGATAAGCAAGAGTTAATCCTATACATACATCATAACTTTGACAAAAACATCAAAACCTAGCATATACACTACTCTCTACTCTTTAGGTTACTTAATTAAGAAATTGAACCTAATAAGATCAACTTAGCAATCAAAGGGATGATTAGTTGTTTATGGTTTTCAAGATTTCAAGAATGGAGTCTCCCCATTAATGGCTTCAAGGACAATGGTTCTCTCCATATTACTCCAAACTTGGTTTAAGGATGAAAATGGAGGTCTTAGCTCAACAATGGAGGAAGTAAGCTTAAGATCAAATGTCTAATTAGCTTAAATCTAATACAAATGAGATCTCAAAGCTTTTTTAGGCTTGGTTTGGCTTTGTGTTATGTAAAGTTGTAAGTGAAGAATGGTTGATGAACGAAGTGTTGTCAATCGGTTGAATGGGAGGAAATGATAAGTGTAAGCATATTTTAGGTATCTACATTTGCCCCTCTTTGAGGTGGCGTAAGCGCCACTTCAAAGAAAGTAGACAACCATAAACAAGTAGAAAATTTGAAGGGATGGAATAAACAAATGAGTAGAATGAAGGATGCCCCCTCGATTGTCGATGGGGTGATAGAATAACTTGATTGACAATCGAAAATATGACAGAAAGAGAACAGAAGAAAGAATAGTGTGAAGAAGAAGAAAGGGGATATAGAAGAAAAGGAGTATGAGGAAGGGGGATTGAGCTAGCATCCATCTAGTGCCTCTTAAACAACTTTATTTTCATCATATTGCTAGTGATCTACATAATCGGTCCTTATTAAAAGAATGAACAAAAGTGTAGTATGACATGAAAATCCATATACTAATAAATGTCCATTGCCAAAAAAACAAACTCCACGCAACATACAAAATGAAATGCAATACGAGAAAGTAAAATATTCTTAACTCCATGCAACATACATAATGCAATGCAATACGAGAAAGTAAAAAAAGCTAAACTAATAGAGAAACATAATGTAATGTTTTTTTATAAAGATTCAGCTCTTAACTATGTGAATTAACGACAAGGGTTAAAAATGGTGCCCCAAGAAAGCATACATGCAAGGGGAATAATGGAGGACACTTGGGTCCGATGAAAAAGTAATGTGCACTACAAAATAGTACCAGGAAACTCATTGTGCCCTAGAGTACAGATGAAGTAAGCAACCATAGTTTTTGTTGATGGAGGTAGATCAAGATGATCCGCGAGTCACACACATGAACAAGTGAGAACCAAAGAGCAACATTTTGCAAGATGATTTTCAATTTTTAGAAGTTTTCTAAAACATATTTGAATGTTTTTAATGATTTTGCTAACATATTTGAATGTTTTTTTATTTTTCTAACATATTTGAATGTTTTGATTTTTCTAACATATTTGAATGTTTTTGTTCTTTTGAAAGTTTTCTAAAACTATGTACAGGAAGATGAGGAAGTGTGGATGCCCCTAGTGGTATATGGGATGTATAAGGGCATAAGGCCACGTGCGTATGAGAAAGGTGAAACATAAAAATTCCCCAGTCATGATTAGGTGGGAGTATTCAAAGGTAAACTCTTCATAGGTAGAAGCAGGACCCAAGGCCATTATGGATAGGTTCAACACAATGATGAACGTAAACCAATGAAGTGCTAGGAAGAAGCAAGGATGCCCTCAGTGTAAGTTGGCCTAAAAGCACATGATAGAAAGGAAGGAGAAGATTTCTTTTGTGAATGGTGACAAACGTGTCCAAAAACATGTCAAAGAAGTAATATTATACACATGGATGTTCGAACAAAGTAGAAGAATGATGTGAATGATATGAATGTAGCTTCAATCCTCGTGATAAATAAATGATTAGCCAAAGGCACAAATCATGAGACAAGATACAGACTAGAGTAAGAGTCTGAATAAGGTCCAAAAAAGACACTTGGTAACATACTAATCCTATCTACTCATAGAGATCTAGTGTGTGGAAGTGGAGTTTAATTACCTCTTGAAGGGAAGATTTAATAGACAACAAGTGAAGACACCCTAGCCAATGTGTGGGAATGATTGATTTTGATAGGTGATAGGTGATTTGGATGGTGGAAGGATAGCCATACATTACTCCATTGTCATCTAGGCATCCATAGCCCTGACGAAGATGTATTTGATTCTAATCACAACATTGCTCTACTACTAGTCAGGTATCCATAGCCCTGATAGAGATTATTGGAAATACCCCAAGAGAGAGTTATATATCAATTTTCTTTTTCTTTTAGCATTTGACTTTTGACTTTTGACTTTTGATTTTTGATTTTTGATTGATTTTGATTTTTTTTCTTTTTGAAAACTTATTTTAGCTCTCTTGTTTGACAAGGGTTAAGAACCATTGATGGCTTGATGGAAGGATATGGAAGTGATTGTGATGATGACATTGGCTAGTGTCAACAAATATGTCCAAAATTTCTTCGCAACAATTTTATTAGATGTTGAATGTGATAGGATCTCTAAGAGGTCATCTATTCTTTAATTTACCAAAGTGATGAAAGACCAGTCAAAAACAGATGGACATAGAGATAAATGTCACAAAATGTGTGTGAAAAGGCTAACTAAAATATCACTGAAGGGATGAAAATGGTAGGAAGACTTATAGAAGAAGAACAAGGAAGGGAAGAAAGAACATCCATGTGTATGCAATACCTAATTGCAATGTATGATCTTTGTACCTTTGATTTTTGCTTGTGTTTTCTCAATGTTGTAATTTTGCATTGTTTTTTTAATTTTTAGCTTTTTGATAGTTTTCGGAAAGTTGGGACCAACAAAGTCAATCTACGTGATAAGATCCAACAAAAATGTTTTGATAAGGGAGACTAGGCATGTTTGCTTGAAGAGTTATGTTTTCTGCCATCTCTAGACTATGCATGGATTTTTATGTGGGATCATCCAGATTTATTCACTTTTCTCCCATGTTTGATCTTTAATGATTTGTCAGCTATAGAGCTGTAGCTTTAATCTATTGACTAACAAATGGTGACATGGCCCAATCCGAATAAAGAAGAATATGTGGACGAAACACCGATAGAAGGGATGTTTGCCCATAATTATAGAAGATGGGCTAGGAGGGATGAAGGGCTACGGGATATGTCCCTAAGATGTAAGAAGTTGGCCTACGAGGACATGGCCCAGAATATGACGAAAGGTGTTAGGGTGTTGCCCAGTATAGATGAGGAGGGGACTACGCGGAGGCAGAGGATGAAGGGCTACTAAGACGTGGCCCAAGAATAGAAGGGAATGGGCTACTAGAGGTGACCCACAAGTAGAGAAAGGAGGGATACTTGAGGATGGCTCTAGGATAGAAGAAGATGATCGGCTACTCAATGGTGACCCAAGGTGAGATTTTGATTGAGGAATGATGATAGATAAGGAATGATTGGGTAATGAGAAGATAGGCCATGGATCAATGCTATATCCTGACATCTCATCATGTTTAGAAGAAGAATCAATTTCCATGACCTTAGGATTTTCCTCTATGTTCTAATAAAAGGAATCAACTTCTTTTCCCCAATACGTGAGTGTATCAAGTTCTAGAAAGAATCCTTGTTTGCAATCCTCTAGAGAGATATCTTTGTGTAGTTTTATTGTTCCTCCATTATGAGAGAAATCAATAAGTAGAGGTTGTTGTTCTTTGGCCATAAAAGGTTGAATAGAAGAAATAGGTCCAATGAGTGCGAGAAAGATTGATTGATAGAAGAAGAAGACTAAAGAGAGGAAGTAGGATTGTTGGTTGGTTCCCATGAATGGATGATTTGGATTTGGACTATGTCATTTTTCTAGAAGACAACGTAATGTAGGTTGGAAAGTAGGATCGCATAGCCATTCGTTAAGTTGCGACGTAGGAGTCGAATTAGATGATTGAATAGAGGTAACCCAAGTCATGGAACTCTTCGACGGAGGAAGAGGTCATTGAGACAACTAATGAAGGAGGTCCTATGAAGAAAGGGAGGACCGTGACTCAAGACCCAAATTAGATGTTCGATAAATGGAACATGGAGTCGCACGAGTCTTCATTGAGGTGAGTTGGAATAAAGGTCCTGCGAAGGAAGGGAGGACTGTGATTCAAGATTTGATCTAGGGGTATTTGAACAATAGTTGGGATCCGAGTCTTGAAAAGAAGTGTGGGAGTCCGATTGGTAGTTTGGATTTGAATCAAAAGAAGAAGAGTGGGGAACCCAAATAATAATTTGGATTAGAAGCATCCAAACCATACCACCGACTATGAGCTGAAGGTGGGGAACAGTGGTACCCAGTGGGCCCTCTAGCACGAAGAACCAAAAGATTTAGTTATAATGGGAATATTTTGTTTGAATTGTTAAACCTAGGTTTCATATTTTGTAAATGTGAGAAACTGCTGTGATAGTCGGTCATTTTTGGCATTGTTTTAAGTGCAAATGTCTAGACCTAGATAGTTTAATGGAAATCCTTCAAAGGGAAGTAAGTGACATGTCGATTAGAGTAGCATAATGAAAACCAACTAGAAATTTGATAAGTATGAGATGTGTGCATGATTATTTCCAAGAATGTCTAAAGAAAATGGCCATTTTGATGATGTAATCTCAACAAGATCAAAAATGATTTGTCTTAGAAAATAAGATATCACAATGAATAATCATAAGGAAAATCATGCATGTGTGAAACACAAAGCCAATCAATAAGGAAATACACCTATGCAAATGTGTACAAAATAATAGTTTGATGCAAAATATGATCAACACAATGTCAATATTTACATCAAGCTCAAAATAAAAAAGGCGTAAATATTAACAAAGGGAGATCAAATGATAAATCAATCCAAACTATGATGATGATCTTGAAATCAAAATCAAGTGGCCATCAAAGATATAAGGACACATCCATGCACTTTAGACATTTAACAACTCAGCCGCAAACATGGATGAGCGTAAATGAACAAAAAGTGGTGAACACCATCTATGACAACACTCCCGAAAGATGCCTTCTCTTGCCCCAAATGGGAAACAAGAATGCAAAGGTGTAGATCAAAAGAAGGAAATGAACTAAGCATCACTTGGGAAAAGATTTTCCTCATTGAAGGTAAGAAAGAAGCTAAGCTAAGTGAAAAGTCATCAAATTTCCATGATGAAAGACACTTAGATCCAACTTAAGTGGATTCTTTGCCTTGTTTGAAAAACAAGGTTCTGAATCCAAACAAGTTATCACTTCATGATGGCCAAGACACAAAAAGGACTAGCAAAGTGGGCTCCAAGACAAAATGGCTTTCCTAATAAGTTCTCTCAACTAGGTGTTACAAAGTTATCCACGAGCGGGAAATTTACCCAAAAATTCACAATGACTAGTTTGGGAGTATATCGTCTTTTCCCCCTTCAAGCACAGTGGGAAGTAAATGCATCCATCGTGTACTTTTAATAGGGTCACGATAGGGAAAACTTATAACTCTATCTCAAAATGAAAACTAATCAAGTGGGTAAGCGGAGCACTTCATTTCATCGATGAGGTTACACAACGGTGGACTACTTTAGGGTTCCTGGAACCACCCCCATTGTTGTAGATTAAGGAGTTATGCCAAAGGGGTTATGTTCCATTTGAGAAGATAGGGATGTACCCTTTTCCGAAACCTATGATATAATGTTTTGAATATGGTGTGTTTTTTATCTTTTTAACTTTAATGTGGTTTTAAGTAGCACACCATTTAGCAACCTGCATAAAACATGTGTATTAGAAGTTTTTATGTTTTGTCTTAGCTCCTCCTTTCTTTGACAATCGTTAGGTCCTATATGCAAGGAGTTAGTATTTTTCCACAAAATATCATGATATCAAAATAGATTTTTCCTATTGCTTTTGATTCCTAAGATCACCAAAAAGGTGCAAAGGAAGAGCATACGCAACACAAAAACTCAACTAAAATAAGTTTTATGAAAAAAATACATTAAGTGTGCCTTGTAAAAGATAGAGTTCATTTTTAACCAAATTTGAAATGTTAATCCATTAGGAAGCATAATTTAAGTGTTTTTTGAAAGCAATAAGAGGGTTTTGGAAGTGTTTTTGGTTCCCAAGATCACCTAGAAGGTGCGAGGGAAGAGCATACACACTTCAAAAACCTCTATCAACTAAGACATGGAACACTTAACTAATTTAGTCAAAAATAAGACCAAAATAACCCTACAAACAACTGATTAGTGCCACAAAACCTTTCAAAGTGTTAGAATGGCCAATAAGACAATTTTTCAGACTTTAAGACACGTTAAAAAATGACTATTTACTTAATAATGAAAACCATAATTTTTTTGTAAGTCAAAATCCTAATTTTATGATTCCATTGTGTAGTTATCTTCAATACCTTTCCAATGCAACAAAAATAGATTTGTTTCGAGCTCGGGAGAAAAATTTATGGCCTCCGGAAGATTGGTGGTGAATGTAGTCCACGCAAATGCGCTCGATATGATAGATACGTGCTGTTTCAATGGATATGTGTGCACACGTGTTTTTGTACCTAGATAAATAGAAAACATAGAAACAGTGATGCAAACACATCTATTATGATGGATATGCACTGTTTCAATGATACACGCGTGCACGTAGGTGTTTTTGCACCCAGAAACACAAAAACACATAAAACAAAGTGACACAAACACATCTAGTATCATGGATACATGTCTATTTCAATAGATACACACCCCTTTGTGGACACCTATGCGCACTAAATGAAAAACCTATAAAAACATGAATTTTCAAATTTTCAAGAGCAAACATGTTAGTTGTTAGTCAAAGTGTCCTATTTCTATATCAAACCCACAAAATGTATATAAATGAAGGTCATTTATCTAGGGTTAGAAATAAAAATGAGGAAATAACAAGTGATTTGAGAAAAAAACATGAAAATGAACTTTGAAAAACCTAAAGACCTCTATTAATGGAGGGTGGACATAAGTGTCCCACCGGCGTGCAAATGTATGCAATGGAAAGTTGCAAAAGCTATGGAATGAGGCTAAAGAACCTCAAAGCTTTGCTTTACTCATCCATGCACCATGAGATAAGAGATAAGCAAGAGTTAATCCTATACATGCATCATAACTTTGAAAAAACATCAAAACCTAGCATATATACTACTCTCTACTCTTTAGATTACTTAATTAAGAAATTAAACCTAATAAGATCAACTTAGCAATCAAAGGGGTGATTAGTTGTTTATGGTTTTCAAGCTTTCAAGAATGGAGTCTCACCATTAATGGCTTCAAGGCCAATGGTTCTCTCCATATTACTCCAAACTTGGTTTAAGGATGCAAATGGAGGTGTTAGCTCAACAATGGAGGAAGTAAGCTTAAGATCAAATGTCTAATTAGCTTAAAGCTAATACAAATGAGATCTCAAATATTTCTTAGGCTTGGTTTGGCTTTGTGTTATGTAAAGTTGGAAGTTTGAATGGGTAGGCTTAGCCTTGTATTTATAGTTTTTGGTTTGAAAGAATTTGGAATTTGGATGCATGTGGGACTAAGATCTAAAAAGCACTTTAGGATTAGATTAGGATAAACCATGCTTTAGGCTTAGTTAAGCTTGGTTTAGGCTAGTTAACTAGGGTGTTAGTAAAACTTAATTAGCAAGTGATTAGAGACTTATTGAGAGTTGGGAGGGGTCTTGATAAATAATTATGACTAATAGATAGCTTCAATAGAAGTGGTCTAGAGAGAACTAGGAGGTTCTCAATAGTCGAAAGGAAGAATTTTTAGCTAACAAGAGAGATATTAGCCAAATAAGATGATTATAGATAAATACAAGAAGAGTTTCGTGAATGGGCATCTAGAGGGGAGTGAAGAAGGGTTGATGAATGAAGTGTCGTCAATCAATTGAATGGGAGAAAATGCTAAGCGTAAGCATATTTTAGGTGTCTACATGATGCATAAGAACTTGTGAAGATTTAGGTGATAAATTGGTGAAACAATTTCAAGATAATTCAGATCATTTATCTCTCATAGAACAAATTTATACCATTAAAAGATCTCCCAATGAATTTATGTCTAGTTTCAACATCCGTTTTGCGTAACTTGGGAAAGAATTCCAGCAAGTGTCAAGCCTCAAGCTAATCATGATTTTATTTATTATCTTAGAGCGTTAAACAATGATATTTCAACTATGATTTAGTATATGGGAGGAGAGACTCTCCCAATAGCCTATGATATTTCCATTTGAGCTAACAATAGTCTTATTCAAGCTAGAAAATTAGTACTAAGGCCTTGAATGCCTTTTCTAGTAGATTTAGCTCCTATCCCATAGCCTATCACAATTATAGAACCCATTGTTGAAGACACATCGATGATGAATTTAAAGATTTACAAACTATGGGGAACAAGTGACTTCATTGAGAATAGGCTTGCATTACCTAGCAGAGACCTTATCAAGATCCTTATTAGCAAAATCAGCTAAACCAACAACAAAATACGCGGCATTACCAACAAAATCAAAATTATTGGTAGCCTTATCAAAAAAGGCAATTTGACCCAAAGTCTCCTACTTCATCTAACACTTTAGTCCCTGGTTAATATGGCTATAAAGAGTGGTGTTAACCTTGTAATTAAACTCATTTGTCTAAAATTTTCCCAAATGATTTTAAGAACATAATTCTTGTTGCACAACCTCAATTTGAGATATTGTTCATGCCTCAAATGGAGGGTGTGCAGCAAGATACTTCAGGTTCAAAAGGAACTCGAGCTAAATTTAGTCATTTTTAGTGAAAATGATTTCATTTTAGTTAATAATAGGGCTTAGGAAAAGGTTGTAGAGAGTTAAAAACTATAAAATAGGCCTATTCTACCTACTATCACTGATAAAACAATAACTATAAGCCCAAAACCAGCTAACAATGTTGTTGTTCCTAAAAAATCAGGTGTGTTAGCTAGTAAAGAGCAGCAAAAAAACTACACCTTATCCAAAAAGGTTATTTATACCTTAGATATCAAAAGTAGCGGAAACATAATCGATTTTCAAAATCCTATGCTAAAATAATACAATTGTCTCTAAAATGTTGCTTCTTTTTTAACATTGTTGATGTAATGAAAAAGTATAATGTTAACATCTCAATGTGGGATGCTCTAAGTATTCAAGGGTAGCAAGATTTACTTTCTCATGAACTAGCTAGGATGTGGATTTCTTCTAAAACAACGAAAAGGAAGTCCGAGAAGAAGACATGGTCCATGAACAATGGAACAAGACCACATCAAAGAAGTTAAATGGATGGTTCAAAAAGTATTAAATTCTCATGACATCAAGAAGCCACCACCATTTTATCTATTACTAATTATAAGATAACATCTTGTTCAAAACTATATGGTGGAGAGTGGTGCAAGTAGCACAATTATGCCGGAAGCAATTATAGAATAATTGGGTCTGCATTATCAACCTAAAGAAAAGAGTGTCCTATAGTTGTATGGAACCGCAACTAGTATAGTTGGTGTCATAAGAAATCTAGAGGTAACATTGCATCCTTGTCCAAATGTTTCCATTCTACAAGATATTACTATTGTAGAATTACCTCCTTACTTTTCTATATGTTTATCAAGAGATTTCACAGCAAAGATAAGAGGCTATCTCTCTTCATATTGGTCCTTATTTTTTACTACACGTTATAGCACCAAGGTTACTATAAATTCAGAACCGTTGGCTAGATTTCACATTGAACTTCACGCTTCTAATACAGTGGCTAATTATGCAGCCTTAGACCAATCTGATTTTGATAATATAGCTCATGTTTCAGCATTAGATGGTGTTTCTAACCTATTTATGGATTTAAAGACACATGAAGAACACACTAATGATTATTTTAAGGAATTTTAAGAACATCTATTTGGTGTGTATTGTTTACATGAAGAAAACACACCAATTCCCTTACTCTCCAAAATAGAAAATGTAGAGAAGGGATTTGGAAGGTTCATTTTGATGGAGCTAAGAACAAGAAAGGATAAGGAGAAGGTTTTATTCTCACTTCCCCAACAAACGAAATGTATTTCTCATCTTTGAGTCTCAAATTTTAATGCACTTGCATTGTAGCTGAATACGAAGCATTAATTCATGGCTTACTTTAGGGAAAAGAAAGGTATTAGCATGCTACATATTTTTGGTGATTCTGAGTTGGTTATTAATCAAGTAAGAAATTTCATTTTTGTAAGAATCTATTAATGAAGTCTTACAAATACTGATTTTCAAACTTAATGGAATATTTCAAGCTATTAACATCTAGTCCATTCATAGAATAGAAAATAAGCATGCAAATAGAATTGCAACAATTGGTGTCAATTTTGAATTGCTAGAAACAGATTGAAAATAACAAAATTCAACCTCATATAAATCTATTTGTCAGTCTTCATACACTTGATAATGATTTGAATTGGTAGGTTTTGAAAATGATGATCAAATCAGAGGTTTTTGCGCAAAGAAGAAGCTAAATTTTCTGCAATAAATGAGGATAAATTACAGAACTTATATGGTGACCAGATTGTTCAATTAAATAAAATAAACTACCCCAAGGTCTGGTCACATTATAGAACATCTTCATCATTGACGATCAGCTAAGGAAGGTTAAGACTAAAATGTCAACAAAGGATGATAATTATGAGGAGATTTTAGTTGATGAAGGTAAAAAAATTATTAGAAAGGTATGTTCTTTAGATAAAAACATTCTTTTATTAATCTTTGAAAGGAATTTAAAGATGTTTTCACTTGGAAATACCAAGACTTAAAAGGGTTTGACCCTAGTTTAGCACAACATACTATTGAATTATAGCCAAATTTTAAGCCGGTTAGGTAATAGAGGCCCATAAATCCCAAAATAGAGCCTTTAATGAGAAAAGTGTTATCTAAGTTGATTGAATTGGGTATTATCTTTCCAATTAATTATTCAAGTTAGGTAGCCAATCTTGTTCTGTTAGGAAGAAAATGGAGAAATCGGACTATGTGTGGATTTCATAGATCTTAATAAAGCTTCATTAAAAGATAACTACCCACTTCTAAATATGGATCATATTTTGAGAATAGTTTCTGGTTCAAATAGACTATCTCTTCTAGATGGCTTTAGTGGATACAATAATATTTTAGTCCGAGAAGAGGATAGGTACAAAACAACTTTCACTACTAAGTGGGGTACTTATGCTTACAAAAGAATATCTTTTGGCCATTCAAATGTTGGTTCAACATTTCAAAGTGTAATGGAAATAGATTTTCATAGCTTATTAAATAAATGCATCTTAGTTTATTTAGATGACATTACCATATTCTCAAAAATTTAGAAGAACATGTAATACATCTAAGGCAAACTTTTCAGATTATGCGAGACAATTTGGGATATCTTTCAATCTGCTAAAGTCTATCTTTTTAGTACATCAAGGTAAATTGTTGGGTCATATTGTTTCTAAAAAGGTTTAGCAATTGATCCTTTCTTAATCTTAGCCCATATCACAGCTTATCATCACCTCATCATAAGAAGGAATTAGATATTTTTCTTGGAAAAATCAACTTTATTAGAGATTTGTTCCAAATTTTGTAGCATTGGTTAAACCATTGAAAACTATGTTAAAGAAAGAGAATACATTCTCTTGGACCAACGAAGGGAGAGAAGGGTTTGAATCAATCAAAGAATCCATCTCTCAAACTCCTACTCTTACCAAATCCAAATTTTGATAAAGATTTTACAATGTATGCACTTGCAGGAGCTGAAACAATATCAAACATATTAACTCAGTTAATGATGAAAATGTTCAAAAGTCAATTGTTTTCTTTGGACATAGCTTGCATGATTATGAAACAAGGTACACATTTCTTAAAAGACAACTACTTTTAGTAGTCGATGACTAAAGAATTTTAAGTACATGCTTTCAAACAATAAAATTCATGTTCTTGTTTCTCATCCAAGTGTGAAAGATTTCTTTTTAAATAAAGAATTGAATGAGAAAAGAGTAGGTTGGATAATGAAAGTTATGGAATATGATGTTGATATCCAGGTTTCTAAGATAGTTCGAGGAAAAGGCTTATGTGAGCACCTAATTGCTGATATGGAAAAATAGTATGAACTAGAATTAGAAGATCCAAAACAACATTCTGAAGTTAAGCATCAACAATCAGATGTCATGGTTCAACCAGAAAATCAGCAACTTTGAACTTTCTCAAGAAATCTAGGAATCAAGATGGATGATCAACTTAGTTAACTATCCGCAACATGACATCTATTCAGAAGGTATGGACAAGAATAAATGAAGGTATTTTAAATTACAAGTTGCCCTATGTTTCATTGATGGTGTGTTGTTCAAAATGGATATAAATGGAATCTTACAGCGATGTGTTAACTATGATAAAATTTAGAAATTATTATTAGAATTCCATGAAGGACCTACATGAGGTCATTTTTAGCACGTACCACATCCTTAAAATTCATGAGAGCTAGTTACTATTGGCCCAACATATTCAAGGACTATTTTTAATGGATCATAAAGAGTAATAAATGTGCTTTCTTTGTTTGAAAATAACATTTAGCTTCATTGCCTTACAACCTATTTCAATTGATCAACATTTTATGCGGTGGGGTCTTGATTTTACTAGCATGATAACCCGCCTTCTTCATAAGGATACAAGTGGATTTTAATCACTACAATTACTTTACACCTTAGAATGAAGAAATAGCCTTGAAATATACTAATGAAACTTCATACTATCCTTTTATGAAGTTATAGTTTATAGATTTGGTGTTTTGAAACTATCATATCAAATAATGCTTTAGCATTTCTTGGTGAAAATAACAAATTGGGTTGTTAATCATGTAATTTATTTAAGTTCTTCATCTAATTATTATTCACAAGGTAATGGGTTAGCTGAAAGTACTAACAAGAATATTTTAAGGATCATCAGAAGAATACTCAAGGATAATCGTGAGAGTTTGGCATTTGATGTTGAATTCAACACTTTGGGTTGATAGAGTGACTCCTAAAATATTAGTTTGCAATTCACCATACAATCTTGTTTATAGAAGAGAAGTGAGAATGCCTATTTCATTTGAGTTACCCGCATTAGATTTCTTGGATCAAATGGAGTTTCTTGAAAATGAACCATTGCAGGTTCATTATATAGAATTAGTGGAAAAAAATTAAAGCAGATGAAGAAGACTTTTGATAAGAAAGTCATATTTAGAATCTTCAATGAAGGAGATGTTTTGTTAAAGTGGATGCTGATCATGCAAATCCAGGAAGACACACAAAGTTTGATACAATCTAGAGTGGTCCTTACATGATTTCAACTTGCAATGAGCACAATGCTTTTCAGCTTCGAAGCTGAATGGAAAGGGACTTCCCTTCCTATGAATGGTATGTTTCTCAAATACTTTTATTGAAAATCTTATAGTGACTATTTAGAGTAGGATTTCCCTTCAATAAGTGCGCTTTTTGTAGATTTCAATTTTTTTAAATCAATAAGTGCATTAGTGCATGTGATCAAGTTTACGAGATCCTTTCCTAGGTTTAGTTCATTTTGGAAGGGTTGGACCTTTAGGAAGGTAGATTTTGGTTACATGCTTTAGACTCCATGCCCAATGGACAAGAACAACACATTTTTTTACAAGCTAGTAGGAAATTTTCCCTTTAGGATCACCATAAATGTTGATAATTTTCACAATTGTACAGAAAAGGGTAACTCGGAACTTTGTTACGATGGATAGATTTGGTGAAGTATACCTAAGATAAGGGAGTTTTTTAGAGAATATTCTTATTGTTGATTTAATTAATGATTACATGAAATATGTAACTATATGTGCTGTCACAAAATACAAATAGATCACATAGTCTACAATTTCATTACTATCTTCAGCAAAAGAACACAAATCCCCAAAGGATAGTTGTGTTGTCTTGATGAACACATCCAATTGAATAGATGAAATGCTAAGTTTTGGAACAATAAACATAATTACGAGATAGTAAAAAAATCAAAATTCATTCTTGGATGTTACATGTATTCTTTATTATTCTTTCCTTCATGATTAAGACATTCAATTATATTACGATTTGTTTAGTTCATCATGCAATCCATAAAAAAGATGAAATATAGAAATAAATAAACAACTCAATTTCATAATTCAAATATTTTATTCATAAGAAATTTAAAATTTTCCCTCACAAGCCATAGGGATGTAACTTAAAAGTAAATTAAAACTACTAAAATAAGAGGTACACATGCATGAAAGAGAAAATAGTGGAGTATGAGTGAACCCATAATTATCTTGGGTCTTCTCCTTCGGTTGATGCATATTCATCTTCAGCTTATTCCCTCTTCATCTTCACCACCGAAAGTATTGTACCTGAAAAGGAAGAAAATAGGAAAATCATCAATTAAGAGCTCAGGGTTAATCCATATTCCTATATTGTCCTAATTTGTGCATATGGATCTCTTAAAAATAGGAGATATAAATTACTTGAAGATCAAACTACATACATGATTTACTCAATTAGAAAGAAGGAGAAAGAAGAAAAGAAAACCATGGACATAAGAGAGGCTGAAAAGCCTAAATATTTTCTAACTATTTTCTCAAGTGTATAGGTACAGATTGCAGAATCAAAAGGAGTAAAGAAGTCCGAATACCCATGTCAAAGGAGGGATACCCAAATCTGGGTTGTAATATCTCAAGCCACAATTTGAAAAATACATGTGCAGATACAAATTTTGGGGAAATAGTTCATGTATATAGGATAGTTAAAAGTCTAGATACATATTTGTTGCAATACAACTCAAAGAAATGAATAAAGTTGCAGATCTAAGGAAGAAAATTTAGATCCTTGCTTTGAGTGAGAAAACCATAAATGGGTATTGAGGAATTAAAGTAAGGATCAATAACTCACTAGCTAAAATTTAAGCATATCAAAATCTCATCGAATTTAGAGCCAAAAAGGAGAACCCAAAATGAGTTTCAACTCAGAGATCAACTTTGTTCCAGAAATCAAATTAAAAATGCAAAGGAAAAATGAGTATTAATGTTTCAAAGATGAAATATCGGGACAAATTAAAAGGGCTATATCAATACTAATTCAAATGAGCAATATACAGTCAGGAGATTACAAAAAAAACATGAACCCTGACCATCTTGTTCAAAATAATGATGATACAAATGTCATAAAGTAACATATGGTCATTTTCACAAAAGGACTAAGCTCACAAACCTCAACAATGGCGGCCATAGAATCTTTGCAGAGATTCATAGACACAAATCTTTTGAAGAAAATCCAAACTCAAAGCAACATAACTAGTCAAATCGACCAAATCTTGCAGTATAAGCCAACCTAGAACTTGAAGTGATCAAAATGGTGGCCCTTAAATATCATAGAGTTCCAAATCGGAGCTCGAAAGAATAGAACTATAGATGTAGATAAACCAGGGATCGAAAGATCATCTCCAATGGCCGCCGTCTAGGGAATTTTTTTTTGCAGAGTTCCTTTAGCTTAGATAGAGATCGAGAATGAAAATATGAAATAATTAGGGTTTTGAGTGTTTTATTCATCAAACTAAATAAATAATTTACCTCATTGGGTGAGTTGGAGATCAATAGCCATGAACCAAAATTACAAATATCAATGCTCGAATTGATCACCAAAATCAATGCAAACCTCAAACTAGACACATGAAAACAACGGTATTTTTGGAAAACTTAACACCTTTTCATTATTTTGTAAAAGTGTCGATTGATTCGGTTACCTAATGCAATCTAATTGGATGTGGCACGGTGGGTCCATTTTACAAAACTTGGCACTTTTCCCTTATTTCGCAAAATATTCAAATTGGTCCAGTGGCCCGATGTGGGGGCTAGCACTTTTTGCATTTTAAACATTATGGTGAAGGGCATAAAAGTTGTGAATTAACGTGCTGGCCCAAAGAGGATAAGTGGCCTATTTTTATTATAGAGGTGGAGTGGCGGAAATTTGCAATGTTTTTTTCCTTTGAAACTTTTAAGCTTTTTGAAAAGGGAGTAAAGTTTAAAATCTACTCGCGACTCATTGAAGCATCAAAAGTCAATCATATTGAATTAAGTCAAAAGCAGATCGTTGGGTCAATCTGAGAATTTGAAGCTTCTTGAAAAAGGAATAAAGTTTTAAAGTGATCTGCGGCTCTGCTATCACCCAGATCAAGTCAAAAGAAAAATGTGATTAAGTCAAAAGTTAAAAGCCGATCACCTGGACAATTTGAAAATTTGAGCCCTTTTTCAAAAGGAAAAAAGTGATAAAGTCACCCATGACTCCGCCCACGCCATCAAAAGTTAAAGGTGGGTCGCCATAGTTCTTTTTGACTTTGAAACTTTAAGATTTATTTTGCAAAGTTATAAAAGCAAGCCACTATTCTACTGGCACAAGATAAAGACATGTGTGAGGCACAAATTCAAAGTGGAAGGGCAGGCCAAATGTTTTAAAAATGCACAATCTCTATCAAAATAGAAAAAGAAATTATTTCCAAGCCCATTTTAAGTTCAAATCTATCCTCATTTGGTCTCTTTTCTTTTCTTTGATTTGTAGTTTTAAGGGGTGGATGCCATGAAAGCAAGGAGTAAAGCCATGAAGGGATTTAAATCTTGTAGAGTAAATAAATTTGAAGGTTAATGGGAGGTAGAATCTCCTCTTATTGTCATTTTTGTATTAGTGTTGTGGATATGTTTGATTGTGGTTGAGTAGGTTGCCTTAATTTGGGTATCGGAGATGGATAAATGGCATCATTAGGGAGGGAAAAGGGAGATGTGAGGCATGTATTGTGGAAGGAGTGTGAGTTTGACTTCCACTTATGGGGAGTGAAAATGATAACATAGATATATTTTACATACTCACAAGTGTAGAAATAAAGGGGTTGATTATGTTTTGAGTTGTGCACATGGATGCTTTGGGTGGAAATCTTAAATCACTTAGGAGACAAAAGGAGGTGGTGACCATATTCCATTTTCATTTTTTACTTGTGTGTCGAGCCTTTGTGCTTGTTGGGAAAGTTGTAATATTGTCTGAATATATTTTTAATTATATTATTTGAATTTGTTATTTTGTGGAATGAATTTTGTGGAAGCCATTTTGTGAAAGTTTTCAAGTTGCATTACACAACTAGTTTTCTTTGGTTGGGGTTGAGGAGCCAATAAGGATGATTACTTATCCTCTTATTGGACTATAAGTAGGGTGGAGAGCATCTCCTACCCCCTTTCATTTATTATGATTCAAATTAAAGAAGATGGAAAAATGCAAGTGAAAGATATGAAATTAGAGGATGGCGTTGAGATGAAGATTTTGTATTGAGCCTATGGAAGATACAATTTCATGAATTTAGCCATGTTGTTTCCACTAAAATTAGAAAGATTGTAATTTGTGTATTTTAAAAAAAAATTTGTAAATCCCATTTATTTAATTTGTAATATTATAGTTGAAAGGAGAGACTTTCAATTTTCTTATGTTTGAAAGGAAACCATCAAAAATCTGAATTTTACTCAAAGTTGTATTATGTGTTCAATTCAAAATAATGGTGTTCTTGTATGAATTAGTGAATGTTGATTCTTTTTGTATATTGGCAACTTTAATTTTAAGATTACAAAAAAAATGGTTTGATTTAATCTTATAATGATTTTTTTACATTTGTTGCAAATGATAATGGTCCAATCATCTTATGTATAAATGTATTTGATTTTAAAAGATGTTGTATACATGGTTATTTATTTTCTTCATATTGATCAAACAAATAAATCTACTAAACTCTATTTTGTAAACAAAACACACACAAAAAAACAAAATGGTTACATATATAAATGTATACATTTATATATATATATATATATATATACAAATATATAAGGATTCTAATTATTTGTTTTTATGAAATATATTATAATATTAAATAAACTATTATATTAATTAAATTATAATATATATTAATTGAATTAATATATAGTATATATTAAATTGTAATTTAGTTTAAATGAATATATATATATATATATACATACACATATTATTTTTAAAAATGAATATGTATAATTATAGTATGTTTTCCAACACAAATCTCAAGAAAAACCCAAAGATTAGTTAGAAAAAAATTATGAAATATTTTTAATATTTAAATGGGTTGCGAACGGGATAACTTTCAACTAGATTTAAATAATTTACGTTTAATAATTTCTTCATTTTAATTAACAATTAATTATTATTTTTTAAAATCAACATTTCGGGCTCAAATCCCCTTCCAGGGTTCCCATTAAAACTTGTTAATTAACCCTTACAAGCCATTGGCTAAAATACACTTATTGAAATATTTATTTAATACTCTAGGGATAAACCTAAACCTACCCTCCCAATAAATTAAGCGCAAATGAATTTAATCCTTAATATAAATATTGTCTAGTTGGAAATTAAAACCATTTATTCATTCCATGCATTAAATAAGTCAATTCAAATATTTTCTATTTCAATATGATATTAGGAAACAACTACAGAATAATTTTCCAATAAGATTGTTTTAAAGTTCAAATGAAGAATGAAATTCAATCTATTCCTAGGTATCTTTGCTTTCTTTTCCACAACAAGAAAGTAATCTTTCAACAAGGTAATTCACTATAACTTAGTACGTTCTTCCATTATAAGTCCAACTATTCATTCAAGAAAACACAAGCAACTATACTACATTTTAAGATTTACTAAGAATACATTCTCAATGATTTACAACTTCCAAGTTTCCCTTTTCATTCTTTAATATTTTTATATGTTCTTGAGAGTATCTAGTAGTTGGGAGTTACAGTATATATAGATAATTTCATGATTATTATCTAATTTGAATTGGATTATTGATGATTGTAAATTATTTACTAGAGTATAATTAAAATGTTAAGTGATTTCAAATAATTGATAGAAATTCATAAATTTTATGATAATGATTTAGCTATGTTATACGATGATGTTAATTGATAAATATATGTGTGTGTTTATTACTTGATGTATGCTAAGGATTGTATGATGGATGTTTTATATGAATTGATTCCCATGACATATTAATACGGCCTTGAGGTTTTATTTTTGTTATGGTTGTAGGAAAAAAATTACAACATTATACAATAAAGGGGATAAGGGACCATCCACGAAAGGATGTCGGTGTTGTGTAACATGGCAAAAATTTACAACTTTGGTATAATGTTATGTTGTGTTGCTCTATACTTTGCTTTGGGGTTCCCAAAGGGGGTAACCGCATTTATGTGTCCATGGGTGTAATGTGATTCCTTTATTTTAATTTTGTTTGTTTTAATTTGTTTTTCATGTGTTAATTTATAGCAAAATATTGTTATTTTATTAAAACTTTCTAATGTATGTTAAATAATTATTTTAGCTTAAATTTAAACTAAATGGGAAGATATAAAATGTGGTAAATAAATTCGGTAGATAGTCATTGTTTTGGTGCATGATGTAAATTGAATTAAATATAGTTAGGCGGTGGTACTTCAGCATCCTTCCCAAATTCAAATTTGGGCTTGTTTGCTGATTTAGAGACTTTAGGGACAAGTTAACCTTGTCCCTCACATCTCAAAATCTTCTATCAACCTTACTTATGAAGTATGGAGCATATTTTGACAATTTTAATGCGTTATTTAGTGTAAGAGAATAAATAATTGCACTTGTTTACTTACCACATTTAATTTTATCCTTGATAAACATGGAGTGTTTGTTTGAGTGTGGGGAACAAATGTCATAAGTATTACATGTACTTGTTGGTGGCAAATCACAGCACCCCCGAATGTATCAGAACTCAATGGGTCGAGACCTTAAGTGTAATCGCATAGCATGTAGATTTTCCCAAGTGTGGGACCTTGCGAAATTGGAAAATCTCTCCGGATGAAGGCGGTTCCTATTCCTCTGTTCGAGATGCACACGTAAAAATGCAGAGGGTTTACTCGTAAACCTAATCTAACTTGCCAAGAGACAGGGTAAGAAGATGCATAAAATATAAACCTAAACTAACAAAGGTGATGCAAGGAATGAAGAACACCCGTCTTGCCATAAACACAAACCATTAAAATACAATGCAAGATCATTATAACCAAATTTGCAAAGTGAAAGATGAGGAGGATGTAAATGAACACAGAGAGGGTTGAAAATCATCCACAGACATGCATTATTTGCTCTAAATATTGATACAATACACTACAAAATTCCAAGAGGCAAAGTTACATTACGAGGTTCTAGATGGGAGGTTTGAACTCACAAATTCAACTACCACAGAGAAGAAGGAGGGGCAAAACAAGAATTTCTAACCTTTATCCTTACAATTTATAGGAATAATGAGAGAGGGAAGAGAGAGGAATTCCAAATCTACCCCAACCACCTCCAGTTGTATTTAATTTATCTCATTATGGTGGTAGGTGAGAACCTAGCAAACCCAAAAAATGGGGAAATGTATTTTAAATTTTTATTGAACTTATTCCCACCAAATTAAAGATATCCAATTGTAGTTAGATAGAGGACCTTAAGATTTCTGAAAATTCCAACCTTGCATGAATCCGAGCTCCCCAGAAAAGTTATGGCCATCTAAATATCTGGTAGATAGTTTGCTTCTGTCGGCCACAAGACTCAAATGTCTTGCGCCTCCCAAGGTGTGCCAATCCATTTTCATGTCAACATAATCTTAAGTGTGTCATAAGTGCTAAAAATGTGGTTTTGACACTTTGTTCTGTGCACACTCAGTAACCTGCGCTTGGCGCAAATTTTCACATGTCGACACTTTGTGGTGCGCCCTAACTGCGCTTTGCGCGAATTTTTGCATGTCGAAACTTTGTGCTGCATGCGCCCTAATCTGCACTGGGTGCAAATTTTTACATGTCGACACTTTGTGTTATGCGCCTTAACCTATGTCGTCAAAATTTTTACATGTCGACACTTTGTGTTGGCGCCCTAACTTTGCTGCAGGTGTGAATTTTTACATGTCAATACTTTGTGCTATGCGCCCTAACTAAATTTTTACATGTCGACACTTTGTGTTACTTAACCTCTGCCGGGCGTGAATTTTTTTATGTCGACACTTTGTGTAAACTGCGCCTGGGTGGAAGAATTTTGCATTTCGACACTTTGTGCCTTGATCTCCATATTCTTCATATTTACCCGTATATACATGTACTTTTAATCGCTTTGGGTTTGGTGTTAGACTTATGTTTTGGAATGGACGGATGATGAAATGGCATCCTACAAGGAGTCACCTCATCATCTTCACATCCCTTTTGTATTTATTGGAAGAATTTGATGAATTTTGGGTTACTTGAATTATTTGCTTACTTGCATTTTTGAAAATTGGTCTTGGTTTTTATACTTGGAGTCCTTTTTTAGTTGAATTTTGGATTGAGCTTGGTGTGAAGGATTTAAATTTTGTAGAGTAAATAAATTGGAAGATTAATGGGGAGGTAGACTCTCCTCTTATTGGCATTTTTATATGAGTGTTGTGGATATGTTTGATTGTGGTTGGGTAGATCGCCTTAAGTTGGGTATGGGATATGGATTAATGGGACCATTGGGAGGGAAAAGGGAGATGTGAGGCATGCATTTTGTTGGGAGTATGAGTTTGAGCTCCATTTATGGGGAGTGAAAATGATAACATGGATATATTTTACATACTTACAAGTGTAGAAATAAGGATTTTATTATGTTTTGAGTTGTGCACATGGTTTCTTTGGGTGGATTTCCTACATCACTTGGGAGACAAAAGGATGTGGTTCTCTTATTCCATTTATCATTTTTACTTGTGTATCAAGCCTTTATGCTTGTTGGGAAATTTGTAATATTGTTTGAATATATTATTTAAGTATATTATTTAAATGTAATTGCTTGAATGTGTTATTTTGTGCAATGCATTTTTGGAAGCCATTTTGTGAAAGTTGTCAAGTTGCATTACACACCAAAATATTCTTTTGTTGGGGCTCGAGGACCAATAAGGAGGATGACTTATCCTCTTATTGGATTATAGGTTGGGCAGAGAGCATCGCCTACACCCTTTCATTGTATTATGATTCAAATTCAAGAAGATGGAATAATGAAAGTGAAATCTATGAAATTAGAGGATGTATTGAGATGACAATTTTATATCGAGATAATGAAGATATTATTTCATGAATTTAGCCATGTTGTTTCCACTTAAATTGGAAAGCTTGTAATTTGTGTATTTTAAAAAAATGTTTTGTAAATCCCATTTATTAAATTTGTAATGTTATAGTTGAAAGGAGATACTTTCAAGTTTCTTATGTTGGAAAGGAAACCCTCAAAAATCTGATTTTATTCAAAGTTGTATTATGTGTTCGATTCAAAATAATAGTGTTCATGTGTGAATTAGTGAATGTTGATTCTTTTTGTATTGTTGGCAACTTAAATTTTAAAATAATAAATAAATTGTTTGAGTTAATCTTATAATAAAATTTTTACATTTGTTGCAAATGATAATGGTCCAACTATGTTATGTATAAATGTAGTTGATTTAAAAGAGATTATATACATGGTTATTTATTTTCTTCATATTGATCAAACAAATAAACTTCTAAACTCTATTTTGTAAACAAAACACCCAAAAAAAGAAAATGGTTACATATATAAATGAATACATTTATACAATATATATATATACAAAAATTTATAAGGATTCTAATTATTTGTT
>CM031241.1:400406531-400688029 GCA_018340775.1 Taxus wallichiana var. yunnanensis
TACCTCCATGTTTTATTCCTTTTAGGGAAAGGAAGGAAGCCCATACTTGATTATGGTGGTAGGTGAGAAGCCTAACAGCCTAAAAAAATGGTGGGATTGTATTTTTATTTTTAAGAACTTACTCCCACTAATTTAAAGATATCTAGTTGTAGTTGAGTAGAAGACGATTAAGGTCGGAGCATTCCACGTGGGCTCACAATATTTTAAAAGATCTAAGAATTTAAAATTCTTGGTGAGGGTTATGATTCATCTTTCATCGAATTGACCTTCCGCCAATCTTTTCCAAACTACTTTGGGTTTGGAGTCTATCCGTGCAAGATCCACATGGAAGCCCCGCACATTCTTAAGATTTTTGTTTCCTTTTAGGGTCCTAGGAATGCAACGTGCCAACACTTGGAACCATCCTTAAACATGTTTTTTTTCCCTTATACATGAGTAAGGGGACCAACTATATATAATTTCAAAACCCGTGCCGGTAGGACCTTTGTAGTTAGCTCCACGTGGAAACCCTATGGGCTTCCAGTACTTTATCCCCTCCTTTCACTCTTGAAGTTGCGATAGTTGGACACTTGGCATCGTCCACAAGCCTGCTATGATTTCTTTGTGTTTTGTATTTTCCACCTATTTAGGAGAATTTATGTTGGACCCTAGACACGTGGAGGGCTAGTGCACGTTCAAGGACCTACCTTTTGATTTTACCTTTGAAGTTGTGCTTGAATGAGGCATGTAGAGGCTTCAGCTGGATCTTCCCATAATTATAATTTTTAATGGTGGTTCTCCTTTCTTGGGCTCTAAGAACACATGGAGAGCCTACGCTTGTTTAGGAGCCCGCTTTAGATTTTACCTTTAAAGTTACACTGATGAGGCACATGGAGGCTTCCACTGACTCTTCCCATGCTTAGAATTTTCAATGGCTGGTTCTACCTTTTCCACCTATTTAGGAGAAACTTTGTTGGACCCTAGACATGTGGAGGGCTTCCACTCATTTGGGGACCCACTTTTAGATTTTACCTTTGAAGTTATGATAAGTGGCATATGGCACCTTTCACACTTGCTTGCTTTTCTTCCAAGTCGACTCACTTTGGGATTAATTTTGAACCCTCGATCTTGAATTTCGGGAGTTGAGCGCGAGGTGTAGAAGGGAAATAGAGGGATGGCATGCACAAGGAGGGCACATGGCACAATAGAGGTGTATGCGAGTGCATAAGAGAAATAGAATGGATGGTTGATTTTAAGGCATGTCTATAAGAAGGGCATACAAAGAGGGCATGAGAGGAAGGCGCGGGAGGTGCACGCGCAAGAGGGAAGTTAAAAGGGGAAAATTGAAGGAGATAATAATGCGAAAGAAGAGTATGGAAGTAGGGCGTGAATATCCACTAAGGAAGGGTGCACGATGGCAGAAAGAAAAGAAGGTGTGTGACAGAAAGACTCGGAATTTAGCCAATTTGGAAGGCATCTGTAGAGGGATGCATAGAAGAATTACATGGTGTGGGGAGTGTGCGAGAGGACTACAGCCTATGAAAAATTCCAAATGAGCAAGGTTACTGTGGTGTAACTTGAAATGTGAAGCATTAGAGCAAAAATGAAAGTAAAAGTCATCCAAATAGATAAGAGAGTTTTTCAAATAAAATTTGGTGACTTTTGGGGACATCTTCCTATAGATGAAGAGACCAGTAGCCATGGAAGTCCATTGGCCATGGATTCAAGCATGGAAAACACAATTCTGATATGAATCTCTAAAATCTAGTCCCTGAGCCACTTGAAACACTATTGGAACTAGAGTTGATCTCACCAAATGTTACCTCTAATGGACTGTGCATGAGAAACAAAACACCACAACACACTATGTACAAAAGGGAAAGACATACATGCACTAAGTGGAACATGTTGAGTGTACAAAAGAACTTATTCTACTAAAATCAAACCTACCTACTCTATGCTAACTAAAGCAAAGGGAACTCAAACAAATCCTACAACTGACAGGGAGAAGTAGCTTCCCTTTCTCAAAATAGAATAGCCATTTATATGATTTGGCACTAAACATGACTATTATTATGAGTGAAAAACCGATAAGATGCTGATCCTCCACCCAAATCACCAAAGTACTAACATCAATCAAAAATACCTCCTCAAGCTGATTGGCATTGGACTTTTGGAGGTGTTGATGGTGACCCTTGGTGCTTTGATACTCATCCTCATGTCTTGTAGTGGGCATGACTGGTTTTGGATTCTCCTTGGTGGAAGGTTCTTGAATTTGAAGGATGGATGATGGGGTGGTGAAACTTATAATTTCTACAGACCCTCCTCATCAAAAATTCCTCCAAGTCCTGATAGGCAATCAAACTCTTCGATGTCCTACTACAAGTGTGAATTCCATGAGGGGAATGAAGTCATGATTACACAACTTCATAGAATGGAAGAGAATAAAAGAGATGGAAGAAAATGGATGAAAATAGATGGGGAGATGGTCTATAACTCAGAGAATGGGTCATTGACCGATGTAGTTTCTAGATGTGCTTTGCATGTGCCTCCAAAGGTTGAAATGTTCACCAAGAGCACATAGAACCTAAATGAAGTGAAGTGGTAGGGTGATTCAAACCTGTGCCACCGGGTGTGCTAAAACTATTGATGCAAAATCACACCACCCTCTGAATGGCCTAATTTTGAATGGGGCATCCAGTGTAATCTGCATAACATTGGACCATCTCTCAAGTTGTGGGACTTTCGGGCTTGAGATGGTCCCTCCAAAGAAAGACAACTTCTTTGTCCTAAACTACTTTCCACAAAGCTACTCTAATGCAAGAAAACTATCTAATCCTAATCTAACCTTCTAAGGGATTAGGGAGAGAGAAATAAATGAAAACATAGCCTACACTAAAGCGGTGATAAACCAGAAAAGGAAGTTACTTGATCACAAATCCAACTACTGAAATGGAGAGAGGTGAGCAATGGAGAGGATGGACAAGATGCATCACAGGCCAAAGATAAAGTTCACACAAAACACCACTTCAAACCCATTAAACATAGCTCTCAAAACCTGCAATAGACATCAGAAATATGCACAATATACCCTACAATGGTGAGAGGCAAGAAGAGACAATAAAATAAGAAAAGGATGGAAAAAATGCATCACAAAATATATTTTATTGCTCCATGAGTTCACATAGTACATCATTAGTGGGAAAGAGGCAATAAAATGCCATTACAAAGCAAAGAGAGGAGGCTTAAACTCCACATTCAACCCTAGAGAAGAAAGAGGGAGGGGGACAGGAGAGAAAAAATGACCAACCTCTAGAAAATTTGCCCCTCTTTACAATATATAGGAAGAATGAGAGAAGGAGATAGAATTTTTTGAAATCCTACTCTAACCACCCAAGAAATGCATTGAATTCACCTACAACAATGATGGGTTCTACTACAAAACCCATGCCTCCATGTGTTATTCCTTGTTGGGAAAGAAAGGAAGCCCATACTTCATTATGGTGGTAGGTGAGAAGTCCTGATAGCCTAAAAAATGGAGGACTTTGTATTTTCATTTTAAGAACTTAGTCCCACTAATTTAAAGATATCTAGTCATAGTTAGTAGCAGATGGTCGTGGTCAGGTTTCCACACGAGATCTCACAATATTTTAAAATATCTAAGCATTTAAAATTCTTGGTGGGCTTCATGATTCATCTTTCATTGAATTGACCTTCCGCCAATCTTTTCCAAACTACTTTGGTTTGGAATCTATCCATACAAGATCCACATGGAAGCCCTCCACATTCTTAAGATTTTTCTTCCTTTTAGGGTCCCGAATGCGACGTGTTAACACTTGGCACCGTCATGAACATGTTCCACCATTTCCCTTGGGTGAGTAAGGGGACCCACTATATATAATGTCAAAATCCCTTTTCAGGTGGGACCTTTGTAGTTAGCTCCACATGGAAACCCTGACGGGCTTCCAAGACTTTATCCCCTCCTTTCACTCTTGAAGTTACGACGGTTGGATACTTGACATCATCCGTGAGCCTTCTCTACTTTCTTTGCATTTTGGATTTTCCACCTATTTTGGAGTAACTATGTTGGACCCTAAAGATGTGGAGGGCCATCACTCATTTGGGGACATGCCTTTAGATTTTACCTTTGAAGTTGTGTGGAAGAGGCACCGTGAGGCTTCCGCTAGATCTTCCTATGCTTAGACTTTTCAACATCCAGGTTCTATCCTTTCTCAGCTCGAATACATGTGGAGATCCTGTGCTCCTTTTGGAACCTACCTTTAAATTTTACCTTTGCATCTACGCCCGATGAGGCACGTGAAGGATTCTGCTGACTCTTCCCATGCTTAGAATTTTATAACGGCTCGGTTCAATTTTTGCCTATTTAGGAGAAACTTTGTTGGACCCTAGACATGTGGAGGGCGTACGCTCGTTTGGGGACCTATTTTTAGATTTTTCCTTTGAAGTTACTGGCCAGTGACATGTGGCACCTTCGCAGTTCCGTTGCTCTGCTTCGAGTCGACTCACTCTGGGATCGATTTTAAAACCTTGATTTTGAATTTTGGGAGTTTGGCGCAGGTACGAAAAAAGGAATTGAGGATAACATGCATGAGGAGGACATGTGGCACAATAGGGTGTATGCGGGTGCATAAGAGGAAGAGAATGGATGGCTGATTTTAAGGCATGTTCTGTAAGAGGGCACGCGAAGAGGGCGTGTGGGGAAGGCGTGGAGGCGCAAGCATAAGAGGAAGTGTGAAAGGGGAAATTGAAGGAGAGAAGAAAGAAAAAGAAATGTATGAAAGCAGGGCACAAATATCCAACTAAGGAAGGGCACACGACAGGAAGACCCAAAACATAGCCAATTTGGAAGGCATCTGCAAAGGGGTGCGTGGAAGAATTTCATGGTGCGAGGAGTACGGGAGGACTACAACCTATGAAAAGTGCCAAATGAGCAAGATTGTGGGCGCGTAACATGAAATGTGAAGCATCAGATCTAGAATGAAAGTAAAAGTCATCTAAATAGTAAGGAGAGTTATTTAGATAACAGTAACATCTCACATAGGCTATCATTCCATGTTTGTCTTCAACAAGGAAACATAAAAACCCCAAAGAACCAATGCATAGCCTTGATGAATGATAAAATCATACTAAATGTGGGATTTTAAACTCCAAAATGAAAAACAGAGTTTCGATTTCAGGTTGTATATGTTCATTATTAAGTTATAGGTATTTTGAATTTTATCATTTCCTACAATTAAGTACTATTAAGTATGTTATTGAGTTCTTTATTTTATCATGCAATGAATATATATCATTAAAAGATTAATGCGAAATAAGTATACAAATCGGTTAAAAAATTAATGTCATTTATTCATGAATAAATTCAATGTTTCCAACACAATCCATGGGATGTAACATATGTTTACTCAAATTAAGAGGTACATATACATAAAAATGAAAGAAAAAGATTAAAGGTAGAACCCATCACTTACTTGGGTTCTCATTGTCTTTGTCTTCTTATGTATCTTTGTCTTCAATGCAACTCCATCTTCATTTTTCCTTTAACTTTTAGTAGGATGTACCTATGATTACATAAAAAGATCATTAGAGTTCGGTTTTAAACCTTGAATATTGTGCTATCAATTTTAGGCACATGAATTTTCTAAATTAATCGGACATAAAGTATTTGAACTAGATACAAAAATAAAAAGTACTATGTTGTAGAGGCACATGGGATATTCACGGTGTATGGAGTACATGTACAAGAATGAAATGTTTACGAATGTAGATAATATGAAAGATTACATAATTATATGTATGCAAGTGAGAGTATAAGTATTTTCAAAAAAAAATCAAGGTTACAAAATTGCTAATAGGTCCTTTTCTTTAGAAAGGTATGATTTTCAATCAATTGCCATGGTAGCAAATAGATGATCGAGAAAATCAAGTACAAATACATATGGAACAATTAAGATCTTTCCAAGTCACAATTTATAAATCACAAACTCCTAGATTTTTCAGATTAAGAAGATAAATTTTAAAGGTAGTTCTCTGATACATTTTCAACTCCAAATGATGATAAGATATGTTACAAACTATATTATAAATATAGAGAGTGGTATAAATGTCAATTATATGGTAGTATAAACATGATGTTTTACATCAATACAAATTTTCTAGGTTCACAAATATTTAACTAAACACACTTTTGAAAGGTATAAATTCACAACTAAAGTACAATTGCATGGCATTAATTACAAGTTCAGTAAACAATGCTCTAACGAATTAGCAAGGCTAATAGAGATTATCAATGAAACTACAACTCAAAACATTAAGGGGTACAAAACTAAGTTCCATGTTTCCATTAGAATTTCATTCAAAGCTAGTGTTTTATGCATTTCTAATCCAAAACATCATACGAAATATCCAACAATTATCCCGTAGAGTATAGATTTATGAGAAAAAATTCAGAGTACATGATTTTTTAAGGTTTTCCAATGAGAAGATTTTATATCTTTTAATAGCTATTATGAAAAGGAAGAAATTTTCATGTTCACAAGCTTCCAAGTATCTCTTCAAATCAAATGTTGGAATGCAAATTTCCTACATCAAACTATAAAATCATAGGTATGGAATAAAAAGAACATTCCAACATAGGTATCAAATGTTGGAATGTTGGAATGCAAATTTCCACTAACAGTGTCTCTAACATAGCACAAGAAAAGAAAAAAATTGTGGTCATTAATTTTTGAAGACCGAAAGCTAGAAAAGGGGTCCAAAATGAAATACCCAATTCGGATAAAGATCATATCCTAAATACATGCACTAAATATAAAGCTCATAAAATGAGTTTTTTTGGATAATGAAAAGACAAAACAAACACCCAACTAAAAATAAGTACGCTCTGAAATGAGCCTCTACAATCGAAAAAATAAGCTAAGAATGAAAAATTATAGATTTTAAAATCCCACAAGAAAGCATCCCTTACAATACAAAGAAAAACGACTATTAAACAGGTGATGCACCAAAATTACCAAGAACTTGACAAGGTCATAACTTGAGTCCTGGTGTTTGTTTGAGTCCTTTTTTTAAAACCCTATGTTTCAATGAGATGAATGCAACGGAAAACACCCTACATTTTTGGCACATTTTTGGGCCCTAAATCCGCCATCTTGAGGCCAAAAATTAGGATTTAAGTTGTAGTTCGGGTTTTTCTTATTTTTGGACATTAGTTAATTTTAGTCTATTAGTTGCATTATGAGTTAGAAACTTGGCAATTCCTCTAATTTTGGAATGCGAGAAGACACGTGTGCAATTTCTGTGCCCGTACGAATAAGCATGTGAACTTACTAAGAATAGTAGGTTCTAGTAAACTACTAAAAATAGTAATTTCTACCACCTAGAGTAGATTTAGTCAAATTTAGTTAGAGTTTACTTGGCAACTCGAGTTGGGAGTTGTTTTCCTATTTAGGAAAAATTGTAATTCATTATTCGATAATGAAGAAGGAGATCTATTTTCTTTTGGAGTTCATATTATTTGTAGTATATCAAGTTTGTTTAGAATTTAGCTACATTATCTAGTATCAGAGTTGGTTCAAGTCTTTAAAAAAATGGTAGGAAGAGGAAGAGGAAGAGGAGGTGGTATTTCTCAAATGAATAGAAATATGCAAGATCTGCAAAGGTAAGTTATTGTGCTTGTTGCAATGATAACCCAAAGAGGAAATCAAGGTGGAGATGACACAGATGAAAGAAGAAGTTTTAAGAGGAGCAAATGCCAGCACCACCCTTAGCTTTTGAAGAAAGGATGCTTTAGAGCATTAGAAGGAAATAATGATGGGATAAGAGTTGATGTTTCAGAGTATGGTGGTAGTCTAAAACCAAAGGAGCTGATAGACTAGTTGACTAGCATGGGGAAATTTTTTGAGTGGAAGGCTATGTCAAAAGAAAATAAGGTAAAATTTGCATGCACAAAATTGAAAGGTCATGTTATGTTATGGTGGGATCACCTACAAAAAGAGTGGTCAAGAAAGGGGAAAGAAATGATTAGGATGTGGAGTAAGATGGAGAAGAATCTGAAAGATAAATTTATCCCTATGGATTATTCACAAACCCTTTACAAGAGGTTTCAGAATCTCAAACAGAACTTACAAATAGTGCAAGAATACATAGATGAGTTCTACAAGTTGTCCATTCATGTAGAGCATGCGAAACTAAGAAATAAATGGCTGACAAGGTATGTAAATTGATTAAAATTTTCTATTCAAGATGAGATAAGTATGAATAGGATTAAGAGGATGGAGGATGCCTATCAATTATCCTTATAGGCTAAGGAAAAAAAAATCATCAAAGTTTTTTGGAGATCACCCGAATGAATACGGGTTCCTCATATTCCTTTCGGGATGATATGGTTTCAATCAAGGTAGGGGATAATCATCTCATGGATTGGAAAAAAAGAAGATATGAGACAAGATTTCTAGAATCAACAAAGAGGGAGAGGATTTTCTAGGGGTAGAGGATATGCTAGCGATAGAGAATGAGAGGCTCCACGAAGACCATTTTTTTGTTACAGATGTGGTGAAGAGGGGAATTGGGATTTTCAATTCATACATTCTTATACACATTACAAGAGGCAAGGAGATGCTCCAAGAGTAAATCTTCTTGAAGCTGAACAAGTAAAAGATGAACAGCACCTAGAAATTCCACCAAATGTTGGCAAAAATATGATGATCAAGAGGACAATGATTACTCCAAGAAAGGATATCAAGGGGATGCACGACTACGTATAAATATTTTCGAACAAGATACACTTCAAGAAGAAAGGTATGTAATGTTATTATTGATGGTGGTAGTTTTGAGAACATGGTTTCAAATGAGATGGTCATGAAAACGGGTTCTACATTGTGAGAAGAATCTTAATCCTTACTATATTGCATGGTTTAAGAAGGGTAATGAAGTTACTTTTGATAAGAGATGTTTAATAAGTTTTTATATTGGGAATAGTTACAAGGATGAGATTTGGTGTGATATTATTCCTATTGATGCATGTCATATGTTGCTTAGGAAGACCATGGCAATTTGATAGAAATGTTATTCTTGATGGGGAAATAATACTAATACTTTCTCGGAAGGATGGAACAAAAATAGTTTTTCTACCTCTTAAGGAAGAGGGGAAGGCTGAAAATATGCTCTCTCTAAAGGAATTTGTGAAGGAGGCAAAGGTAACCAAAACGGTTTTTTTTATGCACTAGTCACAAATAAGGATGAACCCGCAAGTGCACAAATACCAGTAGAAACAGGAGAATTAATAGAAGAATTTTTTGATGTTATTCCTGATGAGATACTAGAAAATTACCACCCAAAAGAGATATTCAAAACCATATTGATTTGATTCTAGCGTCTTCACTCCCAAATCAAGTGGCTTATAGGATGAGCCTTACATTGCATGCAGAGTTGAATAAGCAAGTGGTAGAGCTGGTGAGAAAGGGTTTCATAAGGGAGAGCATGATTCCATGTGCAACCCCACTTTATTAACATCAAAGAAGGATGGAACATGGAGAATGTGCACGGATAGCATAACAATCAATAAATTTACAATCAAGTATAGGTTCCCAATACCTCACCTTGATGATATGATAGATGTCCTTGCTGGATCTAGGTATTTCACCATGATTGATCTTCGAAGTGGTTACTAGCAGATTTGGATCAGAGAAGGAGATGAGTGGAAAACAACATTCAAGATAGGAAATGGATTATATGAGTGGTTGGTGATGCCATTCGGGTTATCCAATGTACCTAGTACTTTTATGAGACTGATGAACACCATGTTGTGGGAGTATAATGGTAAGTTTGTTGTGGTTTATTTTGATGATATATTGGTCTTTATTAAAACTAAGGAAGAACATTTGAGGCATCTAAGGGTGATATTTGAAGTTTTAAGGAAAGAGAAACTCTATGCAAATATGAATAAATGCACATTTATGGAAGAGAGTTTGGTATTCTTGGGCTTTATTATTTCAGCAAATGGGGTACAAATGGACTTAGAAAAGATAAAGGCAATTATTGAATGGACTACTCCACGTAGTATAACAGAGGTAAGAAGCTTTCATGGTCTAGCAACATTTTACATAAAGTTTATTAAAACTTTCAGCAGTATTATAGCACCTATAACATATTCAACAAAAGGAAGGGAGTTTTGTGGAAAAGGTAGGTAGAGGATAGTTTTCAGTTCTTGAAGAAGAAGGTGACAAAGGCACCCATTTTAGAACTACCAGATTTTGATAAAGTGTTTGAGGCTGATTGTGATGCCTCACATGTTGGTATTGGTGTTGTTCTAAGTCAAGGTGAAAGCCGTAGCTTTCTTTAGTGAGAAAATTAATGAGGTAAGAAAGAAATACTTTACTTTTGATGTGGATTTTTATGCAATTGTACAAGCATTAAGGCATTGGAGGCGTTACTTAGTGCATAAGGAGTTTGTGTTATTTACATACCACATAGCCCTCAAGTATGTGAATACACAAAAGAAGTTGAATAGTAAGCATGCAAAGTGCATATCATTTTTATAGGGTTATACTTTTTCTCTAAAACATAAATCGGAAACCGAATCAAGTTCTGAGATGCATTGAGTAAGCATGTGACTTTGTTTACCACTATGGAAAATGAGGTGGTGGGTTTTGAAGAAATAAAGGGTTTGTATTCTTCCGATTCGATTTTAAGGATATTGTTGAAAGGTTAATTCGTTCATTATGGGACAATGTAGGAAATGACCTTGATGAGTACATTTTACAGATGGCTACTTATTCAAGGGACACCAACTATGTATCCCAATTGGGTCTATGAGAGAGAATATAGTGAAAGAGTTGCATAAATGCGGAGGATTGGTTGGGAATTTTGATAAAGAGAAGATGATATCCTTAGTAGCAGACATACTATTGGCCAAAGCTAAAAAGAGATGTTGTAAGATATGTGGAGAGATGTCAAATTTGTCAAGTCTCTAAAGGCCATACATAGAATATAGGGTTGTATATGTCGCTTCCTGCTCCTAAGGGTCGTGGACATATTTGAGTATGGATTTTGTTTTGGGATTACCAAAAACAAAATGAGGTAATGACTCAATTTTTGTGGTTGTTGATAGTCTTTCTAAGATGGTTCATTTTATTACTGCGCAAGAAAACAAGTGATGCGAGAGGCATAGAAGATTTGTTTTTCAGAGAAGTTGTTTGTTTGCATGGTGTTCAAAAACCATTACTTTAGATAGGGACACAAGGTTCTTAAGTCACTTTTGGAGGAATTTATAGAAGAAATTGGGAACTCAACTATAGTTCAGCAGTGCCTATTATCCTCAGACTGATGGGAAAATAGAGGTGGTAAATCAAAGTTTGGGAAACTTGTTAAGGTGCATCATTTGGGAAAAAGCCGAAAAATGGGACTTAACATCACCACAAGTTGAGTTTAAATATAACAGCCCATAAATAGATCCACAAGAAAGTCTCCATTTTCAATTGTGTATGGGAGTAATCCAAATGGGGTGTTAGATTTGGTATAGCTACCATTAGATGGTAGAGTCAGTGATGATGCAAAAGCATTTTCCGAACATATACAATAATTACAGGAAGAAGAGCACAAGAAGTGCATAGAATAGTAATGATAAGTATAAGTAAATAGTAGATATGCACAAAAGGAGAAAGGTATTTATAGTTGGTGATTTGGTTATGGTATATCTTTGGAAGGTAAAGGTTTCCAAAAGAAACCTATAACAAGTGAAGTACAAGAATATTGGTCCCTACAAAATCGTGGAAAAATAAATGATAATGCTTATGAGGTAGAATTGCTGGGAATTTTTATATTTCTCTAGTGTTTAATGTTTCAGATTTGTATTCTTTTCATGGAATTATGCGAAGGGGATGTTATTGATGAAGTAGTAGATTGGAGGTAGCAGGTTCGGTGAAGAAGAAAGAAGAATTGGATCGATTCTAGATAAGAAAACAATGGACACGCGGCATGGGAAATACAACAAATATTTGGTCCATTGAAATGGACTGAAACTAGAGGACAATACTTGGGTCACAGAGTGGGAGATTAAGAAGTTGGATGTAGATAAATGGAAGTAGTTTGAAGAAGATAACTTGCAGGAGCTGTGTTTTTTTCAAGTAGGGGAGAATGATGTGCCAAAATTAGCAGGAACTTGAAAGGTCATAACTTGAGCTCCGGTGTCCATTTGAGTCTAGTTTTTTTAAACCACATTTTTCGATGAGATAAATGCATCGATAATCCATCCTAATGGTTGGAGCAAGTTTCAGCACATTTTTGGGCCCTAAATCTACCATCTTGAGGCCAAAAATTAGGATTTAAGTTGTAGTTCAATTTTTTCCTATTTTTGGGCATTAGTTAATTTTAGTCTATTAGTTGCATTATGAGTTAGAAATTTGGAAATTCCTCTAATTTAGGAATGTAGAAGATGTGTGGCAATTTTTTTGCCCGTACGAATAAGCATGCAAACTTACTAAGAATAGCAGGTTCTAGTAAACTGCTAAAAATAGTAATTTTTGCCACCTAGAGTAGATTTAGTCAAAGTTAGTTAGAGTTTGCTTGGAAAATTGAGTTGGGAGTTGTTTTCCTATTTAGAAAACATTTTAATTCATTATTCGATAACAAAGAAGGAGATCTATTTTCTTTTGGATTTCATATTATTTACAGTATATCAAGTTTGGTTAAAATTTGGCTACATTAATCGGTTAAAGGCAAAAAATATAGGCATGACTATTTAGGAAATAGAACAAAATACCAACAACAGGTTCGATCTTCCTCGGTATCGAATCATGGATAAAATTCAAGAAACAACATGTCAATGTAAGTTTGAAGAAAAATAATGGATCTCAAAAATGGAAACCCATAAAAGTTACAAATCAAAGACTCAAACCTACAACACATATTTTCTCAACACAAATGGAAGCCATTCCCAATAGGTTAAAGCAACAAGCCAATTATGTATACAATATCAAGCCAATAATAACTCGAGCTGAAAGTTCAAGGATACATAACTTGCAAAATTTATTCTTTTGAAATAAAATTGAGCCAATCAAACATAAACCCAGATCTAGGTAATGAAATTCAAGTTCACACTACTCTCACAAATGCAATAATTTAATAGTTTGAAATGAAGCCATCATATTCAAAGAGATTCCATTTTTTATAGAGACTTGAAAAGGCTATAGATTAGAGTCACAACACGTGAAAATCTACAATGACACCCTCAAGCTAAAAGTGAGAGAAGAGCTCAAGTAGAAAAAGCAAGCAAAGATAACAAGAATTCCCATTAAAGTAAATGGTTATAAATAGAGATCAAGTAAAAGTTTTAGATTCATGAAACCCCAAATAAAAAACATCAAGATTCAATAAATATTACAAAACCATAATCAATTTCAGGAAAGAAACCTAGATTCTCATGGCCATTAACTTTCTCTTCATTTTTTCGAAGTATCTAGTGGTTTCTCGAAGGCATAAAGCAATATGTATGAGAAGAGTGAGAAATAGTAAGCTCTAAGTCTTCTTACATGATGAACATGAATACAAATGTGCCCATTTTACTAGAATCGAACAGAGCATTTAGTTTCTTTATTGGTCACAAGCCTTAAAAAATAGTAGGGTTCAAATATCTACATAGCTCAGTCTAGTCAAAGACAACGAAACCCAAAACCAGGAGCTTCAAGAACATAACTCTATAAAGTGGTCATAGAAAATGATGACACAAATCAATAATGAAAACTGTAGAAAAAAGCAAGTAAAGAAAAATGCATGTTACAAATATAGTTAGAGCGAAGGATGGATTTCTACAGATATGCAATAATTAAAGTATAATCACTTTTACAAAATAGAGGGTTTCAGCTTAAAATAGAGATAACAATAATAGAACCCCAATGCAGTATCAAATGAGTAAATAAAATCATAGTAGAGGAATTACAAAGCTTACCCTCTCAGCCAGGGCTCTAGATTTGTACAAATGACTCTAACCAAACTCGAGAATGTAAGTTTTTCAAACAACATAACCCAGTTTTGTGTATTTTTGAAACAACCTAGAAGTAGTACTTAGAAAGGAAACAAAGTGAAATAAAGCTATTAGATCTCAAAAATGGCATTCATTCTTTTTTTTTTTTTTGGCATTAGAACCCTTAGCATAGAGTTAAAAGGTAATATAATCGAGCTCCCAATCATGGTTTAGCAAGAAATTTGAAGAAGCATTTCGAGCCACACCATAAACAAAAGGAAACAATTTAGAATTCCATTTATAGAAGAAACTCCTGTAAATACAAGATGAAAACATTCCAATCTCAAGACCATATAAGGAAAATCACTTTTATATAGAAAACTTCATTTAAAGAGCTCAAAATATCAGTTCCATCTAGAGATGTCATTTTCATCAATGGCCACATATACAAATTTTGGTAGAGTTTTGTTTAGCTCTCTCTGAGCTCGCGAAAATGGAAAATTATCGGGGTTTCAAATTTTTAACCTCTAACCCATCAGTGAGTTTAATACGATGTTAGAGATCAAAAGGTACATATCAAATGGTTCACAATCCAAACCCCAACTTAACCAAGGTTCCAATAGTTACACGTGTGTCAATACTAGAGCAAACCCTAACCTAGGTAGAGTTAGACAACACACCAACATAATAATTGAGGGGTCGAACATCATGGTGGAGGGGACATGTTTCCTAATTAATATTAATTCTTTAAGACTATAGTTTGTTGTCTATTATACAAAATACTGAATCACTATGTCTGTTGACCATGGTAATACCATGTGTTATTGTAAAAGAAACAAATTATTAATCATTGATTAATATTGACCTTGGGCAGACTATACACCATGCCACAAATAATCAAATAGGATCCCAACATCATAATACATTCCTAAGTTAAGATAAGGACATAATGATTCTACAAAATGATTATTAAAAAAAAATCATAGCTTATGCCATGATAAATCAGAAGAAGGAGTTGATCATTATCAACTAATGATCTAATAATCATTACATACCATGTAATCAAAGGGTGTTTTTGAAAACAAGTGTATATGAGTTAGTCCAGGTACCACATCATGGAGGAATATACCACAAAAGGTTAATTATTACCTTAATATTTGCAAACACCTTTTTCCAAGTATGTATATTCCATAAGAACACAAAGAATGCATACACAGAGAGTCAACACCAGAGGTCATGAAGATCATTTAAAGTCCTAATTACCTTATTTTTCACAAAATAAGGGTATTATTTTCTTGCACATACCTACAAGTGCTCCCATTAGTGGGGTGAATATATTTTTCTAAGCATGAAGACAAAGGAATTATTTTACTTGCACATAATGTATTTTTTCATGCCTTCACAAAAGGACAAAACAAAGAAGAAGAAAAAAATTTCCTTTGCAATGTGGGTGAATATTCAAGTGTCACATCAAAGAATTAAGTATGATTATTTAATCATCACCTACAACACAAAGGAAATAGTTGCATGCACATTGGAGAAAGCTTGCACATCAAGCAAGTGGCTAATATTAGCCAAAAATATTCACCCAAGTTTATTAATTGTATTAAAAATAGAGTAGTCAACTACACTTTGACTAAGTGTATTTTTGTAACTAAGGCTATTAATGCCTCATTGTAAACTACATGTTTATTTTTATTCCTTTATTTATTCATGATGAAGGCTAAAAATAACATGCATGGGCGAGTACAGACTGCAACCTATTTTTAGGAGGGGTTGGGTGAATTATTTTTTCTATATATTGTGTGCATTAGAAGGCACAAAGGAGGACTTTTTGGATATAGGAATGTTGAAGCATATTTTTACAATTTTTTCCCTTGAATTAGAACCAGTTATTGCCTTTCCAATTATTTGAAGTGGTGTGTGTCTTTTTATTATCTCTTATGAATGTTAATTACCTGATTTAATTATCTTACCTTGTTGCTGTAAATTTGGTGATTTTTATATAGTGATAGTGTTTATGTTAGCTATTGTGTTGTTGAGATTTATTAACTCAACACAAAACTTTTTACCTTAGGATCAATATGAAAACCCATTGGTTCATGTATCTATAATTTATTCTCAATTTTATTGTGCATGTACTCAATCAAAGCCCTCAATCAAATTGGTGTATCACCCCATTTCAATTTCAGTTACAACAATCTTTTTTCTATTAAAACTCCAAAAACCCCCAAAAATATATTTAGGATACATCAATAAGGAACCATCCTTGATACGGAAGATTAACCTCAACAATAGGTATACCCACATACTTGAGGTGTTTCCATTGTATCAACAGAAGTGAGGGAATGAAGCAAGATTTGAACCCTTGTTGTTATCCCTCAACCGGGGTACACTTATGAGAGATAAAAATTTTGGTACGCCTAGTGGGATGAGGACAAGAACAAGTATTGAAGCAATCAAAAGATTTAAAATTCAAATCAAAACCCATCTGGTGACTCCACATATCTGATTTTAGACTAGTGTAGCGTTTTATATCATCAAATTCTTTAGCTCTAGCTTTTCGTATTTTTCAAGAAAAATCATATCTCGCTTATTTGTTGTTATTAGTTGTTTTTTATGATAAGCATACCTATTTTCCCATATTTTCATAGCTTATGAGGTAATGCAGCTATGATTCCCCATTTTGAGAAATATTATCATCTAAACCAACAACCTTATTATCCATTTTTTCCATCGATCGTCTTATGATCCCTACAAAAATGAATATCCATATAACCCAAATCTTACAATCAATATGATTATTAGTATGATGATTATTATGCTTCTCAAAATCAAGCTTATGAAGATGGTTATTTTCATTTTGAATGATGAAATGATATTAAGATTTAGTTACATGAACTGTAGTAGCAAATTTTAGCTATCAAGAAACAATATGAGAAATCAAAAACAATGAAGAATGATAGGCATCAAGTTAAGGAACCTTGTTAATGGGATGCTTCTACTTACCTTCCCATCATATTCCAATGGCTACGTAACTTCCTTTCCATCTAATGCAACTCATTCATTAGTTTCCAAATTTTCAAGTTGATGTAAATACTGCTCCTTCTATTCCCCGAATCACATACTAAAAGGAAATATCCATTTCCAAGCTTTCATTCTCTCTTCGCTCTAAATATGGACCTTGTACCCATGTCCTTTGTCAAAAAAATCCAGTTCAAGTTGAAATCCAGCCCACTCCTCCTCCTCCATTCATAGTACAATTTCATGAAGGAAATCAAAAAATATTAAGGAGGGGCTGCCATATGGAGAAAAAAACATGCTAGAATTCTTGCAAAATTTTCAAGGATGGGTGTCAAAGTTTCAATTTGATTACACTCTAGAGTTAGAAAAGGAAACAACTTAGGAGCTACAATGTGATTTTGTAGAGGATAGAAAACATGTGGAATATGATCAATAATATGTTTATTCATAGTAGAGTGTGCACGAATGTACCATGCTCATAAAAACTACCGATTCTTCATAATTTTGAAACATAAAGAGTATTTATAGATCAATTATAAAGATAAATCAACAAGTTTAGGGAATTTTTAGCATGTTTACAACATATCGGATGTCATGTTTGAGGAGGAGAATGAGAAGGAATAGTTTTGGGAAAAACAAAAAATGCAGTTGAGTGTGAATAAAACCATTGTGTTACATGGATGGAGATTGTTACATTATTAGAGATTTGTAATAATGCACAAGGACTAAAAATGATGATGCAATTATTCTGAACAAAAATCTTTCATTTAAGATGAAACTAATTATCAAGAAGGATGGTGAATTTGGATAATGTGGAAGAATTTGTGACAAGATTACTAAAACATCACCATAAAAGTTATGATACAATAACATGAAGAGGTTGAATACATTTTATATAAGTTTCAGACTGTCAAAGAAACTAAACAACAACATGGAGAGTAAAAACATCCTTTAGATCAGCCTCAGAATCAACTCGAAAATAAAAAGTAAGTCATAGAAATAGTGCAGATTAGGAAAAAAAAATTCCAGCTATTTGAGGCCATGTCCCATTCGGTGCCTTATGGGTTCACAAAAAGTTACATCAATACAATATTTCATGCTTGTATCAGGACCTAAAAATGAGCATTAGATCCTCAAGAATCAATTCTAAAGCCCCTCGGAACAATTTACGATCGGTTAGAAAGATTCTTCATTTTTGGGATTATATTTGGAACAAATTCAAGATACACATCTCATATTTAGGTCTATCATATTACTAGTTTTACAATTTGACTTCATTTCCTCTATTTTTGAGAAAAGGAATCTACTTTTCGAACCTATTTCTTCCCCACATGATCACCAAAATGTTGAAAATTTTTACACTTATGAAAAAATGGGAAACTAAAAACTTTTTTTCAATGGAAGGCATTGATGAATGAACCTAACTAAGGGGAAGACATCTAGTTTCTTAAAGTTTTAAGTTTAAGTAATTTGATCAAAAATCAAAATACAACTATGTGTGTGGTTCTTTGAGTGAAACACTTCACTTATGGTGCTATTTTGTGTTCACCTTAATCAAGGTTACACAAAATCTCTAAGATAATAATGTACATCCTTGAGGAAGGCGGAAATAATTGCAGACTGAGGAGTTGGAATCAAAAACAAGAATCCTAGTTTTTGTTAGCATGGCTAAGAGTTCATTATTAAGTTACACGTACATAATGTTTCATTATTTATTTATGGTTAGATGTTATTAATCATGTCATTGAGTTGTTTATTTTGTTATACAATCAATACGTATCATAAAAGGATGAATTTTGAAAGAAGTATTCAACTTAGATTATAGAAACTAATTTCATTTATTCATGAATAAATTCAATGCTTCCCACACAATCCGTGGGATGTAACTTAAGTTTACTCAAGTTAAGAGGTACATATACATAAAACTAAAAAAAATATTAAAGGTAGAACCCATAATTGTTTTGGGTTCTCATTTTCTACCTTCTTATGTATCTCTGTTGTTAGTGTAGCTTCATCTTCAACTCTTCCTTTGAATTTCAACAGCCATGTTTACCTATCATCAAAAAACAAAATCTATTAGAGCTCCAAGTTTTAAACCTTGAATATTGTGTTATCAATTTTAGGCAAATGAATCTCTTAAATTAAGGAGACATAAGGTACATGAACTAGATACAAAATGGATAGTATCATCTTGCAAAGGCCCGTGGGATATTCACATTATCGAAGTTACATGTACAAGAATGAAATTTTTACAAATGTAGAGAATGTAAAAGATTACGGAATTCTATGTATGCAAGTAAGAGTATAATTTTTTTCAGAAAAAGGTATAATTACAGATTAATACATTCTATAACAACCTCCTTTGCATATAATTATGAAAAGTTTCAATCATAAACTTTCATAACTAACATAAGAAAATGGGTTGCACTCATCAAATTCCATGATCCAATAGTTTTCAAAAATGAGAAGAAGGTACAGGTCTATTGTTCAACGATAATGAGCTTGGTAAATGCATTCACCAACTTTCAGTGAAGGGATATTACAAATCATAAATCAGGACCATAAATATGTAATCTGTAAAGGAGTACTAAGCTAGTTAATTTACAAGAAGAGTGGGTTCAAGATGCAATTGGGCTACAAGCTATTATGGAGATAGTAAGTATATCTGAAACAAAATATAGAATGCATATTCGAAAAGTGCAATTGAAAAATTATATCATCATATACATTCAAGGAATAAAAGTGCTCATCGATATAAAAATTATCAAATCTTAATACTAGTAGAAACAATTATGCTAAGAACTCATAAGAAAGAAAATAGATAGTTGAACGTCTCATGCACCTTGACAAATTCAAGAAATATTTTTCCAACTGTAGTTTCAGATGGCATGAAAACCATATCAGAATACATTAGAGAGCTTTGAAATCTTGAAAGAAATATAATGCATGAAATTTTAGATTACAAGCTTTTATTGTTTTCTAGAAAACTGAGTATCTGCTGGTTACTATCATGGTAGAATGGGTGATCAAAGCTTCTAAAATCAATTAAAAAATCAACATGCCAATGCTGATCTACAGAACCAAGTAAATGATGCATTGCAGCCACGTGAAAAGTAATTTTATTATAGATTTGCATTGATGAAACAATCAATATAGGAAGTACAAAGTTCAAGTTTCAAACATACAGTTATCCCAATAACAATTTTCTAGATATATATAGTCTCGATGGTTTCCTTTTTATACAAACAAGATGCTCTCAAAAGCAGAAATTTCAAAATACAATGGTGTAAGAAATCATATTTGATCAAACTACAATAAGAGACAATGAGAATTTGCAATAGGCCAGGATGAGAGTTACAAAATTTGAGTCAAAGGGGAACAATAAGAATCAATAAGATTGCTAAAATGATCACAATATAAATGTTTCAAGGGTTCTCAACATATACCATGAAACTAAAGCAAATCAATTTCATGTTTGTGCATACTTATTTATATCTATCTAGGTATTGCAAACCTTGCATAAGAGGGAGTAAAAAAGGTGACATCCCCAACTTGTAATGAAGAGCAATTTAAAAACACAATCTTCAAGAAATAACTAATCAAGAATGTTATTCAAATCATGGATTTACAAATGCAACAAAATGATATCAGTTATGGAATTTTTTTATTAGATTTGTTGAGAGGAAAGAATGTTCTGAATAACGACTCAAAATTGATCCAGTTGGTAATGTTACTCTTGGATCTCACACTGCATACAATTTAATTATTTTAAAGAAGCATGAAGAGCCATGAGAAACACAAATTTCTAGGGCAAAGTTTTCAAAACATAGCTTCAAATGTTGTTAAAACAAGGAAAGTCAAATTTCCCATGGTAAAATATGCCATAAAGAATATGAAAACTGATCTTAAGTATCAAACCAGTGAAACATTGCAGGTATAGTAAATTAAACATCCAATACTATGATAGTCAAGCTACTCGGATCAACCTATAGTGATATATTTTTAGAAAGTGAAAGAAGATCCAAAACCGCAAGCATAGATCTTTACAAATGCAAAATCTCAAATAGAAATCTTTGAGCACGAACCCCAAAAACTAGTAAAACCTCAATAACAAGTTATCTAGGAGCATGAAGTCTATAATGGTGTCCAAATAGTAGTTGGGTATGAAATAGTAGATTTTACTTTCACCCAAATTTGCAACAAAAGTAGAAATAGAAACAAATCCCAAATCAAGATAGTAACAAATTAGAAGTATTTTTGGTTCAAACAAGAGCCATTTTAAGTACAACCCAGGTCAAAAATGCTTAGCCATTGAGCACGAAAAATGCAAAGATCTAAACAAAAAATGGCTCATTTATGGTACAAGTTAACAAACCATGGCATAATTATAAAGAATCAAGTTATTACAGAGATATAAACTCAGAAAGGCAGCCACGATGAAAAATAAACAAAGCATCAAACCAAGTGCATGTCAAATCATTACCAAGTGCACAAGTTTTCAATAGACTAGAGCACAAATCTAAAGCATGAATAAGCAACAGTGAGCCATGAGTCTGAGCCCCAAAATCAAATACAAAATGAACAAAATCTCAAAGCAAAGGAATGAACAGAGAACCCCTCAAGGTCAAATCATAGCTAATCAGTATGAAGAGAAGATACACATAAGGGAAAACACATACCACGTAGATGTTCTCTCCCAGAAATGAAAGTAGTGACTAAAACCCTCAAGTTTTAAGCTAATGGAATTTTCCCAAGATCTCTATAAGGAATAAGTCATGATAGCCATTCAAAAATAAGGCCAAACTGAGCTCGAAGATTTTCTTTCATGGTAACCACCTCTCAAACACTTCACAGAAGAGCTCTGTGATTCCCATATTTAACACACTGGATTACAACAATAAAAATAAAAGAATAAATATTTTTTTAACTCACATTGTAGTTCACATGACACTACATGGGATCACTTATGCCAACGCACACAACACATGATCTGCTTGCACGAACACTAACCCACATAGGAAATATGAAAACATGTGACACACATCAAGGCCATTTTTATGACAAGACACAACATAATGATTCAACTACATTATGAATCTCATATGGGAAACATCTAGGACATCACTTTCCTGGTTTACATATTTATTACATTCATATTTCGTTATTTACCATATTGCTTGGAACTAACTTATCAATTATTTTATAATTAAACTACATTATTTCTGCTTTATTTAACATTTCATTTCTAGTAATCCCATCTATTTTTTCTTTTTCCCTAGTCACACCGAATGTTGTAACTGGTTATTGGTATGAACATATATATATACGAGGGTCCTTTTAGTATTTATGCCAAGGATTCATTTTCTAATTTGCATGTTCAATTGAGTTTTCAATTTATCTTGGTTGCAACAAGGGAGGATCTCATGAAGGAAAGAAGTTTATTGATTCTAAAGTCGATAGGTTTCACGTTCTTTTCCATATTGGCATTTAATTTTTAAAGCTAGTCTATTTTGTTTTAGGTTATGGCAACTAAGCATGTATCCCATCTACCTTTACTAAATTGCTTAGGCATCAAGGTACTAATGTTATTAATTTTTCCCTTGGGTAAAAAAATGGACAAATAGGATATTACACGCGAGTGTAATGGAGGATTTGGTTCACTCATGGAGACCTAGGTTTTGAGTTGAGTGAATAAGTTTGAAGCATGCCCAAGAAAAGTGCGAGAGATTTTAGGAAAAGAAGAAGTCTGAAATTTAGGTTTTGTACTTCAGAGGTTGAGTGTTTTGGGGGGCTAAGGCTTAGCAAGGATAAAAGTTTCTAAAACCTAAAACTCCAAAAGTCTGAAATTTCAGACTTTCGGGTTTCAAAACTCTCGAGTGTGAATTTGGAAAAATGGAGGAAAATTTATGAAACCTAAAACTCCAAAAATTTGAAATTTTAGAATTTTGGGTTTCAAAATATCGGATAAGAGAATCAAACTTTGAAAAAAGTGAGCAAAATGTCTAAAAGTGCAAAATTTTGGGGTTTCGAGGTTCGGGATTCGGGTTTGAGTCTCAGGTGGTAAAATCGGAAAAGTGACCAAAAATGTCTAAAATCCCGAAAAGTTTGAATCCTAAAAGTGTTCAGATTTTAGAAGTCAACATAGCTTTTGGGGTCAACACAACGATAATTTCAGGTTTCAGAGTTTCATAACTTTAGGTTTGGGGTTTCAAAACTCTTGAGGTGATTTCAGTGATGAACAATGAAAACATGTTTTGAAAATGTAAAATGTCTAAAAATCTAAAATTTGTTTTTATCACAGTTTCGTGGTCTCAAGGTTCGGGTTTCAGACTTTTAGAACTCTCAAGAAAAATTTGGCAAATGAATAGTGTCTCAATCTTAGAAATGGAAATGTCTAAAAGTCCAATTTTGGGATTTCGGAGGTAGCATGCATTTCGGACTCCAAAAATGACCTAGCCAACCACCCGCCATTTTTTTAGAATGACACCTCGACCTTCACATGGCCATAACTTTTGGATGGGAGCTCATATTTTACAAGAAATGACATTTTGGAAATCTCTCAAGATCTTCTATATAACTTCTCAAATTTATTCAAAATTAAGAAATACAGTCCTCCATTTTTTAGGGTGTCAAACTTCTCACCTACCAAAATAATGAAGTATGGGCTTCCTTTCTTGCCCAACAAGGAACAACACATGGAGGCATGGGTTTTATAGTAGAACCCATCATTGTTTAGGTGAATTCAATGCATTTTTGGTGGTTGAAGTAGGATTTTGGATTCTTCTCATCTCCTTCTCTTATTCTTTCTATATATTGTAAGGAGGGATATTTTTCTAAAGGTTGGACATTTTCTTTACATCCTCCCTTCTTCTCTTTCTAAAAGTGAATTTTGGAGTCCAAACCTCCCATTCTAGTTGTAATTTAAATTTTTGCCTCTTGGCCATTTTAATGAATTATATCAAATATTTGGAGAAATAATATAAGTTTGTGCAAGATTTCAAACCTTTCTTGTGTTCATTACATTCTCCTAGTCTCTCATTGCAATCTTGGTTATTTTGCATGGTGGTTGTATTACTTTTTTATGGTTTGTGTTTAAAGGAAAAGAAACTATTCAACATTCCTTTGGTGCATCACCTATGTTAGTTTAGGTTTATTTTCTTTCATCTTCTTAACCTTGTCTCCTTGGAAAGTTAGAGTAGGTTTTAGATAATATCCTCTATAATTTGAATGTGTGCATCGAACAAAGGAATAAGAACCGCCTTCATCCAGAGAGATTTCCGATTTCAAATTTCCACACTTTGGGAAATTATCCATGTTATGCAATCACACCGAGAGTGTCAATCCATTGAGTTGAAAACATTTAGGGTTGTTGTGATAACACATCAACAACTAACATGTATGATCTCACACTCCACCGAGTTTGGATTCATGAACAATTAAGCATTAGTTATGTGTTATAATGAGATATTTGATTATTAATTTTACACACCTTACTAGGGTCACAACTAGAGTCATTGTACACCCTTATATAAAAATTCATCTCGTAACTCTAGGGACATTCTATACTTTTTTTTTCAAGTGGATGCTCTTGTTTAAGAGAGGTTCAAAGTATTCAAACTAGCATTTTCATGTGTAGGTATCGAAAACATAGGGCCCGATCGAATCAATTACATCATCTTAAAAATATTTCACTTAATTTGATTTATTTAGTGTATTGAAATTTGTTGAGTAACCCATTTGTCAATAAGGAAATTTTCATGCTCGTGAGCCTACTAGCTCTCATCCTAGGGGATTTCCTCAAGAACATGATTACCTAGTTTCACAATGTACATTCATTACGCATTAGGAAAAGTGGGGAAACAACAAGGATTACTCCTTCATTTAAATGATTATGGTTCACACCGGTGATCACACATCATGGAATTTAGTCCCTCGCCACAAGATGGTTTAAACACATTATATGAATGATCTAAAATTCACTTTTCTCCTAGCACACCATATTATGGTTACATTTTCAGAAACTAATCATAAATTAAAATGTTGTTAAGTTTCACATTATAACTCTTAGTATTGCACCACATAAGCCAAACAATAAAATAAATTGGGTATCGAGTTCATTATGATCCCACTCATACATGTGACTTCCAAGGTTAGTTAGCGATATTTGCCACCCACACTCTTCACTTTACATGTGTGCCCGACCAAGAGGATCTTACATTATGTTTGGGGTTTGCTTACTCATAGATTAATTCCTAAGGAGAAAATATTCTCCTTACTACCACATGATTACCAATCCTAAAAGAGAACCACATACTCTAGATAATGTTTGATCGTGTCTTCATAATCATCTAGTTCATGAAAATGTCACTAAGAATATAGGCTATGACTACAACTCACAATTGGGATCTTATATACATAACCTAGAGATGGTATCAAGTGTAAACATATAAGTTCATTTTAAGGTTTGAGTCTTCTATACTAAAAGAAAATCACAACATTAAGGGTAGTTATACATGAGTTTTAAACTAAGGTTGATTATTCGTTTAAATCTCTTTATTACATTTTGAGCCAGATACAAGCATAACACACAAATTTTTCATCATTAACCCCGTTAAGAAACACAACAAACAAATTTTTCATCATCAATTGAATCCATGAGCATCGACACACTGTAGAATTGCACTATAACCTATTAAATTTAATTTCATTTAACATGTATATATTTAACATTTATAATACAAATTTGGGGATCAAAATAACAGCCATGTTTAGATGAACATTTCCCTTAAACACTAACATCTTAAAATTATTACAAAAACTTCAATAATAACCTTTTAATACTTCACAAAATGTTGAATTATCCTCTACGATTTCACCTAACATATATACCCAATCCCCTTTTACCATATGTAAATCTAAATCAAAGAACACCTATAGTTAAAAGCACATTTCCAAAGCACCCCTAAAACTAACATCTCATACATATTACCAATTTCCAATAACAAGTCCTTACTATAAAAGCAATGCATATATACATTTTTTTCATTAACATACATAAATTACAATAATCCACATTTAATTACAACCTCTTCATTTCTCCATCTTTACTTGCTCATGTGAGAAAAGAAGGAAAAAGACAAAGAACTCCACAAATGAGAATCAAGTGCATATAAATGAAAAACCATGTGAGGATAAAATCAAGGATAAATCATTGGCATGACATCCACCTGTAGATCTAAGCATAATTAAAAAAGAAGGCAGTGCATTAGTTTCCCACTTGCATAATAATAATAATAATTTTCATTCAAAAGAAGGTAGTCGGGGGTTAGACAAATATATTTATTTCATTTCATTTCAATTCATTTTCAGTAACCAAGGAGAGAGAGAAAGGTAAGGAAGAGAGAGAAAGACTATTTTCCAAAAGTTAAATTTCACACAACAAAGCCACAAGATAGAGTTCCAAAATTTATTTACTAGTGTCAAAAAGTTTCCATGGTGGTTTGGTAACCATCGGCGAGGTCCTACAACTTTACATTTTTTTACGTTTTCCTGCTAGATGCAAAAATGTTTAATTTAGGCTCGAAGGCTAATAAACCACATATAAACATTGACATCCAATGAGCAAAAACACCATGGTTTGACCTCTACATGTCCTACCGCTATACACAAATAATCACCATGGATAGGGTCCCAATAACTCACAGAAATGAAGTTACGTAATTCAAAACTGGTGAGTGATTTACGATTGGCGGCTATTTTTCGAGGCCATCAGGGGAGTCTGCCTCATAATTAGGCTAGTTACAAAAGATAAAAATTTATCTCAAGGGCTCAGTAAAGCACATCCAAAATTAATGTTTGGTGGATGAACACACAAGGAGAAATTTCCTTCAAGTTCCCCTATATATGGAGAAATAATCGAGTCAAAATGAGCTCAAAGAATGAGAGAACTTGAAAACGGGTTTCAAATGGCAATGAGTTTTCTTGTGTCAAAACAATCACCACTAGTCATAATTGGTCCATGTTTGTCTTGGTCAAATTCCAACCCGAGGTCTGGCATGAGATACCTTTTCAAACTATCAAGAATAGTTTTTTCCCAAAATTAAGGATACTGAGTAATTGTCTAGTAAAAATACTAGAGGTTTGTGAAGGTAGATAGGCATTTCGTTGCTCAGGATGCAAAATGGTGGATCAACATGAAAGCCAAGTTTTCGAGTTTTAATAGCTTCCTAAAACTACAAAAAAGGAAATGCTCAGGATCGTGTGCGTGTGTACATATAGGGCAGTAAATGTGTAACTCCCATGTAAGAAAATATTCGAGAAGGAAAAAATTTAACCTAAAGCCAACATTCAGACTGATAAAATTCATGATCCACCAAATGTGGATAATCGGGCTTCTTATGGGAGTGGTGAAAGGAGTATGAACACTTGATTGAGGCTGATTTAAGGCTTGACCCGACTCCCACATAGCGAAGGAACAAGGATAAATGTGTAACTCCCATGTTCATTTCTCTTTACGAGATCAAGAATAAGTCCTGATGACTCACCCATGCGAGTGTTGAATTATTGCGTTACTTTTTTTTCTAAATTTACAAGGTGGAAAAAAAATAGTTATTTTATTGATGAATCATCTAACACTCACCAATACTGGTGGACACGAGCATCCAATTTTGATACCTTATATAACAACATATAAGGTTGTGGAAACAACATAGATGACGATCAAATTATACGTCGGTAAGATAAATCCTCAAGAGGAGTTTTCTTGTTTCCACTAATCTCTTAATTATAATATACAATTGTATCATATCTAATGGTTTCATATTTTTATTTTATTGTAAATGGATAACCAAATTATATGAAAATTATAAGAGATTAAGGTAAGGAAGAACATGCCTAGTACTTAGTGTCCAGAGAGCAAGTGGTGCTCCAAGTGGGTTTGCCCATTTACATTTCGCAAAAAGGAAAATTTCCTTTAGGCTCCTATATATGCGCCAACTCTCTTTTAATATTCCACCAAATAGTTTGTATGTAACAACAACTCCACCATTTCTCATTTTCTTGAAATATTATTCAAAATAGGGATATCACTTTTATGAAAGATGGATACACGAGAACCGATGTAGAAACAATGCACCACAATAAAGTTTCACTCGATGGTAAGATCGTAGCTCCAACACAATAAGAAAGATTTGAACAATGGAAAGAATATGCAAATAAGAAAATAGGTCTGCTCATGCTCATAGATCGAAAAAAGGAAGTACAAATAGGGGTGTTGTGTAACCCCCATGCCTAAACAAGGAAAGTAACTCCTATGACACCACTGACACATATGACGTGACTAACACATATGACGCCACTAAAGGAGGAGTTACAATTCCAAATAAGGAATGTAACTCCTATGACACACTAACGTAAATGACAATGACATATTCTATGATGATTCGACACTTGTCATTTGAATCGGTAATATATATGAATCTCACAAGGTGAGATGACTCACCATGTGATGTGGATGATGACTAGGCAGGTCACACACACCAACACCCCCCTTCATCGAAGTCGAGGTAGAGGTCATGGTAAGACAGAATAGAAAAGAAGACTCCCCTAAACAACTAAGAAAGATGTGCCAATGGGGCCCAACAACTAAAGGCCTGATAAGGTGCCCATATACAAACAAAATATTTCTGGAAGGAAGAAGAGGAGGAGAAGAGGGAGATGAGAGGGATGCAGAAGATGTCATGGATGATTTGAACTATGAAACTCTAAGAAGTCTCCCAAGAATAATGTCGATCACGAGATCCTCTGCCTCTAGACTGAAGAAGAGCCATCCACACCAAACTATGTGCCTACCCTTAGGAAGGATAGAAATGACATGCTATGTTGGAAGTCTACCCACTCCATGAAGGAAACCAAAGGCAGCAGTAGCACGAAGAACTCTGAGTCTAGTCCACAAAAGTGTGACATAGGTCTAGCAAGTGAGTGTAAAGGAACCAAGGTAATGTCACGAGTGTAGAATTGTCATAGTATGAAGGGTGAACACCTGTAGAAAAGGATGTCCAACTGATGTGAAGGAAAAAAACATCCCCACAACAAAAAAATGGATCCACAAGAAAGGGTGGATCAATGAAGGTCTCCGGAAAAGTGGAAGTGATAAGAGTCCTAGAAGGGGCACTCCCAACAATGGAGATGATGAAATCCTCTAAAATACCTATAGATGGATGAGGAACCTATAGTACATCACAAGTGTACTCTACAAAAAGATGACTAAGGTCAGGAAGATACTCATCCCAATGAGGGGGATCAACAAACAGAAGAGTGATGTCAAATAGGTATGATTCATCCAATGAAGGTAGAGGAGTGAAAGGGGCCTCACACACTAAACATGGAAAAGAGGCGGGTGTGATGATTGTATGAGACTATATATGAAACTGCTCAATATCTTATGAGATGTGGGATGTGACAACACTCTCTGGAATAGTGAGATAAGGAGGAGAATAATCCTCTGTAGTACTCTCAACATTAGAACTGGGTGCACAATCCTCATCATCATGAAGAACCAACGAGTCGTCATGTGTCAGTAGAACTTTCATCACATAAAGAAATATGTGTGGGTGGCCTTCTTAAGAAAAGTATCGGTGAACTCACTTTCCTCCGTGGATGCAAGTTCATCATCATATCCATAACTAGATGAAGGAGGATCAAAGTCTCCATGAAAATTTTGAATGAAAGTCCAAGCTTGGTGCGTAGACTCTGTGAACTCTATTCGACATTGAAGGTCCTCGGTATAGTAAGACAAAGAAGCTCATATGCCATGTCATTCTCATTCAACCAATTTTGGTGATGAATGCGGTCAATAGGTTTAGGTGCCATCCTAAGAAGATGTGGTAACAAGTTGTACATAATGCAATGATCAAGTATTCCATTCTTCCATTGTAGGTAGTTTCTTGGTCCTAGTTGAACAATGGAGTGATGAAATTCAATGTCCATGATGAGAGGAGCCTCCAAAGAATACTAGTTTAACCCCCCTTTTTGTGGCACTTTATAGTTTAGTGTGTTGATTACAATCAGATGTGAATGTGTGTTGAGAACCAGTCTTGTCACTCACCTTGCAATCAGCGTAATAATGCATAAGAGTGGAGACCACAATCAAGGTTCGTTGGGCACAACAATTTGACACCGTAAGAAAGCACAAGAACGAGTGAAAACAAGAAGGGGAAGAGAAGGCCTTGTGAGAAATGGCATCTCACATCACATGAAAAAATCCTTTTCCGTAAGACTGTGGTGGACACGCTCACAAGTCCACAAGCAATAAAAGGGATAGTACAATGCTCAAGATGATTTGAAATGAGCCGACACAAGTAATACAATGACACCCCCAAAATGTGGCACTTTATAAAATAGTGCATTTACAAAATTGATAATCCCATCATCTAGTGTGTGAAAAAACATGCAACTTTGACTAAAGAAGTGCTCAAAACTGAGCAACGAGTCAAAAGTTATAGCAAAAAAATGATTCCCATAACTAATGGAAAACACCAATAAGCCCTACAAATGGATTAAAAAGTTCCCTAAATGCATGCAAAGGGTGTCGTATGTATGCTCATTGGAAATGGCATAAAATTTTAGATAGGGTTTTTTTTTATTGTGAGGGGGATTAGCCTCCTGCCAACCCCAGACCTCACCCTCCGTCTTCGACACTCGAAGGAAGGACAATAAAACAAGAAAAATACCCAAAAAATTTATAAATGCTAATGAATTAAATGTTTTTAACCTTAAAATTTTTTAAAAGGTGATTGATTTTACCAATAATCAATCCTTAAAAAAAGGAAGGATAGGGGCCCACGTTGACCGAGCTATTGAGTGCCAAGCAAAATGAACCCACGTTGTTAAGCCAGGTGGTCGAGCTCGTTGAGCCTCTAAATTTTTTCAGTAGTTGCAGATGTAACCTCTGAGTGGAATACAGAGTCCATGTGTTAGAGGGAGGTGAGTTCAAGAAAAAAGGATTATCCACTGAGTCTACTACAAAATCTACAAGCTATGGGTTGTAGAGTTGTCGAGATGGAGCTGACATAGAGACCGAAAGTGGCTATGCACATAATTGTTTGATGAGAGAGGTCCATGTGTTGTGCGAGATAAATGAAAGTGGCTAGGAGATTTTCCACATTTGCAATTTCAAAATGGTCAAATAGAGGTGACTGAATAAGCTATTCAAATTATAATGGTTGGACCTAAAGAGTGAGCTAAAATTACCATGTCCTAAATGAACAATTCGATGTCCAGTGCTAGACCTGTTGACCAGTCCACATGCCAAGGGATTATCCCTTCACAAAGTCGAGTAATGGAGACTAAGCATTCAAATGGTGAATCCATGCCAAACAATGTCAAGCACCAACGATAGGGAGGAAGCTATGTCAATAATGAGTTACAGAGGGAGGAAAAGCATAGTGAGCACGTAGCAGACCAAGGAAAAACGACCACAATGTTAACAATGTAGTGGAGAATCAACCACAAGCTTGGGAAGCTAGTTACAAAATGGCAATAGTAGAACCATCCACACAAGAGTAAAAAATGAGATGTGTAGATTGAGACTCGAGATGATGCAATGCATGGTGCAGTGAGCTGGGCAGGGATGGTTCAACAAGAAACAAACTAAATCATGAGTCGAGCTATCAATGAGCCTACAAGGTGAGACTTCAAACTGTAGACCAATGCAAACAAGCCTGCAACGAGAAAAGAAGAGATTAAACATGTGTAGCAACAAGGCTTTAACCCATGAGCAATATTACCACACAATGCACAGAGGATCCTCTAATGCCAGAGATCAAGGTAGAACTTTCAACAAAAGAAGAACCCGAGCTTCCAAAAATAGTGCAGGTTCGACCTAGGAAACAAGGCACGAGTTGACCGTAGTTGATGTGGATGCAGCATGCATGAATTACCAATGAGTTTTCTGTGAAGCCAATGCAAAGTGCTAAACCAAGAACAATGGATCCGAGGTGAGAGGTATCAATACTTAATGCATGAAAAAGTAATGCATGAGCAAACCAAAAATGAGCCTCCAAATCAAAAAATGTTCCCAAGCAGTGGGTTTACCAATGCAAAGGTAACCTCGAGACAAAAATGAACCATAGGTCCATGCCAAAGAAAAAATGAGCTCACGAGAATAGGAGCAATCATGAACTCAACAACTGATAAAGCAAATCGACCAAAATACCTCAAACTTGCAACTACTGAAACCTCAATGTGAGGTGAGAAATATAATTCCAAAGTAATAATAAAAAAACTTGCATGAGGAAATAAGAAGAAATCAAGTAATAAGAAACTGATAAACAAAGAGTGCATGTTTTATCGAAACCATCTCTGATACCATGAAAGAGGGATGCGTGAGAACCGATGTCAAAACAATGCACCACAACAAAGTTGTGCTCTAATGGTAACGTCATAGCTCCAATGCAATAAGCAAGATTCAAACAATGGAAAGAATATGAAAATAAGAAAATAGGTCTACTCATGCTCATAGATCAAAAAAGGAAGTACAAATAGGGGTGTTGTGTAACCCCATGCCTAAACAAGGAAAGTAACTCCTATGATGCCGTGACACATATGACGTGACTGACGTGCATATGACACCACTAAAGGAGGAGTTACAATTCCAAATAAGGAATGTAACTCCTATGACACATTGATGTAAATGAAAATGATAGATTCTATGAAAGAATTTGACACTTTGTCATTTGACTCCCTAAGACATATGACTCTCACAAGGCAACATGACTCACCATGTGATGTGGATGATGACTAGGCAAGTCACACACACCAACACCTAAAATGTATAATGAGTTGAATTAATGGTTCGGAACCGTGTAAGTGAAAATCTAGTGAGCTAAGAAAGCAACACCACTAAGTCTAGATCCAAACAGAGAGACTCTCCAAACAGCATGAGCTATGAACCAAAACCTAACATTACATAACAGAGCTCCACACATGAGCTCAAACAAATCCACATCGATCCGAGCTATCCTGAAAAAATATTGGGGAGCTCCCAAAATACTTGGTGAGTTAGTGAGGTGGAAAGGAAACTCAAAGGAAAACAACAAATAATGATGGTTACCAAAACCCTGATCCAAATAGTTTTCTTGACAAAGGTACTGAGTTTCTCAAACTAGTCAATCTTCATGATGATAGGCCAATTTGTTGAAGAAAATTTAACCGATATCTTTTATGTAAACCATAAAAGGCATGGTCGAGCACATAACATGAGCCAGCCTCCCAAATAGGCCAAGTTGACTCACTATCTAGGCATAAAACAAGGAAAACAGATAGTATGTAGATCTAGCAAGAACACACGCCCCCATGCCACTGTTCATGCCCATTTGTAGAGAATTCCCTCTAAAAACTCTATCTCACACACACAGAGTCCCACAATATTTATTAGAGGATGTATTTAGATGAATATGTAGATGGTATGCATAGAGATGTTACAGGGAGTACAAGCAATACTTTTGATGGGCATTCACTTGTGAGATTTGGTGAGGAAATTTCACAAAACACTATTTGATTGGAATGAGGTTGGGATTGTGTTGTGTCGAGAGGAAAATGAATCCACACGAATCCTCTAGATCCCGTATTATTTTTCTCAATGGTTGAGCCAATTTTCAAGAGAACAATGACCGGATTATGCGTTGAGATAGACAAATATAAAAGAATTGTTTTGAGTGATGCGGGTGGTAGACTGCAACCTAGTGTTGCTGATGTGCAAATTAGTTAGAATTGGAAGATAACCAATTCCTTCGAGTAAGGATCCATTAAAATGATTTTCCACATATTTTTCTCTTTTAAATAATGAATTTATTGCAGCAATCTTCTTACTTCAAAATTTACAACATGAACTAGGTTTTAGTGTGGGTAAAGTCTCCAGATCTCAAAATATATTTTTGTATTCATATGCAAGGGAAGTGATATGTTTGAATGTCATTTATGAGCCCATGTGCCCATCTAGTTTCCCATATGCATTGAATGACTCCACCAGTCACCAACCAACCATCCCACGTCCTCCACCAAACGCATTCACACAATATATATATATGTATATATATATATATGTGTATGTGTGTATATATATATATGTATATATATATATATATATTTTAGTGAAATTTTATGGTTCCACTACAAGCTCAAAATTTTGGCATGAAAGAAAAAGAAATCTAAAATGTCTTCACGAACTTCTTAGAACCTCCAAAAGAACCGAAACAAGCCCTGAAGATCAAATAATGGTGTTCATGAGAACAAATTTGTCAAGGATTCACCATTTCATATAGGAAAAAAATGATCAAAGTTAAGGTTCAAATTCATCTTATCTCCTTTACTCACCTAGTGGATTAAGTTAGATAGTTCAGATTACAAAGTATAGTATCAATGACCATAAACAAACCTTCAACTTAACTAGGGTCGAGAGAGAGGTAGATATCTATTAAAATGTAATGAAACCTAACCAGGGTTAAGTAATATTCCACTGAAAAATGCATATAATGGGTTGAATCATCATGTGGAGGGGGACAAGATCCTATTTAAACATTATTATGTTGCATTGACCTAGCATAAGGTCGATTTTTAAAGTTTAAATATTGTATATGCCTCAGATCAAGTTAAAAGGTGGATAATAATCCAAGGTGGAATGATTAAGGTGTTTGACTATAATCTAAACTTTATTCTATTCCTGTATGCATTGATCAAACCAAAGGGGCATGAGAATATGATACATGTCATGTAATAATCAAAGGAGTTAATGATTAATCAAGGACCCAAAATGTATAAGGATTCAACCTTATAAAATATTAGTATATACCATGGCCAAAGTCAATGAGGGGATAATAATGCCAAGGATCCATTACCTCATTATTTGTAAAAATACCTTAACATTTTTGAATACCTCATACCCTCCAAATGGACAATGAAGTACTAAGTTATACTAGCATGTGCACAGAAAAGCAAATTGATATGATTTGATATCACATAAGAATAATACAAATCACCCTTTCCATGAATGAGTGGTCCCCTCAAAGTGGAGTGGAGATTTTTGTTAAGTATTAAAGTTCAAAGGGAATTATTTTTCTTACACAAGAGTAAATTTTTACATGCCTTCACAAGAGGACAGAGTAGAGAGAAGACAAAATTTCCTTTACAATGTGGGTGAAAATTAATGTATCATATCAAATAATTAAGTATGATTATTTAATCATCATCTACAACATAAAGTAAATAGTTACATGCACATTGGAGGAGATTTGCACAACAAGCAAGAGCTATTGTTAGCTAAAATTATTCACCCAATTTTATTCATTGTATTAAAAATAGAGCAGTCAACTACACTTTGACTAAAGTGTAATTTTGTAACTAAGGCTATTTTTGCCTCATTGTAAAAGCATGGTTATTTTTATTCCTTTATTTATTCATGATAAAGGATAAAAATAATATGCATGGTCAAGTACAGATTGCAAGCTACTTTTAGGAGGGGTTGGGTGAAGTATTTTTTCTATATATTGTGTGCATTATCAAGGCACAAAGGAGAATTTTTGGACACAGGAGTGCCAAGCATATTTTTTCAAATTTTTCCTCGAATGGAGTCGGGCTTATTGACTTTCTAATTATTTTCCGTGGTGTGTATCTTTCCATTAGCTCTTGTGAATGTTTATTCCTAAATTAATTATCTTACATTTCTACAAATTTGGTGTTTTCCATATAGTCTTAGTGTGCATGTTAGCTTCTGTTATTGTGATTTATCCCTCAATACACAAGTTTTTCCCTTAGGATAATGATGAAACCCATTGGTTCATGCTCTTATAATCTTATCTCAAAGAAATTGTGCATTTACTCATTCAAATACCTCAATCATTTTTGTGTATCACACAATTTCAATTTCATTCTGAGTCATCTTTTAAACACTTAAAACCCCAAAAAATATAGTTTAGGATACATCAATAAGGAACCAACCTTGATACCATAAATTATTTCAATAATAGGTATACCCACAGACCTAAGGTGTTTCCATTGTATCTACAGAAGTGAGGGAATGAAGCAAGCTTAGAACCCCTGTTGTTATCCCTCAACCAAGGTGTACTTCTGAGAGATAATAGACTATTACTTGGATTTCGCATTATAACTCTATAAAAAAATGAGGGTCTCTTGTATTTTTGTTCCAAGGTGTTCTAATTTTTCTCCCATGAAGTTAACTTTGAGGATATTTACTAACTTCTATTTTGGGCTTTGCATCTCGAACTAATTTCTCACGAATGAGTCTTCTTCTTCTCACTATATATGACAAAAAAATTGTTTTTATTACTTATGGGATGTGATAATGTGTTTAAAAGTATTGTTATCACCGAATCGCAGCACCTTATGTTTATACAAGTGCATATACTTGAACTCAAGGTGTGATTGGATAACATGGGTACTATCTCCAAGTTGTGGGACTTGCTTTTCGAGATAGACCTCCGTGAGATAAATGATTCTTGCTCCTAAACTACTCGCCACAATCTACTCTAATGCAAGGGAAACTAACTATTCTAATCTAAATTTCGGGACCATGGAGAGAGAATGCATAAAATGAAAGCCTACACTAAAGCGGTGATACACCGAGAAAAGGAGGGATTGAGAGTAGTTTCCCGATGCGTGAGATAAAGAAGAAAAATGCACAATAGAAGGGGTGATGACAGTTCTCCACAATCTAGCGAGAATAATGCATTCACAACAATACTTCAAACATACACAATGATAATAGATCCCCTGCAAGAACATAAAGTAGACACATTATTCTTGTAATCAAGATTGAAGGGGCAAGAAGAATGCAAGAAAACAAGAATGGAAGATACATCCACAAACTTATATTTTATTGCTTCATGATATGCACAGCTCAATCTGTTACAAGATAAGGGCCTGGATCACCATGCAAGGAGTCCACTACAAGGGCCTCGCAACACATTGGCTTCACAAAGCAATTTTTACAGAGCTTTGCTACAAAAATCCTCCCTTTATAATGAGCCCAACACTCCAATTTATAGAAAATTGGGAAGAGAGAGAGAAGGAAAATGGAAAATTCCAAAATCTGTCCTTTCCACTTGTAAGAGGCATTAAATTGAGTAAAATGATTGTATATTACTTGCAAAAGGCTCCCCATACTATCCTGCTGCCTTCAGAGTAGAGAAAGAATGATGACCATGCCTCTTTATTGCACTCCCAACTACCAAATAAAAAACTATTCTCGAACCCGGCCACGTTTTATGAAAATCCCCATTGATTTCTCATCAAATCTAGAATTTCTTGATTTTTGTGCGTCGATCGGAGCACATTCCAATTCGGTACCAATTTTGTGTGGTTTCATTGAGAAAATGCAAAAGTTATGGCCTTCTAAGCGGGCAAACTATTTTGGGTCTAAGGCGTTTTCTATCATTTGACGGGAATGAGCATTAATTTTTCGAGCTGAATATGTTTATTTTATTTAAATATATATACACTCATTAAAATTAATGAATCTAGTTTTTGTTGGGTGAAGCGCGTCATATATCGCATTATCAAAAAGTCCAATTTTTGTGAAAATCGAGCTCGGAGTCAAAAGATATGGCCGTTTGAAGTTCACGGGTCAAATGTTGACTTTTCTTCTTTGCCTTCGGCTGTTAGCTTTTCACGTCCCGCCTTGTGAATTTTGTCCCTAATTAATTATCTTACATTTCTCTGAATTTGGTGTTCTCCCGCATCAACCGATTCGGCTCCCTTGTCTCTTTGTGGCTTTTTGCCTGATTTATCCTCAACATCACAAGTCGTCATGTTTGTCCCTTGCATAAAAATATCTCGAAACCCAAATGGTTCTTGCGGCAAATCAGCCGATTCGCGCCCGCACGTACTTTTGTCCCGTCCCAAATCATTTTTGTGAAACAAAAAATTTGACAATTTTTCTTGCATTTTTAAACCCTTAAAACCCCAAAAAATATAGTTTAGGATACGCGTATTTTTTTATCCCAATACTATCCCACAGGACCTACTGGTGGGACAAAATTGTGAGGGAATTAGCTGATTTTCTTTATTTCACCCCCAAACTATTACGACCCAAACCCTTGGACACTGAAATGCTTTAAAACAATCCCCGCAACCTTATTTTTGCATTTTTCTTTTTTCTAACTCGTTTGAGGATTTTTCTGACTGGGAGAGTTAGAGAGAAGCTTCTAGGGGGCCCCAAAACATGATTTTAGGCCTTGAATCAATCTACTTTCTCGACTAAATAATTTGATGTATGTTATTATTAATTACCTTGAGGATGTGAATTTGGATAACAAGTATGTTTTTGTATCATCTAAAGATGATATGGGGTCTATACAAGTGATCTCGATCCAAACCTTTGTAGTTTTCATTCCGATTTTGAGTTCTACTTGATCACTCCTAGCTCACATAATGCATTATGAAGAAGAATTTCTTCTTTTGGCTTGAAATTATTCGATTCATGTGATTGAAGGTTTTTCATATATTAATTCAAGGTTTGAAAGAAGTAAGTTGTATATTGTACTATTAGTTTCAAAATCGGTCATTCGCCCCTAATGCATAGGACACTCTTTTTACGCAATCGTATGAAGTGAAAAGGCATTCCAACAACCTATCTTTAATTTGCATAGAGATTTATATTGTTGTCTTCTTCATGAATGGATTACCTTTTTAAACATTAGTATATGATTTGAAAATGATGCCAATCCTTCCATTATGTTAGATGCATGCTTGTGTAATGTTCAAATTATAACATGCATTTTGAATTCTTCTTGAAAACTTGTACCTACACACTAAGAGAAATAATTAGAAAAACAGGTAAAGCTTGATGCCTTTCTTTTACGCTGATTTTTCTTGTAAGAATTCTTCTAAAGTTGATGTTCTGTTCTTAAATTATTTCTACATTATTTGATTTCCAAAGTTGGTTTTAAAAATTCCACTTGTTTAAAGTTGTGAGTACAATAGAATGGTAATCTAGAGCTCTAACATTTATATTTCTTCCTTTTAGAAGTGAATTTGTAGATGATAAGGATGAATAAGTGGAGCAGGCATTGAAAACTAGAAGCCAACTATGGGAAAATCCATCTGAATAGGAAATGATGGATTTCTCCTTCTCTTTTATTTACAACTTTACATATGTGTACTTTCTTTTATGTACTTGATTTTAGAGTTAATTCCATGGATTATGTGGGTGCATTATACTTTAAAATTATGAAATAAATAACAAACTGTTAATGTGATGAGTTATAATTACTTCCTTTTGCATTAATTTTCATTAACATGGTGTTAAATGAATTATTTACAACTCATACACACTAGGAAATTTTCACTTAATCATAATTAATGAACTCAAAGTAACTTAATAAAAATGAACTGTGAATAAAAGATAAGCAAAAACCTACTTCAACCTCTAAAAAGGATTGTCCCTATGAAAGTTTTGGTTTTTCCACATTCGATATTTTTTATCTTTCTCATCTATGTTAGGGTCATGCATCGATTCCTGAGGGGCTGATGCATGATCGGGATGGAGATGTCAACTAGAAAGACACGTAGGCATAAGGCCGACATTCTCAAACCAACACAGTGGAAATTAAAAAAATTTCCTTCAATTATCCCCCTTAAGCCAATCTCTCCAATCTAAGAAAAAAAATTTGAGTTGACAACTCGGACATGTGTGAGAAATGTCAACAATCATGATTAAAGTAAGACAATTTTTAGATGATTATAAGGATGAAGAATTTGAAACAATATTTTATTTTTGAATAGATTCCATACAAAGAATTTACTAAACATGATACTTCAAGAGGCATGGAGTGGAAGAAATCCAAGTGTTGAGCACTTAAGATTTTTTGGGTGTGTAGCATATGCACATGTGTTAAAGAAAAGAAGATCGAAGTGGGATAATAGAGGAGAAAATTTAAATTTCATCAAGTATAGTGAGAAATCTAAAGCTTATAGATTATACAATCCAATCACAAAGGAACTCATAATTAGTCGAGATGTTCAATTCATTGAGGAAGCATATTGGGGATGAGTACAAGAAGAACAACAATAAAAACAAATGAAAATGCACCCTTTATCATTACTTTGAAACAAAAAATAGTAGAGTAAATAATGCACCAAGTTGGACCCCTATCTCACAAAGGGTGAATATTCAAATTGTAGCAACCAAAAAATTATATAAGGAGTATCATATAGCCATCTTGTTCATCTTCCAACTAAAATAAATTCTAAGTTAAAATAAGGAGTGTACAAGAGATCTATGAGAAGTCAAGATATGATGAAAATAAAGATGAAATGATTAATATTTATTTATTTTTCAGTAATTGGTCCTATTTATTTTGAGAAAAATTTAGGAAAAATGGTATGAAGAAATGGATGAAGAAATGCATGCAATAGAGAAGAATGAAACATGGAAGTTAGTATATATTCAAATGGGAAAGGAATTCATTCGAGTTAAGTGGGTTTGTAGAAACCAAAAACACTCTAGAAGGAAAGATTGAAAGTCATAAGAAAATATTGGTTGTCAAAGGATACAAGTAAAGGCATGGATGTGCTTATAATGAGACATTTACTCCCATGGAAAAGATAGAAGTTGTGAGAAAAATTGTTTCCATAACTTCTAATCACAAGTGGGAGGTTGATCAAATGGACACCAAATTAGCCTCTTTGAATGGCATGTTGGAAGAAGAGGTGTATGTGGGACAACCACTTGACTATGAGATTCAATGACATGGGAACAAGGTGTATAAGCCCAAGAACACACTCTATGGACTTAAAAATACCAAGGGCATGTTATAGCCAAATAGAATCTTATTTGCTAAGAAATGGTTTAGAAAAAGTGATAGAGAGCTCACACTTTACATAAAAGAAAACAAATAAGGTGATATTTTGCTCTTTGATTTATATGTAGATGATATAATATTTACCATAAATGAAAAGAATTCCATAGAAGAGTTCAAATAAGCCATGAAGAAGGATTTTAAGATGTCTTATTTAGAATCGTTGAAGTAATTTCTTGGTATTAAAGTCTAGAAAATGGATCATAATATATTTTTGTCTCAAGAAAAGTATGGAAAGTAGGTTTTGGAAAGATTTAGAATTTTGCACAAAAAAACATCTATACTAGCTGAAATAATTTTGAAATTATCAAAATAATATTACAATATTAATGTATATCCCACATGGTACAAAATCTTACTTAGAAGCTTAATGTACTTGACTATAACTAGACTAAATATCATGTATGCATTTTCCTAATTTTTGGGTTCATGGAGACTCCAAAGGAGAAGCATTAGAAAGTAGGGAAAAAATTGAGCTATATGAATCACATAAGAATTAATGCAATTTTATATGTTTTTGATAATGATTTTAAGATAGTTGAGTACACAAATAGTGATTGGATAGGTATCCTAGATGATAGAAAATCATATATAGATATGTGTTTCATGTTGGTTTGTGAGCCATTTCATGGGCTTCAAAGAAACATTCAGGTGTTTCTTTTCCATAGTTGAAGTGGAGAACATATCAGCAATCTTAGCCACTTTCCATATGATATGGATAAGAAGAATCCTCTCAAATTTGCATGAAGAGCAACAAGGAGCTTCTACTATTTTTTGTGATAATATATCTTTCATTTCCTTGTCAATGAATCATGTTTTTATTGAAGAATCATACTATGCAGTAAGGTGCCATTTTATTTGAGAATTAGTTGAAAAAGGTGAGATTGAACTTAAATTTTGCAAGTTAAGGTAGAATCTTGCTTACATTTTTACTAAGCCTTTTTCAAAAGATAACTTCAAACATTTAATAGAGAATTTGGGTATCATTGATGTTAATAAAACTATCTCTAGACTAAATACATTCAAAGATCGAGCATAAATAACATATAACATTTTCTCTAAACTAGATAACAACATCTCCTCGAATGAGATAGAGTTAACTCTGACCAAATACATTCTTCTCTCTCTAACCGGGATGGAAGTATCTCCAAACTAAATAATAACATCCCCGAATGAGATAGAGTCATTTCGGGACCAACCATATAAGAACCAACAACTACGGACCAATAAAAGCATATACAAAGTTTGGAGGATCAACTTCGCCAAACATAGTTAGCTCGACATCTAATTACATAGGGAGCTCTAGACCAACTATATCGGAGTTCCGAACCTAATACAAGCATCTCCGGACAAGTTATATAGTCAACTCTTGGACTGTGGATAGGTACATGGGAGCCAAGTAGCTATAAACAAGTTATATGGGCAACTCGGACAAATTATATGGGAGCTATGGACCAAATAGAAGAAGCTCCATATAAGTCAAATAATCATCTTTGAACAAGATATATGGGAGCTCTAGATAAAGGATATAGACAGTTTTGGAACAAGCAGATGTAACTTTCAACAAACATAGTTAGCTCCAGATCATCTAACTCTGGAATTCAAATATTAGTTTTTTGAATAAATTTTTAGTCAGAGTGGCTTGAGATTAAGTGGGAGTATTGAATATTATAATATTGAGCCCAAAAGTTTATATTTTAAACTTCAAATATTTCCTTCCTTCCAACCAAATATATGTCACAAGTAATTGTTGTCTTTTGAGTGCCCAGATTTGGAATCCATATTTTAGAGGAAATAAAATTTATTGCAAAAATTTATTTTTATTTTTTGGGACTTTCCCAAGTGTTGTGCATAGGCTTATAGAGACATAAAATAGAGTAAAAATGAGAGTTCTTACAACAAGGTGTAGACAAGATAGAGTGTTGAAATAATTCACGGTAGTTATAGTAAAACAACATCAAGGGAATGCAAGGTGAATTCATAGTGAAAAATAGAGCAACAAGTCAAGTGTATACATGTAAATAAAGATCCAAAATTTAGTTGAAAAAAGAGTTAAAAGCTCTAAAATTTTTATATTAGATTGTTTTTTCATCTAATAACTTATTTTATTTTTATGGGTTGTATTATTGTTGCATTTTTCTTGGTTTTTCAATTTTTGGAATACATATTTTTCCAATGTAAAGAATCATTCCACCTCCTTAATTTGTAAGTGTTAATTATGTCGAAGGAAATTTTATAGTAGATGGAGCTTGGTTAGTATTTTTCATTTTGGAGCTTGGTGGCCAAGGTTTGAAAAATAATTCATAAGGGGGAAACTATTTAACATTGTGAAAGGAATTATTAAACACTTATCTAGTGATGATAATTAAACTGACATTAAAACTAGATTAAGAACAATTAATTAATAATCTAGAAACGGATCTACCTTATGAAATGTAACATTTCTAGTAGAAATTAATTAAACGTATATTAGGGTTTGACACCTTTGTAACTTAAAACAAAAACATATTTGCCACAACTTTCCAAATAATTTTTTAAGGATTAATGTCATTCTAGAATGTACATTTTATGGGAATTACACTTGGTATCAGAGCCATGGGTTCAATACTGGGACCCAGGCACACTTAGAAACATAAGACATAACAAGAAAACATAACACAACTCTAAACCTAGATCACACAACTTGCATGATATTTTAAATGAAGAAAACCTAGAAAACTAAAACAAAATATAGAGTAATAAAATAACTCTCGCCTTGGTCTATGCAGGAGGCATGGACAAAATGAGGGGTTCTTGCACATTGACCTAGAATTACCATCTCCATATCAGGTAGTAGTGGCCATATTACCTCAGATACTTCAAACATTATAGGATGTTAATGTTTTTATACGTGGAGGATCCTAGGGAGGGAGGAACATCGAGACATGACATGATAGAGCCATCTCTGTAGAGGCTCTTACACCTTCCCAATGTAGTGATGAGCATAGGGAAGAGAACTCCCATGTGGAGTTAGTCAAATGAGATTCACCATAGAGAGGTCATGGAGACAGGGCTACATGACACATAGATAGATCTAGGAGCCTTAGGAAGCGTGATGAGTGCATTGACGGACCTAGAGGCGGACAATCTACAATGGAAAATCACATCGGGTGATCCTGAAACTCCATCCATCTCATTTTGTTGGGGACACTAGAGGATTTTAGGAAGAGGCATGGTTGGTCAGCTTGAGTGGATGCTTCAAGCTATGTTTGTGTACTAGCAACATGAAGGCTCATGTTGTCATCCACCTTCTGAGAGATGGATTTGGGGTTTGGTGGAGGACCGAGGAGAAAATTATCCATGAATTCTAAGAGAATCACTTGGGATATCTTTAAGGGAGATTTAGGAGAAAACACTTCTCTAGGATGTTCATTCTAGAGAGGATAAATGAGTTCCACAACCTACGTCGTGCATCTATGATTTTGCATGAGTATGGGATTCATTATTGAACCTACTTTAGTACGTGGACTATATACATGATGAGTAGGTGAGGATCCATAGGTTCAAGAAGGGCCCGAACCTAGACATTGAAGGGGTAGTACACATTCATTACCCACAAACTCTAGCTAAGGCCATTAAGAATGCTTACATTCAGAGAGGAGACCAGGGGAAGAAGCTAGGAGGCAAGAGGTAGAGTACGAGTCATATCTAGAGTGAAAGATAGTAGATCAAGTGGGTGGATCCTCCTCCTCGTGATGACATGGTTATGGAAAGTCTTCATTTAGACTACCATAACATCCACCTCACTAGCAGCAATAATAGAATCCCTCCATTCAGGTCTCCACAAATATTCGATGTTGAAAGGAGATGTAGTATGGGGCCTCCTCCTAGGGTACCATTTAAGACTCAAGAACCACCTAAAGCTCGGTTAGTAGGAGCTCATTAAAAAAAACACAGTAGTCTATAGCAAGATCATCAGGATCCATGACACATACCACTAGAGTACCTCGAGGATCTCATTTCTCATTGCAAGGACCCGTAGTTTCTATGGGTGTGGATTACTTGGGAATCACTCAAGAGAGTGCCCTTAGAACCTTAAAAAAGGGTAAGGCAACCGGTTTTAGAGCCTACTATAGGAGATATGGCTATGAGCCACATGATATACACAAAGGTGGTCGAGAACACTAGAAGATCACCGAACATGGTGATTGAGACGAAGTAAGTAGCATTGATGGAATTTTTTTCTGTTTTATTTGACTCTAGATCCTTAGATTCTTTTATTTCCCCATTTATAGTATATTGATGTACGCTAGTGGCGCTTAGACGAGTTGTAGTTAGGATGTGGTGATGGCTTATAAAGAAAATCTCTTAGTGGACTCCTTATTCAATGAGTACATAGTTGACATAGGACCCTTTTCCATGAAGTTGGATCTCCATGTCCTTCCTTTGGGTTCCTATGGGATTATTCTGGGAATGGATTAGTTATCAACACACATGGCTAGGGTTGATTATTATATAAGGTAATATCATGTGTAGATGATTTTAGATTGGAGTCGGTGATAGTTGGAGTTAGGAGACCCAACTCTATTTACACCATATCTGTTATGCATCTTAAGTGGTGTGCATGATGAGGTTACCAGATTGTTTATTGTATTTTCATATGTCTTTCCTAGGGATTATCAAGGGGTTACCTCCACCACATGAGATATATTTTCACATTGATTTTGTTCTAGGAGCAGAGCCTATCTCACAAGGACCTTATAGGATGATTACCCCTTAGCTCTGTGAGCTCAAGTTTCAGCTTAGGACCTTTTGTAAAACTCCTAATATTTCTAATGTATCCACTTGGGATGCACCAGTGATTTTGTAAAGAAAAAGATGGATCTCTATGATTGTGTATAAATTATCATCAATTTGAACAAAGCAGAGATCAAGAATCATTACCCCCTTCCACATATTTATGCTTTGTTTGAATAGATGAAAGGGGCCAAAATATTTTCTTAGATAGATCTCAAGTCTAGATACCATTAGCTAGGATCACGAAGGTGGATATTCATAAGACAACATTTCATATGAGATATGGCCACTACGAGTTCATAGTAGTACCTTTTAGTCCGACAAATGCCCCCACGGTATTCACGAGTTTGATGAATGGTGTATTACGGACATTTTAGATCCCTTCATGCTCATAATTCTTGATGAAATTTTTATTTACTCACGCACACGTGAGTAGTACAAGAGCACCTTTTAGGTTTCTGCGTGTATTTGTGAGTAGTGACTTTACAGAACCTAGAGAAATGTGCATTCTTTTTAATCATACGTGTAGTACTTGGGTCACATCACTTCTAGGGAAGGTATCTTCATTGATCCTTCCAAGATTTAATCTCTTATGAATTGGCCCACACCAACTAGTGTGACCAAGGTGCATAGTTTCATGGGGTTGGTAGGTTACTATAGGATATTTTGTTCGATACTATTCTGAAATTGTGCACCCCATCACTTCCCTTTAGTGGACAGGAAGAAGTTTTTTTGTTTGATGGATGTGAGTATGCCTTCAATACATTGAAGGGATGCCTTATGTCAACATCGATTCTTGTAGTGCCAGATCCGCATGGAGAGTTATTCATTTTTACATATGCTTATTTGGCAGACTAGGAGGTGTATAAACATAGGAAGGCCATGTGGTTTCCTTTCGTCTCACAAATGCAAAGATCATGAACTAAATTATGTGACTCATGACTTGGAGCTTGCAGAAAGCAGCTTGTTCATGCTTTGGTTTGATGGAGACATTTCCTTTTGGGCAGGATATTTATTCTCAAGACAGACCATTTGAGCTTACGTCACCTCTTCACGCAACCCAATCTCAATGCTTGTCAGTGGATTTGGATGGATTTTCTTTGTGAGCACAACATGGAGATAGCGCATGTGAAGGGGAAGGAGAATGTTTTATTTCACACTTTGAGTAGATGAAGACATTTTTTTGGCTAGTTTAGTGGGTATGGATATACGGAGTAGGATTTTGTGATAACTTCCTGATAGATTCTACCATGTAGCTAGATCGAGATTGAGTCTGCAAAAACCCTTGAGGGGAATTTTTATTGATTTTAAGTAGATTTAAATGGGCCTTCTTAGACACAAAGGCGGATTTATGTACCTAGGGATGGAGGTTTGAGACATGATATCTTGTAATGGCTCATCATGCACCTTATTCAACCCATGCAGGGGGTGAGGAATATGCATGCCACCTTAAGATAGTTGTACCATTAGAGAGTCTTTGGAGATATGTAACTCAGTTTGTGTCACGCTGTTTATAGTGTTAGAGGGTGAAGGTCAAGCATCAACATCCAACCGGCCTTATCTACCCACATGTTACCCTAGAGTGGAAATGGGATGCCATTTCCATGGATTTCATAATAGGGCTATGGATCTCAATATACCACCACAATGCCATCATGGCCACGATGGACAAATTGATAAAATTTGTTCATTTTTCTCTAGTGAATACCACCTATACAAGTACTACAATAGTGAGAGTTTACCTAGATGAGATTGTTAAATTGCAAGGGATTCCATGGAAGATCATTTATGACCACAATCCTTTTACACATCACACTTCTAGACTACCATGTAGCAGGCCCTTGGGACAAGCATCAACTTCAAAACAACCTATCATCTAGAGATAGATGGATAGACAGCGCAGGTGAATCTGATTTTTTAGGACATGCTTCGGATATATGTCATGGATCACAATCAAAGTGGGAGGAGTACTTGCATTGTTGAGTTTTTGTTGGGACCCCGATTTATTGTCTAAGTAATATAAGATGCGTGGGCACGCAATACCTTGTTATAGAAGTGTGCGTAAATGAGAAATCATGAAGGAAAGGGTTCTAGGAGGTTTAATAAAACAAGTAGTATGCGCGTAAGACAAAGTAGGATTTTAGGACTTAGCCATATTTGGCATATCGGGCAGAAATGTGAAAAGCATGACCTAACCATGCATGCAGAGTGGATAAGGTGCCAGCCTGGTGATGGATTGGCTTAGGAAGGAATATGTCCTACGATGGAAGCTTCTAGAATACCATCATGGAAAAGAGTGGAGAGCTTATGCCTAGAGGTGCATGCTCCCATAGATTATCACATTTGGACACTTGGTGATGGATCTGAAGCCTCAGAAAGGTGGGTTGGCGGTTCAAGAGCCTATAAATACAAGTGGCCCATAGAGGAATTGAGAGAGAGATTGATAGAGATAAATAGAGAGTGGAGCTCTATAGAAATATGCTACGAGAAACTTTATTGGGTTAGGTAGATGATCCATAGGGAAGGATGTATCAAAGGGTTTGGGTATGAAATTTTCCTTTTATGTTTAGATGAATCTAATCTAGTTATGATGTATAACTTCGATGCCATACTTGTGATATTCTCAGTAATGGATATACTACATTTGATGAGGTTGTCGGTATGATGGAATATAAATATAATGGACTCTAGTTTATACATATATCTGATTAGTTATGTTTCATATGTGTTATATGAATGAATATAAACTCCTATACATTTCCTTTTCAATTCAGTTCTATAAATTGTTAAGTGTCCTTTTTTCTGAAATGACTGTATTGATCTAGAATCCATTCTAAGCTCTATGATGAATATAAGTCTCATGCTCCACTCACTCTTTTTAAATTCATATCATATATGATGCTTTCCCACTTAACTCACATAAAAGAGAGACTCGGCACCCGTGCGTGCCTCGGGTGCGTGCTCAGCACCCACTGCTAGGTGATAGGCCAATGTGCATGGGATTCCTTTGTTCTTTGGTGGGTATAAAAATGACTACATCTTGGTTATATTTTGGACCTCTTTTAAAATTTGTAGTGGGAAATAGCATACATCAAGATCTATGCAATGAGTGATGAAAGATCCCCTAACTCTGGTAAATGTTTCAAATCATGGTGCAAGAGCACGAAGGAAGAATTTTCTCATAGATTCAACACTGGGCCTGAGTTTGATGCACACAGTAGATGGGTAGAAGGGAACTTCCACCATGATTTTTATGAAAATTATTTATTTTTTTCCCAGAGAGAGTTGTATGAATGGCTCTCGGCGTATGCGTCTCAGATCAAGCTAGTGTTAAAGATCGTGTATGTGGACCCAAGAAGATTACCAGAGGCTGCAAGATGCAGATCTGATGTGGACTCATGTTGTGGATCATAGGTGGAAAGGAGTACTAGATAGCTACACTTTGGAGTATTCTATTTCTACAAATTCTTATCTAGAAGTTGTTGAGTTTGAGTTTCTACGGGAGCCTAGAGGATCATTTCTACATGTTATTCCTCTGGAAATGAAGATCTTGATCATTACCTTGAGTTTAGAGGCATTTCTAATGGCCGGCTAAACCTTCCTAAGTGTTGGGTGAGGAAGCTAGGTGGAGGAAGATGGCAGATATTGTGAATGAGAAAGAAAGGGAGGAGATATGACTCAATTATAGTGAAGCGCATGAAAGGGAGATTGCTAGACAACACGAGGTTACAAGTGTGATGGATATATGGAGGAAGAAATTATGGGAAGGATTTGAGGTTCACACAGAGGACATGGAACTTAAGTTGTCTCTGCTACCCCATCTCGGCAAGCACAAGAGAGAGACCCTTCCCGCTTCGATGAGATTTCATTGCACACAGAGAGAGAAGAGTCATTGGCACGCATCTAAACCCACCTAGTGACCAAACCTTGGTGCTTCATTTACAAAATTAGAGGAGTGAGTATAACACATTGGTATTAGAGGAGTGACCGATCAGCATAGGAGGTATAATTTCTCATTTGGAACTTCTATGGCTACACACTTTATTCCAGTGTTTGGAGGAATTTTTAGAAAAGGAGAAAATACACAAGGTTTGGGTAATGCATCGAGGAGTTACACGGGGAATACCTCTAGTAGTTGAATGATCTCGCAAACCATTGGTGCGCACAAATGTAACATGATGTTGGGGATGTTAAGTGTGACCACTTTAGGCCCATTGTTTGCCATGAGAGGATCTAGAGGTGGAACTAGTGGATCTGGGGCACAGACCTATGGGATCCAATGGATCCAGTGAAGGAAATACCGAGGGAACCAAGGATCTAGACCAAGAGGATAGGGGCCTCAGCCACCTCCTTAAGTAATCTTTGAAATGTCTTTACACTTTCCAGACTACCAGGGCATAGAGGATGCTGTGGAGCATGTTCACAAGTGTGAATTGCTATGGAACACGAAGGGGATCACAAGCTTAGAGTGGAAGGTTAGTCAATTTGCAACAACATTGCAAGGGCACGTGAATAGATGGTATAGGAAGTATGACCCCCATCAGATGGTGGTAGATTACACCACATTAAAAATTCCTTCCTAGCATAATTGCACATCCTAAGTTTGAATAGAAGAGCATCAACACCCTCAAGGAGATTCATAGGGAATGGTGGAGAGTGTGCGGGAGTATGATGCATGGTTTAAGACTCTCTTGTCAAAATTTTCATATGGCATTCACCCTTCACAACATGTTCAATGGTTTAATAGAGGTTGATAACACCATTTGGAAGATTATTATCTCATAAGACTTTCAAAACCCGCATGAGGTGTTGAAGCTTCTCTACATGTTGAAGCTATTAAAAGTGTTAATACTAGTGTTAGTCCATTCCTGGAAGCTCAAATCACTATTATGGCTAAGTTTGGAAATTTTATCTCGTGAACTCAACTCATGAAACTCACCGTGGAATGTGGTGTATGGATTGTGAAGTAGAGGGTCAATCTAAGGAAAATTTCCCCAGAAAGACATTACGCATGTCCTAGTAGTAGGCAGACTATGAGATTTTCATGGGACCATGATGTAAGTAGATTTCCCTTGTTACATCGCATAATTAGGAAGAATATGTCTTTCTACTATAATATGTACACCTCTACAACCCATTATACTAAGGATTGTAGACTTATTGACCAGATCCATGAGGCCATTGGTCATAGTGTGCGCGCCGGACCAGCCATGCCGGTAGTTCAAGTAAGATTAATGTGTTATGAAGGATGCACGGATGGAGGCGCAAGTCGAAGAGGTTCTCGTGGAGGATTTCTTGGTCATGGTAATCATGGAGGAGGAAGAAGTGAGTTCCCATGGGGAACATATTATAATTTTGGATCCACAGAACATTATAAATGAGAGTGTACTAACCTATTACAATGCTCATAGTGTGGAAAGAAGCACAAGTATGAAGAGTGTCTAAAACTATATGAGCATATGAACCAACAACATTAGAAAGATAAGGGCACTACTATGGTGAGTGTAAAAAGGGTCAATTCACAATGGATGCCAAGAGTGGCGTGTGAGTTAGAGCTAGAACCTTTACTAGTGACAATGCATGCATAGGCCACGTGTGCTAAATAGATGCCCAAAACAAGGATATTGGTTTCCAGAGAGGAGGTACCACATAGAAAGTACTCGGACCTATCCATCCAAAAGAGGTATACCAGGAGACTATGGACATAATTTGGAGTTTACATGGGAAATACTATGTCTTAAGGAGAAATCGAGGCAAGTGGGGTAACGAGAAGGATAACGAGGTTCCAAGTGACCTGATGAGGTCAAATAAGTATGTAAAATGTTGAGGCAAGAGAATATTATTCCCTTGCTGGGAGAATGGTTGAGGGAGAAGGTACCACATGTTAGAGTAGAGTGCGAGGGACAACTTTTACATGAAAACCTTCTCCACACATCCTTGCATATGACAAAGAGATTACTTTGAATGTAGTTGTTGATGGATGGCTCCTGAGAAATATCCTCATCGACACGGGAGTAGAAGTGAATGTTCTTACCTTAGATGGTTTGCATCGGTATGGGAAGGCCCGCATTACAACCATCTTAAAATGTATTGTATATGGAGAACAAGACAAAGTAATGCCCATCAATGTCATTAAAAGATGTAGCTATCCACCATCCAAGGGGCCAAGTTTACTGGGGACTTTGAGGTCTTGGCGTTCACCAAGGTATACAACTTCCCAACATTTGCTAGGCACCCATGGTGTTACAAGAATAATGTTGACATAAGTTTTAACAAAGGATATATAAGTTTCAAAAATAAGGAAGAACGGGTGATCATCCCTTTGAAAGATGGGAAGTCGATGCCCTACACAGAGCCATTGGGAGAAGAAATCCTTCATAGAATATACGTGACTCAATTAGAGATCCCGAGATAATTCACCATATGAATGAGTTATCTAGTTTGAGGATGCCTAGTTTTGAGTGATACCATAAGCATGGCATGTGAAAATTGGGCACATGACCTATGAGTTGATCAGATGGCATTTAAGAGGATCGGTAACCAAGGTGACAAAGGTACATACCATCCGGTGCACAGGGGAGGAGAAAACTACCAAGTTACTCAGGAGGGGTTAGTCCAGAAGATTTCTTGTAAGAAATGGAGGCCCAATGGAGAAATGAAGTGGAAATAAGATAAATTTTCAATTACAAACCACTCGGAACTACTACGCACTAATGGGAAACACATCGGAAAACCTCTTAGAATGGAACAAGGTGAGAATTTCCTTCTATAAGGTTTTGTAAAATTAACATGCCCACGGCTATAAAATACTACCATGGTAAAGAGACCGCTTTCTTCCATATCCAAGCATGTGAGACACCCTAAATGTTGAGTGCAAAGCATTACCACCTTCATTATGGGTTCACAAGTTATACTACACCCTATAAGGTTTTCCATGCGCATGGTATATCCACTCGGAGATGCATCATCAAATTGGTAATTGGAAAGAATTGACAATGGTTAATTTCATTCAAACATTTGAGTATCGGAGTACAAGGCCATTAGTACATAAATCATTATAGGTAGTCAAGTTCTTTACAATAGGGGATAGAGCTATGGTGGAAGACAAAATACAAGAATTTCTAGGTGAAGCTTTCTGGAGGCGTGCTTTGAGGAAGAATAAATAAGAGATACAACTTGAGTGTGAGTGTATAGAAAAATAAAAGGGGAAGATGGTGTATGTTATATATGGGGAAGAGGTGGAAAGCTTGGATGTTAACCATTTCGTAGGGATGAGAGAAGTCATAGATAGTGCTTATGAATGGGCGTATGCCTACCATTCACCTTTAAAGATGAAAAACATTAACATCTTCTCAAAAATAGAACCCAAGGAGGAAATCATTGGAGACTATTGGTTGGATAAATAAGTCTCTAAAATCATTTATCTATTACGTGAGTTCAAATATTTTTTACCACATGGATACCATGAGCTTAGAGGCATCCACCATTCCTTGGGGAGATGAGGATAAAGATTAGGGTAGGTATGTGCCTAATCGGAAGAGGCCATATCGGATGAATCCCAATTTGTGCATAAAGGTCAAGGAGGAGATAGACAAAATGATAACATTAGGTATCATTGAGGCTATGGAAGAGTCGGAATGGATAAGTCCAATGGTGATTAGTATCAAGAAGGATGGGAGGATAAGGATCTGTGTTTATTATAGGGACTTGAATGCAATATGTGTCATTGATCCTTTCCCAACCCCATTTACTAAATAAATCTTAGAGGGAGTGGTAGGATGTGAGGTCTACTCTTTCACAGATGGATTCTCGGGCTATCACTAGGTAAGGATCGCGAAGGAGGACCAGAGAAAGATGAATTTTGCCACTGAGTGGGGAATTTTTTCCTATACAATCATGCCTTTTGGGTTGAAGAATGCACCTATTGTGTTCTCGCGCATTATGGTGCAAGCTTTCTAGGATTTCATCCATAAATTTTTTCAAGTTTACCTAGATGATTGGACAGTATATGGGTTAGTAAGGGACCATTGTGACAACTTAAGGTTAATGTTTGAAAGGTGTAGATAGTTGAGGATATCCCTCAACATTAATAAATGTGTATTTGTTACCCCATTTGGAACATTATTGGGGCACATCATATGTAGGGTGGGCTTACTAGTAGATCTTGTGAAATTTGTAGTAATTATGGGAGTGGGGGAGCCTACTAGTCAAAGCATAATACATGGATTCCTTAGACACACATAGGTTACTATAGAAGTTCATCAAGGGATATGCCAAGATCAGCCATGCCTTTAGAAGAGTTACTTAGACACAAGAGTGCCTTCCATTTGGAGAGGCACGAAGAAGGCATTTGAAACTTTAAAGGATAGGATTATCACTGCACCCATACTATGACTCCCCTATTGTGATAAGCCCTTCCATGTTCATGTTGATGCCTCGGGAACTTCCATTGGATCAGTAATTATATAGCCTAGTGAAGGGATCCTTGATCATCCTTTATGGTTTGGAAGGCGAAGTTGACACCAATGGAGTAGAATTATGCTACAATTGAGCGTGAGGCATTGTCGATGATCTACACACTTCACAAGTTCGACAATATTTTCTTGTAACCCCTTTTATATTTTACACTAACTATATGGAATTGAAATATTTAGTGAACAAGCCCATTCTAAAGGGCGCATATGTTGGTGGGTACTATTCTTCCAAGAATTTGAGTTCACGGTGATTGTCAAACTAGGAAAAAGTAATTCGGACACGATCATTTGTCTAGAATAGATTCGGGAGGACGTAAAAGCATTTATGATACCATGCTAGATGTAAAACTATTTAGGTTGTGGTGTGCCCTCGGACTTAGAAGATATTGCAGGTATTTCTCAAGATAGGTGTAGCTACTGGAAGGAATGAAGGCATTGGAAAAAAACCCGTAGTTGGCTATAGGCTTCGTGCCCTACATGTTGATTAGTGAAGATTTATACAAATAATGAGGTGATGAGATTATGCACCTTGGTGTGTGCTAGAACATCAGTGCCTAGCCATAATTGAAGATTCACATGGATATAGTGAGGGTGGGCACTATGCGGTGATGCCACCGCACATAAGATATTAATGGCCAAATTATGGTGGGAGACCCTATATCAAGACTATAAGGAATATTGCAAGGCATGTGACCATTGTCAGTGCACATTGGAAAACTAGGGTGAAGAGATGAAATTCCTTTATGCCTATTCCTAGCACCAAGCCATTCAAAAAGTGGGCTATAGATTTCATAGGCCCTATTACACCACTCGCATGTAGGACTGGGTCACATTATATAATCACTTGCATAAATTACTTGACAAGGTGGGTGGAAATGACACCTACTAAGGATTATACAACAACTACTGTAGCAATATTTCTATGGGAAAACATTATTACAAGGTATGGATGCCCTTTGAGTTTGACTAGTGACAGGGGTACACATTTCTTAAATGAGATAGTAAGGATTATGTTAGTAAAATTCATGGTGGCTCATCACAAGACTACCCCTTACCATCCACAAGAAAATGGAACTGTGGAGGCATTTAACAAAATACTAAGTCATACCCTAACAAAAATTTGTGACATTGGTAGACAAGATTGGGATGAAAAAGTATCACCATTCTTTGGGCATATAGAAAACCTACAAGAGGTTAAATAAGGCCACACCATTTCAATTAGTGTTTGGCATGGAGGTTGTCCTACCAGTTGAATTCATGTTACCTTCTCTGCGTATAACATGCGCAAGAGGATTGGCTGATGAACAAGTGCTAGAAGAAATAATTGACAAGTTAATGCAATTGGATGAAAGATGATCACTCACTAGGTGGAGACAAAAGACTAAAAATTAAAACAAAAGGCATGGCATGATCATCACATTAAGAAAAAAGTTTGAGGTTGGGAAGATGGTTCTACTATATGATTCCAAGTTTATGCACCATCTTGGGAAGTTAAAATTCCATTGGTTGGGCCCCTACATCATCTCGTACATCCTTGATTCAGAGCGTGCGATTAAAGCGCTTGATGGGATGAGATTTCTAGGAAATTTTAATGGGAGTAGGCTAAGCCCTACTATAAATAAGTCTTCTTGGTGTTTGTAATAAGGTAGTATTGCCAGATAGTTTAGGATTTCCTTTAATGCATTTTTCATTTCTAGTGTTTCCCTTTCTCGTTGTTGTTTTGTGTTGTGCTCCGCGCTGGTAACCTCTTTAATTTTTGAGGTTGTGAATGCGCATTCTTCTACGTATCATTTTAGTGTGGGGTGGAATAATAAATGAAAGTGAAAAGTGTGAAGTACTAGGAAGGATTGCGTTGGAAATCTTGGTTGAATGGCCTTGTGGAAGAAAGCGCATAAGAGAAAAAAAAGTGAACAAGGATTTTGCTATCGAAGATAAGGCTACATTTTGTCTCCATGTACAAGAAAGAAAGAAGTTCAAAAATAACACAAGGTAGGTGAGAGAAAAAATCATGAGGATAGAAGAAGTACCTTCGGTGCCTGGTAACACACGTGTAAGAGTCTTCTCTCGGATATATTGGTATGTGCTTTAGAAGGTTGTAAGATTATCGACATAAGGTTGGGCGTGTGAGTTGGGGTGCTAGAGTCCAACTTAGTGGAAAAATACATATGAAGTGTTAAAGTATGGTGGTAGGTGAAGTAGAATTTAATGCTAAAATATGAAAAAAACTATAAATAAATGGTCGATCACTTCATTATCAACATTTGTGAATATAAAGAAAGAAGAGATCTTGTAAAAATAGGGTTTCTAGAGTTGATCCGTGTGAAGAAAAATTTGAGAAATTTAACCGTGAGTGACTAGATTTGATCTATAAACTAGAAGGAAAGAAGTTCACGAATGTAGAGAAAAGATTTTTGGAGAAGCGCCATCTTATGAAAGAGGTTATTCCATTAAGGTTTGGCATTTAGGGAATGGGTTGAAAGGGGTTTCTTCACAAGTTTGAGATCTGGGACTAGAGGAGGTAGAAAATCATAGCGGGTAAGATAAGTTGAAGTGCTAAGATAACCTAAACCATGACACCTAAGAAAGTAACTATATCACCTAAGAATGAAAGGGTAAGGGCAAGGTAAAATAGCCAAAAACTCTCGTAAGCATGAATGAAGAATGGTATGCAAGGATGTAGTAGCCAGATGGGGTTTTACTCAGGAAAGAATGGGATTCCCACTCAAGAAACATGAAGGTGAGTGATTACAACCATCACACGAGAATGAAAAAAAAGGAAATGGCACTTTGAGTCATTGCGTTGAACAAACAAAAAGGACACCAAAGGGTTTTCCTTTTATAGAGACAAGGTAAAAGTGAAGTTGGAGGAGGGCTTATTACAAATCTTTTATTTGCCTTATTTTTGAAAAGCTAAGTGCCTCTATCAATGGTTAATGTCACGCATACATGAGGATCACTTTTACTTCGCAGGGCACAAGATGTGCATAACTCCTCAGCTGATTTCAAAATTCACAAGCCTCATCTATGAAGGAGAAAGTATAGTTGATGACCTATAAACAAGGAAGCCATCAAAGCAACCATCACCGAGTATGATTATAAGAAGGGGTCATGATACTTTGATATCGTGGAGATCCAAGACCCTGTCATGAGAATGGTCGCATGCCTGGTGACAAAGCTAAATGACCAAGAAAGGTGGACATAGGTAAATAAGGCCTAGTTAAATGTGTGTAGGAAAATTTCAAAAGGTACCATCTATAATTTTTATGCCTTCATCATAGATGAAATTATCAGCAACGTGGGGAGGGAGACAAGATACTTTTTGGTAATGTCCTCTTGACAATTGTGTTTTCAGAAATCGGAGTGCCAGATGCGGTAGATAATTTTCTTTGGGAATATCTGGAGGAAGACCCCTCACCGACAAAAATATTCACTAAGTACACTTTTGATACCATGATTACACTATCAATAAGGCATGCACGAAAAATGGTAAAACTTAAGGGATGTGTTTGGGGAATAGTGGTGGATCTCGAGAGCGGTTGCCAATGCTTGTTGATGGAGAAGCTAAATTTATAGTGTATCAACATTTCTAGATTGGCGGTTTTAAATTGATAGATGAAAACATGGGCCCTTGGTGCAAAATCACCTTCTCCTTCACCACTCATTATTTCCATGCGGGGTAAATAGGTTTAAAGAGGCCAAAATACTAATGTTTGACCTTAGTGAGGTAGATCAAGACCACAAGGAGCTCCACAGAAATCTCGTTTACTACAAGAAGAGCACGTATGTGGAAAGGTATGTCTCCACAAATTTCAAATGATAAAGCCCCTGACTTTTCACATAGTAGGAGAGACCACGGAAAGAGTATATCTGCACATAAGACCAAAGTTTGAGAAGGGCATATACCTAGAATGTGATGTCTCCATTCTTGAAGACCCCATGGGAAAAAGAAGCCCCACTGGAAAAAAAAGGAAAAGAAGAGGTGTAAGGAAAGAAGGCACCAACTATCCAAAGTGCACCACGAGTGGGTGCCTCGGGGACAAGTGCTAGAACTAGCACTTACACGCACAGGAAGAAGTCCTTAGTCGGAGATGAGCCACTGAACAAGAAAATCCTATCACAAAGGAGAAATCATCGAGGAGGAAGAAGAAAGAACCAAATCTCTTATACTGGAATCCCTAGTTAGGAAGAAACAGAAGGTGATGGAGGAGGCTGATTCGGAGGACACAGAGGGCTTAGGCCTACAGAGGAGAGAGGATGATGATGAAGAAGATGAACTAGAAGGAGTTGAAGAACCACTAGTGTTTGATGTGGATGATTCAAAAGAAGAGGGCGGAGAAGAGGAAAATGAGTTTCTCTTCATGCGAAGGAAGGGTAGCGAGGAGGAGGAAGGTTCACCCAAAATTAGGGAGGAAGTAAAAAGTGAGTATAAAAATCAAACTCCAAGCCTCACACAAGATCGGATAAACAAGGTGGCGAAAAAGAAGCAGAAAAAACCATTCAAGCCTTGGTGGAACAAGAATTGGAGCGCAACGCTGAAATAATTATGAATGAATATAAAGAAGAAAGCGTGGGAAAATATCACGCAGCACGGGAAGAGGCCCTAGTTTAACAGTATGTGTTCCTAAGGGCACGTACATAGGAGGAAGATGCATGGAGATCCAAATACCAAGAATGGACTATAATGATGATCCCAACAAGGTGTTGCATGTGCATTTCATGAGAACAGTACCAACAGAAAACTCTTGGTGATGAAGTCAATTTGATGAGTAAGGTACATACCCATAGACAAGGAAAATGCTCTATTGGACAATTGAGTCCCACATCAACGAGCCAAAATTTGAGGTAAGCCAAGGGGAAATAATGAATCTTCCTAATTCAAAAGGAGAAAATCCCTTGGTGAGTGCTCAGCAGCTTTCAGATGAACAAGTATGTAATGCGCTGAAAAAAGTCTCGGTTAAACTAGAAGCCAAGTTATTTGGGAGGAATGATAGGGTAAAATTCCTAGAGGTAGAGCTAGAGAAGAGGGAAGAAGAGATCAAAGAAAGGACCAAGGACTTAAATCAAGAGGAACTAATCAACACACAGCTAAAGCATGAACTAAGGGAAGAGAAGGAAAGTACGTGAGGTATATAATAAGGTAGAATCCATCAAACATGCCATTGTTTTTTGAAGCATCTAGACCTAGCACCACCCACGCAAAAGTATGGATCTTCCATGGAGTGCCTAGAAGACTTAACATGTATCCTCACCACGGAGAGGTAGTCACTGGCCTTAGATTCCATGGAAGAAGTATCAGTGTGCCTGGAAAGGGAAGACAAGCTGAAGGTTGTAGCAATCATTTCTAAGTATAGCAAGGTCATTGCTGATGTAAAAAATGCTACCAAGGTTGTTGAGGCCGTGTATGAAAACTTTGTAGATAGGGATAGAGTGACAAGCATTCTTATCACCAGTCATAAGGGAGAGGTCAAATAATTACAAGAGAAGAACAAAGGGAATAGAGCAAAGTGAGATAGGATCTTAGCCGAGGTTGAGAATAAGTTCCAAAGCCATTAAAATCCTATGAGGTTAGTCAAAACCCACTGAAAGGGTTGTACCCACAAATCAAAAAGGGGATGGATGTAGTTGAGGATGTGGAAAAGCAACTTGAAGGGGTGGTTGAAGTAGTGAATACTCAAGGAGATGGACTGATTTTTGATGAGGTAAGTACCCTAGTCAGCGACCTCTGCCAAAGAGCACAAAATGAAGTCGATGCCTAGAATAAGTTGGAGGCCGAATTGAAGACTCACCAACCACTTCCGCCCTAATCTATCAAATCTAGTTCCTTGCGTTCTCGAGAAGAAAATGGAAAATTAGATCGATCCCAATAGTTAGACCATTTTAATGGCAAAATATGTCTCCGATCTCTCCCACCAAACTTAAATATCAATCTATTTGGCATGTAGGAAATACCAAAAATCATGAAGACTAACACTTCTAGGCATGTTTCAATAAAAATGGGGAGGAAAATCATATTTAGACTCATAGTTTCCATTGATCTTTACTTTTAATTTGGGCCTACCATGTGGAAGATTCAACTTTAAAATAGGATCGGGGGTTTCCTTTCACTTTTTACAACCTTTTGAAAAAATGGGAAAATTTTCCATTTTGCTCCACACCTCCACCCTTGGTAAATGAGCCTGACACGTGTCCCAATGTGGGTCCCAGCAAAACTGTGCTTCCTTTTTCATTTTTAACCTTTTTCTCCCAAAAGGAAAATTTTCCAAATTTCCCCGAGAGTCCGCACCTCTGCCGTTGATTAGAGCAAGCTTTGACTTTTCCCTTATCAAGCTTGCGGGCCATTTTGAGATTTTAATCCTTTTGATGTCAAGAGGTAAAAAATCCAATTTTCCTCCGATGGTCTGCTTCCCCACCTCTTTGAATTTTCAAACTACCACGTGTCATAATGGCACATCTTGAGATGATCCCCAAAAGTTGAGACCTTGAACAAGCGCGGGCTCACCACGTGTCATTATGGCACAACTTCAAAAACCTTAAGGCTTCCAAAATGATTTGGTAGGTGGTGCACTTCCATTTTATAATTTTAATCCATTTTTCCAAAGCTAAAAAATATCAAACTTACCTCTGAAGGCCCACATCTCCACCATTAGCTTTGCCATGTGTCCTCCTGCGGGGTCAAAGTGAGACTTTTTCCGCCTCTTAAATTTTCTCCAATCCGAGAGCTTGGCGGCGGGGCTACGGGCGAGTTCAAACTTTTTTCCAAAGTATCCAAAATAACAAGTTTAAAAAAGACTAGCTTGCTCCCCATCCATTAGAAGAAGCCACGTAAGCACCAAAAGAACCAATCAGATTTGGCGGGGCCATGGGCCAAATTTGCCTTTTTATCAAAAAAGCAAAAAGCAATAAGTTAAAGCATTTTCCACCATCCCTTGACCAACCAAAAGAGGCCACGTGACCACTAACACGTTGAGGAATAAATTTGATAGGAAAAAGGCACCGTTAGAGCATCGAAATAGAAAATCACCGTTCACGCCCGAACTTGATTTTTCGCTAAGGATGAAAATTTCTTTTGAAACAAAAACAAGTAAATCATGTTTTCAAGTATATTTTCAACCATGTATTTGGATTTTCAAAGGCATACAAATATATATTAACCATTCTCGAGCTTCCATGGTCGAGGAAAAATAGGAAAAATGACAAATCCCATGGACTTTGAAGAGATTGGGGAAAAAAGAGTGAGACTCGGATACTTCTTCAAGGAGGACATGACAATAGATTTTGCAAACAACACAAAGCACTTATAATGGAGGTAGAAGCTTCATAACATCCACATCGAGAGATAAAATGTTTCACAACACGCAAAATAGAGAAAATGATGGCAAATGGGGATAGGCAAGTCGAGCACCAACGAGGCCCCATTCACAAGCTATAAATGCATTTCATTTGAAATATTATTCTGCCAATGCCCACCTAAAATTTGTAGGAAGGAATCACAACCATTAGATGGATAAAATTTATGCCCATGGATCTTAGGGATTGAAAACTAACCATGACCATCTTTATGAAGTGTTCTTCTTCATTTCATTCAACTTATTTTATCATTTTCATTTGCAGGTTTGGGAGGAGAAGAAGAAGAAGGCCATGAGAAGATATTGAAGCACAAGGATGGATACTCATTTTTATGGCTCGATCTATTTGTAACCATCTTCTAGGTTTGTTTAAATTTTAATTTGCTATTTAATATCTCATTTATATTTTCCCTATTTGGGTATGGACATTTTTTCCCTTTTAAAATCTGGTTTTAAAAAATCGAGTATATACATGAATATTTGAGTGTATATGTTTGTTTATATATATATATATATATATATATATAGAAATATATATATATATATATATATATATATATAATATTTAACAAATGAAATAAATACCGCAACATTTCATATTACATAGTCCACATTGTTTTGTTAAGGCCGAGTTCAAAATTTTCTATGGCAACATTGATTTGTTAATAGTGGTTGATCTTTGTAATAACAATAGAGTGTATAAAAATTAGGGGGAGGTCTCTAACCCCACCTCTCATCCCATATTAATATGGGGTGGGTGATGGGGTTAACAACTTCCCCCATCCCCATCTATTATTCATATACGCAGCCACATTGGCCTAACCCTTAACCAACTACAATATCAAATTTCTAATATAAATATTTTTTAATATTGATAATATTAATCTATATATTAAATATCAATATTAATTTCATTAATATAAATACAACTATATTTATATAACCCCCTTTTTATACATACAAAATTATAATAAGCTTAATTTATATAAATTTGTAAATCAATTTTATATATTTAGTCTCTAATTATAATCACATCTAGATATGGATTTTTTTCTATTTTAATTGATTAAGTTAATTTTATGACATAGTGCAACACAAGTTAAGTACTATAAATTTGCTACCTTATTCACATAAGAGTAAATTGGGAAAAACTAATAAAAATTTCTTATTCAATCTAATATAACTTGCAAAGATTATATTTTTCTTTTAATATAAGAATTATAAACAATTAATTTCTTTCTTAAAATATAATAAGTAACTTAAATTTAAAAAAATTCAATAATGGATAAGAGACTATTTCCTTTCTTCAACATAATAAGAAAATGACAACCATTTCAAACAACAAGTGTGATTTCAACAAGAATACCAATATTTTAAAAATGAACCCATCACCCTTTGAGTTAATAAAATAAACTTAGATTAAAATAATTTCATTTCCATTTCAAGCCCATTTCAAGGTTTCTACTTCATCTAAACAATGCAAGATTTGGTAGTTTCCTTTCACAAGAACTAACACATTTAAAATGAAAATTTTTCATTCAAAACATTGTTAGCAGAGTTCACAAGTTGAAGGGGTTTTCAAAGTAACAAATGCAATTTTCCTTTGCCTTTTTTCCCATATACATACATTTGAAAACTTAGTACAAATAAACAATTTCTCAACACATTTACAAGATATTAACAATCTTTAAAATACAAGTTACTGAAGCCCTCCACTTAAGTGGAGAGAACATGAAATTTTTTTCTACTAATAGAGATCTTGTTCCTTTTCTTGATGTGTGACTAAGACTATTTTTCACTTGAACTACACCATCTTCCCAAAGTCAAGAAACAATAAAGAAAATAGGGGAGTAGGAAACACTCTCCACCCAACCAATAATATAATGAGGTGGAGAAACCTTCTTCGTCATTGGACCTCGAGCCCCAATAATGAAACAATATGGGGTATTAGACAATCATTGGCACCTTTTTATGGCTTCCATAATCACATTCATTCAAGGCATTCAACACAAAAAAAAACAATAACATAAAAACACATCAAAACACAAGTTTTCCAACATAGAGGATCTAAAATCAAGCCAAGAAGAGAAAGGAACATGGGGATCTACTTATGCCTCCCAGTAGGTTTGGTTTCCCACCTAAAAAAATCCAAGAACTCAAACAAAAACCCACAAAACTCTTATGCCTCCCTCCAAGAAAATAACTCTAGTGAATCTCTTATATCTTATGCCTTCCTCAATAAAATGAACAAGAAAAGCACAAATTATACTTATTAACAAGGTGGGAGACTGAACCCAACTCCCTCCTAGTACCCAATAAAAACATAATATACCTCCCTCTAAAATACCCATTTTTTTCCTACACAACCTAAAGGCCATACTACTTTCCAAACTCACAAACACACAAAAATAATCCATTTAGAAAAATATGAAAAAAAAAAACAAATAAAACATGGGTGAAGCCCTACCTTGCATTGCAAGAGTATCCAATCAAAAACCAAAATTCAAGCCTTTCCAATTACAAGAAAGTACAATTGAACTCCAACCTCCAAACAAATACTCCAAAATTAAGCACCTCCAAAATGCAAGAGACCAAAATAAACCAAGTAACCCCTAAATCCATAAACAAATTAGAATAAATATAAAAGAGAGGAGAGACATGTGATGTGGCTCTATGTAGGATGCCACATCATTTATCCTCCCACATCACAAGGTTAAACCCAATCCCCAAAGCACAATAAATTGGTGTTCGAGGGAATGACAACCCTCTTACATACTTAAGCACAACCCAACACCCCTAAAAGAAAAAATTAAAAACTTGTGTAAGAAAGTGGAATAAATAGCACCTTTTTGTCATACAATCACATAATGGGGTCTATTTTTATCCCCTTAATCCATAGGGGTAGTTGGTAGGTGAAATTAGGAGGTGTAGGACAAGCTTAAATTTTCCACTAGCCTCTAAAAAGGGACATTAATCCCAAATCCGAATTTTACATGCAAGGTTGAGTACACACAACTCAAAATTAATAAAACCCTTTCAAATCCAACACAAATAGATAACCACATACTCACATTAATGTCTCCCTTTGATCACATCTTAAATTACACTAATTAATTATGTTTAATCAAATTTATTAGAGTACTTAACAAACCATAATAAAAGTGACTAAAAATAATAAAATAATACAAATGAATAAACAAAAAGGGAAAAAGATAAATTTACCCAAGGTCACATTTGAGGCCATCCCCCATTAGGGACCTCCTAACAATATAACAACAACAACAAAACAACATACATTTACATAAGTTGCTAAGGTGACCTATTGCCAATACCCCAAATTCCTTCATTGTTGGTATGATATCCCCTTTTGTTTGTTGTGTTACAAATTCCTACAAAAACCAAATAATACCTTTGTATCCTCATGGCCATATTAGTAACATCGAGATGATAAAATACACAAATATACATATCAATTCACATCATCAAATATACAAATTAAGCTATCACTAAAATCAAGTAATTCACCAATTGTTCACAATTTTGATTTTATCAATTCATCAATTAGCAATAAGGTCACAAAACCAACTAAAGCATCTAGAAAAATAAATATATGAATCCAATGTGTCATTATAGTATTAGCTCAAGATCATCAAATACTGATATGTGAATCCATGCATATAATCCATCACATAAATAAAATCATGGAAAAAGTCTAAAAAATCCATATTGTCTATCAATAATCTAATCAAATATAGCAATGTCCATCTATCAATGTCTAAATATCAAATATGATAACAATGTCTATAGATTTAATCCAAACTAACCAAAATCATATTAATATCAATGTCGAAGAGGAGTGGGAACTAGATGCGGGGAGGGGCGGGGGACCCCCACCCCTCCTAAATTCTTAAAAAAATAATAAATAATGTGGGGTTAACCCACCCCCCAAATAAAAATAAATAAAATAGTATCGGTTTGGGGCCGAACCCTCCCATATAATTCAATCCATGCACTATTAATTAATGGTTGTGGCCAAAATATATTTGCATATATTTTTAATCGGCGAACTTCATTATTAATTGATTTATATCATTAATAAATGGTTTTAATATAAAAATATATAAATATAATATGATATAATTATATATATATGTATATATATAATGGTTTGTGTGTGTGTGTGTGTGTGTGTGTGTGTGTGTGTTATATATATATATATATATATATATATATATATATATACATATATATATATACACACATATATATATATATGTAGTGTGTATATACATATATACATACATTAATTGTGTAAAATAAACATATATATATATAATGCCCATATAAATAGGGAAAATTTAAAATATATATATTTATATAGAAACCTTCCATGGCCTCATGGCCTCCATTCTCCCAAAACCTAAAAAAAAAAATTAAAATTATATTGAAATTAAAGATGAGAAATTTAAATCTGATCTAATGGCCCAAATGATTTAATTTGATGGTTGAAAATAAACTCATATCCAATGAAATAAATTAAAAGGGTATGGGTATTGTTTTAATAGGGCCTAGGGGGTTAGACCAAGTTGTTCACCCTTGACCCTTTTGAGTAATAAACCAATATTTTTGTGTATGGTTTTAAACTATAGGATTATTAGTATTATCTAAGTTTTAATTTGATTATGGGCCTTTAAATAATTAAATTTAAAGGAGATTAATGGGGGCTAAGTAATGAAAATCAAGGTAAGGATTATTTAAATAAAATATTGGAACTTAGTAAGAAAAATTAAATCATAATATAAATTGGGGAATGGGTCATTAATAATTAGTTATTAATTTGTTTCCAATTGACATGTAATTGTGTAGAATTTTATAATTGGAAATTAATTAAATCCCAACTAATGTTTTATCTTTGAAACAAAAAAATATATTCAGCAAAAAAAAATTCCTAGTTAAATTGATAGTTTTGGTGTGGTTTTGAACGTTGAAATTTTGGGTGTTACATTTGGTATCATATTCGTGTGTTCAGCAATTGATTCCCGGGAAGACATGGGAACATGAAAACTAGTTAGCAAAATATAAACCTAGGACATTGGAACTTCTAGGATTAAAATAATAATAACAATAATAAAAATAATTTGTTGGATTGTTGTACTCTCCTAAGTGTGTGTTTTTTGAACCAAGTTAATGGGAAATCCTAAGTCAATTTGATATTATTTTGAACTTCTTGAGTAATAGAAAATGGGTTTCCTTGTGAGCATGTTGTGTACCGGGATCCTAGCTCTTAATTATCGATGTGTGGTATGTTGACCTCATACAAACCTTACCTTATTTGGAGTGCTAGTGTTTGTTCGATAACTCTTATGGATTAGTGCTAGAGGTAGCATTTAGTAGGTCAACTTGGGGAAAGTGAGATTGTTTAACTATTACAATTTTCCCTCCTTGATGGCTGGATGAGATGGTTTATTTCAAATTGTCGACTTAATTCCCTTATGGTAGAGTAAATATAAGAATATGGTACATAACATTATGATCCGGTTTGGTATGTGTGTTCTTAGATCTAGTTTGATGTATATTACCCCTTCCGTGGCCCGTAAAGGGCTAGGAAGTGAATGTGATGTAGAAATTTCATTCATTTTATATTTTCAAACTTAAATTCTTTTTCAAGGACTAGCATTTTATTTTATGATTTGACTAAGAAGCTTTGAGGATCTTTTTGTTATTTTATTGCAAGATTTCCAAGGATTTTAATGCGACTACTTAGCCATTTTCTTTGATTGCTTTGAAGATTTCTTAGATTTCACCCTCTATTTGTAGTTCCCACTTCTCTTCACAAATTTTTTTATTGATTTTGTTATTATTGACTACTTATGGATATTATTGTGGCTTTTGATTTATGCATGATGTTAGAGATATTGGTATCATTGTTGATTTGATTCATTCATGATCCATGTGGATTATTAGAAACATTTTATATTGTTGTTGATATGTTGTTGATATGGTTATAATTATATATTTCAGACATGTGATATTTTGTCATATTGAGTAGACCTAGACAATTGAACTAATCTTATGATCATATGGATATTGATGAAATGCAGAATCGAGATGTTGTTAGAAATTGTAAATGATATCGTAATTTCCTAGATGATGATTTGATGCATATATAGATGATTGTGGATTTATATTACATATTTTATCTTGGATGTTTTAATGCGGCCATGAGGCCGAAGGAGGTATTTATGTGTTTTGCAAGTAAATTTATTCACAACAAACAACGGGGATTGGAGACCAACCACATTGGAATTCTAGATGAATTCAACAAGGGTCACCATGGAAACATATATTTTGTTATGTGTATGTGTTTGAATTGTTGTTAGGGGGAAATTGTGACCAAGGGGTTATGTGTTTTCTTTCATTTAGCTTCCTTTATTTAATTTTTGTATGTGATATTATAGTGATGTATTCCCCTTTTGTTAATCACTTGATTTATGTCTAGATTAGTAAATTAATTAGTTTACTAAATTAATTAAGAATGGGTCAAAAGAATTCATTATCGTATTTGATAGCTCTTTGGTTTATGCGTTTAAGATGGATGCTTAAGATCTTGAGTGTTATACACCATATCCCCTTTGAAATTCAAATTTGTCCTTAAGGGAAAATTTTTGAAGCTTGTGGGACAAGTTAAACTCGTCCCACACCTCTTAAATTACTATTCCAAACCTATCTATGGGTTTGGGGGGTAAAATTAGACCCCATTTTGTGTTTTGGGAAGACAAATTGTAAGTTTTATTGCACTTTATTACATGTATTTATTTTAATCCTTAAGGGGTGTGGGATTAGATTGTTTATGTAAGTAAAATGTAACTTCTTAAACAACTTATTAATTATTCTTTGAGTATGGGTTTGACTAGGGTGATGTGGAGTCGAGAGAAATGAGGGTGGAATCCTACTTGGAGCTACATCATCCTCCTCTCTCCTTTCAATTTATTCAAGTTATTTTCTTGTTGGGGTTACTTCATTCTTATAGGGCTCTTGTATTTACTTGAGTTAGAAAATTTTGGAGATCTTGTGGTCTTGTGGGAGCTTGTTGGTGATTGCTTGGGTTTGAGGAGATTGAGAATGTCTCTTGGAATAAGCTATACTATGGAAAGGTAGGAGGTTTACTCTTGCTTATGTTATTCATTTATTTTGTGTTTGTGTGCTTAGTTTTGTTGAGTGTTGGAATGCTTGTTGGGTACTTGGGTATATTTCCAAAGTGTGGTGTAGGAGGACTATGGGAGAAATAAATGTAGGGAGGGATAAGAGTTATTTCATGTGTTGGAGGGATTTTAGTTGAGCTCCCCACCTTGGACAAGGAATGCTTGCATTTCCTACTTATTCTTGTATGAGGGAGGCATAAGAGTATGAGGGAGGCATAAGAGGTCCTTGAGGAGGAATAAGAGTATGTAGGGGATTTGAGATGTACATTGGAGGTTTGTAAGGTGGGCACCCATTTCCCATTGGGAGGCAATAGTGGCCTGGCCTCCCATGATTTCTTGATCCTTTGGCTTTCATTTAGAAACCTTCTATATTTTGTTGTTTCTTCTTGTTTATGTAGTTTTAATTGAATGTGCATTTGGAATGGTTGTGTAATACTTGGTTTGTGATGTGGAAGCTTGTTGTTTCCATGTGTTGGAATCACCTCTCATTGTAATGTGGTTGGGGCTCGGGGGCCAATGAGGAGGAAGGCTTCTCCTCCTCATTGGAATTCTTGGTTGGGTGGAGAGTGTTGCCTCTCCCCCCTTTTTTGTTGTGATCATGAAGTATGGTGGATCTCTCTTGTTGGTGTTGAGAAGATGGAGCTTTCTTGAAGACTTGACTTTGGAGCTATGTTTGAAGACAACTTGCATTTCATTTTAGCCTTCATTCTTGTATTACTCCCCACTTTAAGTGGAAGACATTGTATTAATCCTTATATATTAATCACTAAGTATAGAAGGACCACGGAAGGTGCCATGTGTCTCTTAAGCACACTTCTTGGTATGGTGAAAAAAGGAGACCCCAAACATGTGCAATACCTCCACGTGGTTACATGCAGAAAAAACAAAGCTAGCCGATAAATTGGCTAAATTTAAAGAGTTAGTGGCAGCCTCTACGTGTCCCAGCGATGCACCTACAAAGGCCAAGTTCAAAATAGTCCCCAAAAAAGTGTGAAGCTTCCACATGCCTCATCAAGCGCAACTTCAAAGACATGGTCCAAAGTGATAACTGAACTAATACCAGCCCTTGACATGTCTACAGGTCGATAGAAGTCAAATAGACAACGGGCTTGAATCGACTAAGTATAAAAGAACCAGTAGAAGTCTCCACGTGTCTCAATGGTGCACCTTAAAAGGTCAAAGCCAAAGGTGTTCTCCCAAACAAGTGCTAGCTTTCCATGTGTCCCATGTCCAAAAGGGGCGAGCCAACCCAAATCGACTAAGTATAGAAGGGTTTACGGAAGCCTCCATGTGTCACTACAATGAACTTTGAAAGAAAAATCTAGGCGTAGGTCCCAAATGTGCATTGAACCTCCATGTGTCAGGGTTAGACATATGACCCCCTGAAACAAAAGGGACTCGGCCAAACACAAAGAAACAAGGCGAGGCAGCAAAAGGAGCCGTGTGTCTCTTCGGCACTCTTTTAAGAGGAAAATACAAAGTGATTCTCCAAATGAGTGGGAAACCTCCACATGTTCTAGGTTAGACATAAATCCTTCACCAAACGAAAGGGAAAAGTCAAATGATAAGCACGCATCAAAATTCAAAGTGGGAAGGCGAGCTAGTGGAGAAATTTGAGATTTTGAGCCTTGTTTCCATAAAATTTGTATAGTGATAAAGTGAACCATGGCCCTGCTCATGCCAAGGGAAAAATTCAAATATCAAGCCCACATGAAAAGTCAAAGTGGGGAGGCAGATCGTCGAGCCTTTTGAGATTTTGAGCCTTGTTTCTAAGACAAAAAAGTTAAAAGTTTGAACCCACATCAAAAATCAAAATGGAGGGCAGGTTCAATCGGAGAACTTTGACATTTTGAGCCTCGTTCCTAAAAGAAGTAAAATTATAAAGTGAGCCACAACTCTGTTACCACTCAAGTAATCCCACGTGTCAGACCCAAATGTAAAATTTGAAGATTACTGAGTTTTGCGAGGCTACGGAGAACTTTTGCACTTTTGCATATTTTGTGCTAAATGTGAAATTTCAATTTCACGCTTCTAGTAGATTCATTTGATCATTTTCACCATTTTTGTACAAATTCAATTCAAATATTCAAATGGAGATAAATTTCACTCCAGTTCTCAAAATTTGAGAAATTTTATACTATTGGAGGTGGTGGTATCCTCTATGCAATGGAAGCATAAAATATTGTTTTAAGAAGTGGTTGGTTGGAAATCTTGAAAACATCTTTCACGTCATTAATGTGTGATCTAATTGCTTCAAAAGATCAAATATGATATGATCTTCATCATTCCTTCTCCAACACGCCAAAAAGACATGGAAAATCGACTAGATATCTTGATTTGGGTGAAATATGGAAAACATCTTTCATCCATTAATACGGATTTGGCGCTTAACCAGATCAGATCTGATATAATCATCCATCCTTCCTTCTTGACATGCCAAATATAGGCAGATGTGCTAGATTTGATAGATTGTAGGTGGATTTACGGGGGCATTGATGGTTGGTGGTTGAGCTTCCAAATCAGATTTCTTTCTTTCTCATCTTCTTCTATCTTTGCTTCATCTATAAATGTAATAGCTTGGCTCATTAAAAAATGTTGGACTCGATACTTTTGAAATGTAATTATAGTCAAAGTGAATTGATACAAAAGCATTTTCCCATTTTCTCTATCTTCCACCATTCCCCCTTCTTGCTTACTGAAATTCGTGGATCATTTATCTTCCAGTGATATAAGAGACTTTGTGTTCTTATTGATATGATTTCTATAACTTTATGTTTGTGGAATGATATCTTATGTCAGTGAATGCGAATGATTACGTTACTGTATCACTCTTTCTCTCGGTATGTATAGGGTTATACTCTACAATCTATATTTCTGAAAGTGTTGTTATATTATGCTCTTTCCTTTCTTCATTTCTTGCATTCATTTGTATTGATAATATTTTGGTATAAAATAATTTCAATATGTCAGAGACCCAGCCTTAAGGTGAAAATCAGTACATTTGTATATAAGCTTTGCTTCTTGTTTTCAATAAGGGAACCTCTCTCATAAAGAGGAGGGACTTATTGTGCCCTAATTATGGTTTTGACAAAGTATCTTTTTAAAACCCAACAGTTTTTGGTGACTCCACTTTGGGGATTTTGTTTCAAATGTATCCCTTTTAAAGAACAACTTCAAGATCATTTTTGATCTCGTGACTCTCGATATACACATGGGAATAAATCTCTCGGGGTTGAAGATTCTCATTTTGAACTTACGAGCAACAAAATTGTTCTCTTCTTCCAAAGAAGAAGGAACAGAGGAACTTTCTCTACAAGCACACCTCATGTTATAGATAGAATTCTAAGAATAGCAATCCTTAAGAAAAACTCAGTCCTAATCTTCATGCTCTAATACTTGCTAGTGTTTTATTTCCCCTTCGATAATATTCCCACAAATGACAACACCTCTTCCTTGGGGACAACGGATTGCGCCTCTTGCTCTTCCTCAACCTCTACATGAGTTACCCAAGAGTAGTAGGAAATGTTTTCCTAAATTACGAGGTGATGGGAAGGTACACCCATATGAACACATTGCAACCTTCAACGTTGCATGTGGGATTGTTGTGAATGAGTATGAAAACATTTTTGTTAGGCTCTTTGTAGAGATATTGTAGAATAATGTTTATGATTGCTTATCATTTTCTGTTGGGTCAATTATTAATTGGGCCACCAATGACAACTCAGTTTGAACAACATTTTAAGCTAGTTTGAAGATGTACATGCTCTGTTAGCTGAAATCTCTCATATCAAGAAGGAATAATTCGAGCCCATGAGAGAATATGTGGCCAAATTCAACAAGATAATTCAGAAATTCCACGTAACACTCGTCCCGTGGATAAAATTCAAAAAATGCTTCTTCCTCAATGCTCGGTTACGAAGTGAGATATGCACTAAGAAGTGTTAACCTTGTAACTCTGGATGTTGATCGAGATTGTCTATCGAGTGTTGAAGATGATTTAATCATGTCTAGTAAATTGAAAAGGGAACCTTCCAAATCTAAAGAATTTTCTTCCTCCCCTAAAACCAACTAAGATCAGTTAGTGCGAAGTTGGTGAATGATCTCCTTGATATCAAGAAATAATTGGCTCAAAGCATGCTCCTTATCAAGATATTTCAAGAAGGAATTTTTAGCCTAGGAACCAGTTACCTCCTCATAATAAATTGGATATTGAAGTCCCACCTATCAAGGTTCTAAATCAACCTAACTTGTGAAGTTCAAGAAGCCGAGGATGAGGAGTTTAATGAAATCTATGAAGAATCGGAAGAAGAGGTTGATAATGAAATGGAAGAGCTTGGTGGATCTCAAGTTCATTTCATTACTGCCGAAGGTATGGATGATGAGGATGAATATGATGAAAGAATGGCGAGAGATGAATAGTGGGTCATATGTTGTTATGATTCGAAAGAAAAATAAAATAAAAATAAAAAGATATGCAACCTACTAAGAAATCTAAGGAGTTTCCTATAACTATTCCAAAGGTTGCTAAAAAGAGGAGCTCCTATTCCCACTACCTCCACACAAAAGGCGAGTAATACCAATCCTCCTCCTTCTACCTCTATTTCCAAAACTTCTTGTCCTTTAATTCCTAAGATTGATAAATCAAAGGTTTCTCCCTCCTTAAAAAGACTAAGATCCAAATCTCGGAGCGAGTTTTACGAGATCCATCCTCAAACGCCTTTGCTAAATTGGTCAACTTTGTCAATTCCAAATCCAAAGCCTCATATAATACTTCTAAAGGTATTTTTCCCACTTCCTCTTCCTCACCTCAACCAATCCTTGTTGGCTGCAATCACTTCCCCTAACAGGGAAAATTGAACCATTCTATGTGACTCTCCTCATAAATGGCCATAAACTCGATAATCGTGTTATAGACTCGGGAGCATCAGAGAAAATGTAATTCCTGAAAAGTATCTCATGCTTTAGGCCTCACTCTAACACATACCTTGGTTCCTTCTATTCCATGGAGAGTAGAGAAGCACCTCTTGTTGGGAGAATTAAACATGCACAAGTAGCCTTCACTAATTTTCTAGAGAAAATGGTCAAAGCCACTATTTTAGTAGTTGATATTCCCCCCTCCTATAGTATGTTGCTGAGTATAAATTTCTCTAAAGAGGTAGGAGGTGAAATTTAGATGGACTGGTCACATGCTTTGATCCTAGTCAATGAAAAAATAAAAAAGTTGTTACCAAAGAAGAAAACTAAGTATATTATGTAAAATACTGATGATCCAAAAGCAAAGATACTCTATGAAGATATAGGGCATGGTAACTACATGATCATGTTAAAAGATGAGGAAAAAAATTCCTAAGGAGTGATTCATGATCCCAATGGCATTTGGTCTCTAGAGTTTGATGGAAGTTGTTCTTCAACCGGATCTGGAAGGCTCGGGCGTGGTGTTGATCTCTCTGGAAGGGAAGGTTCATCCATTCTTGTTTGAGATTTATTCTAAAAATTCAAACAATATAGCTGAATATAAGGCTCTTCTCCTTGGGTTGAACATCTTGAATGAAATGGGAGATAAGAATCTTCATGCTTGTGGTAATACGAGTTAATTGTGAAATAGGTAAGAGATCCTCACCAAGTCAAGATAGGAGATTGAAGCGTTTTAGAAATATTGTCTAGGATTCTATTGAGTTTCTTGATGATTTATCCATTGAAGTTGTGCCAAGAGAAAAAATTACTAGAGCTAATTATCTAGCTATCTCGAGGATCTCTATTGATTTCTCACCCAAATTTCTCTCAAGATAAATTTACTATTAAAATGACTCATAGGCCTAGTGTGCCGAGATAATGGAAGCAAATGGAGGGTTTTCAATGATGATCAACACTTGCTCTCTTTCTTGGGGATTAAAGATAGCTTCATTAGTTATTTTTTGAAGTAAGTGAAACTCTACCTAGGGAGTATGTGCCCTCTAATGTGGAAGAAAACAAAGAAGGAATAGACAAATTTCCTCTCTTTCCTATAATCGAAGAATTTCAATGCACTAAGATGAAGATCATTATGGACCATCCCCTTGTTGTTTTAAGTTCTCCCAAAGATGAAAAATGCATGTACCTAAAGGGGAAGAAATGAATGAGATCAATAGTTCCCCTATTATATCTATGGGTGAGATGAGCACATGAGCCTTTTTTCGGTCCTTCAAAACAAATAGAAAATGGAGAGCCATGCCTAGAATATTTTCTTCACAACTATGATAGTCCTTTCTCAGCTCACCCTTTGGAATGCAAACAAAAGGAAGAGGATGATTTTGTTGATCAATATTTACTTAGTCTAATACCATTTCAATTCCCTACTAATCATGAAGACAAATCAACAATGCAACTTGTACCTAAGCGTCATGATCTTCAAGAATCATGTGCTGATTTTGCAAAAACAGCAGGTATGTTTTTTTAGAAACACGGTCAAGATTAAACATAATGTTAAATCATCCAGTACCTTTTTCCAAATTCCCCTTGAAGATGGTTACAAGGAAAACTCAATGGAAGTGTATGTTTCTCATGAGATGTGTCATGATGATAATTACAATCTTCATTCATATGCTAGCATCATTCCATCAAAGTAGTGAGTTGACACTATGAGGATTGGATTGTCTCATGAATCCATTTTCGTAGTTCAAAGGTGATGTGTAAAAATCGTATGCAGGTAGTTGAGGGTCGTATAAGTTTTTATATGGCACTTATTCATCCACGAAGAGGAGCCTCAAGAAGACATTCAGTTCTTCTCGGGAACTAAATATTTTTAGTATGGAGTGTCACTTTGTCTAGATGGCTTTTCCTCAATTTTTATTTTCAAGCCACATAATGTTCCCATGATATTATGGTATGCCCAACTACTCATTTTTAGTTCACAGTGCCTCATACTTTCACTATGGTGTTGTGTAAGTTTCATACATGATCCTTCTTCTAAGCCTTGTAAATATCCTCTTCTTTCTTTGTTTAGTCTTGTTTTGCTTTCTGTTCCTTTTTGTGTGTGGTGCTTTGTTTTTGTGTTTCCTTTTGGTTTGTTTCTTTTCCCATTGCTTGTTTTTATCTTCTATATTGGTTTTACCTTTCACTCTATTTTCCCGATAGCTAAGGCCTTTGGTCTAATTTCCCATAGTTCTTCTATGGTTCTTGATCTTGCCTCATTCCTCTTGTCAAAGTTAAGTCATCCCCGAGAAAGAGCCAACTTTATTGTCACCCTCAAAGTTCCCCTCACTTTTTAAGTAAAGCTTTAAAAAAATTTGAGTTGGTTCCTTTGAGAGAGGTTTGAGTAGAGTTATAATTCAAGAGAGATAGAAAAATACGTGCTTTGAGAAGTGAGTGCTCATTTGGAAATCTTCCCCTATTAATTTAGAATCTTACGATGCATGGTTCTATCCTAAGCTTGAAATTTTCCTCCATTCTAATGAAATTGTCAAAACCTTTCTCTATGGCCATGGATCACATCAAGAATGCTATTTTTTTATATTCTTTCTTTCTAGGAGGAGCAATTTGTTATTCAAGCATAAATGGTGGAGTTTTCTCTCTCTGTATTTTCCACAATCGTGAGTGATGAGCATATCTTCCCTATTAATTTTTTTCCTAGCATCCACAAGTCTGCGTGAGACATCTCTTCGATTGGATGTAGGAAGGTGGGTCGTCATGTCACTTTGGGAAATTTGGTTTGATATGAAGAAAGGTAGTGTTGAATTGGGCCCAAATCGGCTAAGTATAGAAGGACCAAAGAAGGCGCCACATGTCTCTTGGCACACTTTTGGTATCGCACACAAAGTGGAGACCCCAAACATGCGCAAGACCCCACATGGTAAAATTATGAAAAGAAAAATCTAGCCGATAAATCGGCTAAATATAAAGAGCCGAACTGGAAGCCTCCACGTGTCCTAATGGCGCACCTCTAAAGGAAAATTTCAAAATAGTCCCCAAACAAGTGCAAAGATTCCACATGCCTCATCGGTGAAACTTCAAAGTACGGCCCAAAGTGAGACCCTAACCTGAGCTAACCCTCCACATGTTTAGGTTCGGATAGAAGTCAAATGGGTAGTAGGCTTGAATCGAATAAGTATAAAATAATAGGTGGAAGTCTCCAAGTGTCTTAAAGCACACCTTCCCAAGGTCAAAGCCAAAGGCAGTCCCCCCAAATGAGTGCCAACTTTCCACATGTCCCAGGTCCAAAAAGGGAATAGAGCCGACCCAAATCAGCTAAGTATAAAAGGGTTTGTGGAAGCCTCCACATGTCAATGTGGCGGAACTTCAAAAGAAAATCCCGTAGGCAAGTCCAAAATGTGCACTCGAACCTCCACATGTCCAGGGGTCATACATATGACCATGTCGAAACAAAAGGGACTTAGCCAAAACAAAAAGAAACAAGGTGAGTTAGCAAAAGGATCCATGTGTCTCTTTGGCACTCTTCAACGAGGAAAATATAAAGCGTGTCTCCAAATGAGCGGGAAGCCTCCACGTGTCAGTCGGACATAAAGCCTTTGCCAAATGAAAGGAAAATGTCAAATGATAAGCCCGCATTAAAATTTAAAGTCGGAAGGTGGGTTGGTGGAGAACTTTGAGATTTTCACCTTGTTTCCATAAAAGGTGTAAAGTGACAAATTGAACCATAACCCCACTCACACTAATGGAAAAAATCAAATATTGAGTCGGCATTAAAAGTCAAAGCGGGAGGTGGATCGTTAGAGCCTTTCGAGATTTTGATTCTTGTTTCCAAGAGGCAAAAGTCAAAAGTTGAGCCCACATCGAATTCAAAATGGAGGGCGGGTTGGCATGGAGAACTTTGAGATTTTGAGCCTCATTCCTAAAAGAAGTAAAATTATAAAGTGAGTCGTGACTCCATTACCACTCGTAACGTCAAGTGTCGACCCAAATGTAAAATGGGAATTTTCAGGCTTGCGAGGCTACGAGAGAAATTTTGTACTTTCGTACCTTTTGCGTTATAGGCACAATTTCAATTTCGGACCTACGGATCCATTTGAGCATTTTCACCATTTTTGTATAGATTCGATTCAGGATATCAAATGGGCATAACTTTCACTCTAGTGCTCAAAATTTGAAAAAAATTATCTTTGTTGGAGAGGTCTTGGTCTCTCTACATCATGGAAGCATAAAATATTGTTTTCATAGGATTTTTGGTTAGAAATCTAGAAAATGTCTTTCACACATTAATGCGTGATCTCGATTGCTTGAAACTAGATCAAATCTGATTTGATCTTCATCCTTCCTTTTCCAAAGATGCCAAATAGACATGAAGAAAAAATGGATATCTTGATTTGGGTGGAAATCGGAAAACATATTTCAAGGAATTAATACGGATATGACTACTTCAACCAAATGAGATCGATATGATCTTCCATCCTTCCTTCTTCAAGACACCAAACACATACAAAGCCATATTTGACAAATTGTAGGTGGATTTCTGTACAGGGGCATTGATGGTTGGTGGTTGAGCTTCCAAATCAGATTTCTTTCTTTCTCTTCTTCTTCTCTCTTCACTTCATCTATAAATTTAAGAGCTTGGCTCATTTGAAAATGTTTGACTACGATACTTTTTAATTGTAATTATAGTTGAAAGTGAATCGATAGAGAAAGGATTTTCCCATTTTCTATATATCTTCCTCCATTCCCCCTTCTTGTTTACCTAAAATTCGTTGATCATTTATCTTCCGCGAATAAGAGACTTTGTGTTCTTATTGATATGATTTCTAGAACTTTATGTTTGTGGAATGATATCTTATCTTGTGAATGCGAATGATTACATTACGTATCACTCTTTCTCAAAGTCACGTATAGGTTATACTCTACAATCTATATTTCCTGAAAGTGTTGTTATATTATGCTCTTTCCTTTCTTGATTCTTCCATTCATTTGTATTGATAATATTTTGGTATAAAATCATTTCAAGATTCCATAGTCCCACCTTAAAATGAAAACTATACATTTGCATATAAGCTTTGTTATGTGTTTTCAATAAGGAAACCTCTCCCATAAAGAGGAGGGACTTGTTGTCCCCTAACTATGGTTTTGAAAAAGCATCATTTTAAAACCCAATAGTACTAGCAACATGAAATATCATATTGTGATCCATATTTTGAGGGATGGAGCAGGGTGTCTGTGGAGGACTGAGGAGTAGAAGCTCCACATTATTTCATAAACGGTTACTTGGGAGCTCTTTGAGGAGCATTTTAGGAGTAGGTACTTATCCCAAAGATTTATTCAAGAATGGATAGATGAGTTCCATGACTTACGTCCGGCATCATGATTGTAGCTAAGTATGAGAATCACTTCTTTGACCTACTCTAGTATGTCGACTATGTTGGTATCCAAATTGATTCTCCTTAGAATTTAAGTAGCATCATAGATTTAGTAAGAAACTTAGAGACAAAAATATCATATTATGAGTCGTTTTGTAGCCGAGGAGGTGATGCAATTCACTCTTTATCACTCAGTGATGGAGAAATGGAAAGCACCTTCATTAGGTACTTGATCTATCCTCACTACTTTGGGTCGCGTCTTTCGAATAGGGTGAGAGGACCCATTTTTGTAACCTTTTTCAATGAAGGATATGAAGATATCCTTCTTTGCAAAATTTTCAGGGGAACCTTGAGAAAATATGATCAATGCCCCAAAATTTAACTCTCACGAGTTCTCACTTTTAAAGAATGGAGATATTTTCTTAACCGAGTTCAGTTACTAAAGACACTTAAAAACTCCTGCTTCTTTATGTATATTTTAGCAAAGTAGAATTTGTTCATTTATGGATACAAAAACAAAAAAGGGTACTTCAGGCATGATTCATGGTTATTTGAAATTTTTGTGAGGATTAAACAAAATGAAGTTGATTTCACCGGATCTTTGAGAACCTTTACAAAAATCGGAAGACTAATGCAGACATAATGCTTTAGAATAGCCAAATTATTGCTTCAACCAAAGGTGTGCATCAATGGAGCCCCAGATCTACATAGTTTCACACAATATTTGAGAATTCAACCCAAAGTCTTGAGATAAAGACTCAATTAAACATTAAAGACCCCACTCGGTTCCTCATGCCTAAGATACAATCAAAGGCTTACAGACAATCTTTATCAACAAAATAACAATAAAGTGATTTTAAACTATTTATCTCATTATAGGATGAAGGATATTCTCGTAATGAAATTACAAATGCCACAAGATTATCATAGGCATGAGATCTTGTGTGATTTAGAGGATTTTAAAACAAGATTATAACAGAAACATCAAAACCATTTGAAAACATTTTGAAATAAAAGCAAACACAATTTTTCCCAGAGATCGACATAGATTAATTCGAGATATATTAGATTTATTAGAAGTGGAGAGTTTCTTAAACAGTCTCATAGCTTTTCAATGGTTGTAAACTCATAACCATCTTGACGTGATCAACTCTAAAACACAAGAGATTAAAGGTTTCTCGGATGGTCTCTTAGGAAGAAGGGATTTCTCAAATTTTCTCGTAAGAATTAAACCACGACCTTTTTGTAAGAGTATTCTCATTGCATTTATACATTTCACTTGCTCATTCATCCCAAAATTTCCCCCCCAAAAAGAAGAATATTCAAGGAATCCTTTACATTGCACCGATTTGTCTCAAAAAGTGATGTTTAATAAATTTACACCTAAAGCTACCAGTGGACAAATCATGAGCTAATCACATTTCTCAAACCTTTAAAAATGACTAGGATGCCACGCCATAGATTTTTGATAGTCCTTATAATCATTCTTTTCTTCAACTCATGCTATAAATCCCTTTTAAAAACATTAACAGGTGGCTCTATATAGTTGGATCGTCACAAGCAATCCTTTTCACCCTCAAGAATACACCTTGAGGAATGAGTTCCCTCACATGGATACCTTCATTCATGCCTCTCAAAAATGAGTTTCCACACACGAATTATCGACATTATCTATGCTACAAGTTCGAATCGGCCAAGTGTAAAGAGGAGCGGTAGAAACCTCCATGTGTTTCCTTGGTGCAACTACCAAGGTGAATTAAAGAGGTGGGTTCCCAAACAAGCGCGGGCCTTCCACATGCCATGGGCCCAAGAAAATGCTTTTTCCTTTGAAAAATTTTCAGTATAAAAAGGATCGCGGAAGCCTCCACTTGTCTCTTTGGCACACTTTTGATATGGCGCCCAGCGGAGACCTAAACAAGTGCGGGATCACAACGTATCTCAGCCCAGGAAATTTTTTTGAAAGATTTTAAGGACTGCCAAGGCACCACATGCACAGGGTCTAAGAAAGTTTCTTCGGCCATTTAAAATTCTATGGGTAGGATCCATTGGAAACATCCACGTGTCCCTTCAGGCGATCCTTCAAAAGTAAAGTACGGGGAGAGCGGAGTCCCCAAATAGGTGTGGTCCCTCCATGTGTTCGAGGCCTTAGAAAGTTTCTTGAATTTTTTAAGTATAGAAAGGAGCAGTGGAAGCCTCCACGTGTCTCCTTGGCACAATTGCTAAGGTAGGACCCAGAGGTGGATCCTCAAATTAGAATTGACCCTCCATGTGGATAATATTTGAGTTAAAAGCGAGCCTTAGAGTTTCAAAATGCCCCAGAAACCAAGCTATCTACTTCTAACTTTTGATGTGTGCCACTAGCGAGTTGTGGATTATTTCATAACTTTTATCCTCATACAAAAATACAAAAACTTCAAAATGTTCCACCAACCCGCCTTCCTGCTTGTAACTTGAAATATTACCACATGTCCTTCTTCGGGGTCGAAGTAAAAATTTTCCTATTTCTGCTTCATATTTATTGAATAGTCCAATCAAAGATTATCAGGCCATGGGCCAATTTGCTAATTTTTCAAATGTGAAAAAAGTGAAAAATTTCACCAAAAAGACCCACCGGGGGTAGCAAACAATCGAGAAGGACCACGTTTCCATAGATATTGGGACCAAAATTGCTAGGGAAAACATGATTGTGGAAAAATAGAAGAAACGGAAAACCTAAATTCATGCACGAATTACAAATTCTTTCTCATGGACAGAAAAACGGAAAAAATATCTAGCCTTGTTGTGATCCTCGACCAAAGGAAAGGATTGACCATGGCAACCAAATGAAGGAAACATCTTTCATGAATTTAGATAGGGAGACAGAGAAAACTTCAAACCATGCAGACGAGATGTTTTGAATGAACAAGATGAGATTGAATTAAGCACCATAGACTATATGTAGGAAGTGTCGGTATGGATTTAAAGGTTCATCGGGGCCTAAATTTGGATTTGGGTGGTGCGGTGCACATTCACTACCCACAAACCTTAGAAGAGGCCATGGAGAAGGCCTATATTGTAGAGGAGACATGAGGAAAGACATAGCTTAAGCTAGGGATAGATTTGAAGCTGCAACCAAGCATATGCGGGATAACATATTGAGGGGGTTTGTTCCTCTTCCTTGTGGTGGATAGGGTTAAATGCGATCTTCTTGTAGACCACCATAGCACCACCTTAGTAGCGAAGTGGCGACTAACTCATCCACCATTTAGGCTTACTCATAGGTTCAAAACACGAGAGAGGATGGAGTATGGGGCCTCTTAGGGGTCCCATTAGAACACAAGGTGCACCGAGAGATTAGTCGGTATGAGCTCGCCATCGAGAGACCTCATAAGTCCATTCCGGATCATCAAGATCCACAACACGGACTATAAAGTATTGGCTAGAGTTGCATCTCATTGGAGAGGACCGGGTAGTTGTTATGGTTATGGTATTACCGAACATCATTAGAGGGAGTGCCCACAGAACCCTAGTAACAAGGGTAAGATGTAGATTTCGAGCCTACTTATTGGTGAAATGGGCCGCAACCATCAGATCTATGTAGTGGTCAAGAGCTACTAAGATGAGCACTAGAAATCTTGTGATTGAGATGATATGTAGCATTGGTGGTATTCCTACCTCCATTTTGTTTGATTAAGTTCTTCAAATTATTTTATTGCATAATCCTTAGTAGAGCATTGTAGGTGAAGGCGGTTAGGCAAGGTCTTAGTTAGGATGTTGAAATGGTTTCTCGGAGCCAAAATCTTTTTAGACTCCTTAGTTAAGGAGTGTGTAGTGGATCTTGGACCCTTCACCACTACTCAGGATCTTTGTATCCTTTGGTTAGGATCATATGGAGTCATCTTCGGCATGGAGTGATTGTTTACACATAGAGCCGGAGAGGATTGCTACCATAAAACTATATCATGTATAGATGATCTAGGAGTTGATTTAGTGATAGTAGGGGTTAGGAGACTAGTTTTCATTCACACCATCTCTGCTATGCAACTTAAGTGGTGTATGCGACGAGGTTGCCATATGTATGCTATTATGGTTGATGACATATCATAGGATGAGTCTAGTCAACCTTCTCTTGATGATCATCGCATCTTGAGAGAGTTTTCTGAGGTTTTTCTAGCGTAGCTACCGGGGTGACCACCCCCACTTGAGATAGATTTTCACATAGATTTTATACCAAGAGAAGAGCCTATCTCATGAGAACCTTATCAGATGACTACCCCTAAGCTCTAAAAGCTCAAGTTGCAGCTTGAGGGCCTTCTGGAGAAAGGCCTAGTCTATTCTAGTGTATCCCCTTAGGGTGCACAAGTGATTTTTTTAAAGAAGAAGGACATATCTCTATGGTTGTGTATTGATTACTTCCAAATGAAAAAAGTAATGATCAAGAATCGTTACCCCATTTTACGCATTGATGATTTATTTGATCAGATGAAGGGGGCCATAGTTTTATCCAAGATAGATCTTAAGTCAGGTTATCATCAGCTGAGGATCACGGAGGCAGATATTCATAAGACCACCTTTCATACGAGATATGGCCACTACGAGTTCATGGTGGTGGCTTTTGGTTTGATGAATTCCCCCATAGTGTTCATGAGCTTGATGAATGGGGTGTTTAGGACATTCTTGGATCACTTCATTCTCATTTTCCTTGATGAAATTTTGATTTACTCACGTATGCATGAGGAGCACGAGGAGCACCTTCACCAGGTTCTTATGTATCTTTGTGAGAAAAATCTTTATGGGAACCTAGAGAAGTGTGCATTCTTTCGAGATAGAGGTGTAATATTTGGGCCACTTCATTTCCAGGGGAAGCCATCACGAACATCCTTCCTAGATTTCAGCTATTACGGATTTTCTAGCACCCACTAGTGTGAGAGGTGCGCAGATTCTTGGGTTTAACGAGGATATTACAGAGATTTGTATAGAACTTATCTCGGGTTACACACCCCATCACTTCCCTTCAAATGGAAAGTGAATAAGTTTGTCTGGTTAGAAAGATGTGAATAGGATTTTACGGAACTAAAGGAATACCTCACAACAACACCTATTCTTGCAGGTGCTATGGATCCTCAGGGGCAAGTTCTTGATATGAAAAGATGCTTCTTTGGTAGGGCACGGAGGTGTGTCGATGTAGGAAGGAAGAGTAGTTACTTTTGAGTCTCGTAAACTCAAATATTATGAGCTCAATTATCCAACTCATGATCTTGACCTTGTGGAAGTTTTTCATGCCTTGGTTCAATGGAGACACGTTCTACTTGGCTGCGAGATTCACACTTAAGACTAATCACTTGAGTCTTCTCCATATCTTCATGCAACCCAATCTCAACGCTCGTTAGTGGCATTGGGTGAAGTTTCTTTGTGAGTATGATATGGAGATAGAGCATGTGAAGGGGATGGATAATGTGGTTATAGATGCCTTGAGCGATGGAGACATGTGTTTATGGCCACTTTAGTGGGCATAGATTTACTGAGCTAGATTTTGTAGCAGACTTCCTCATGATAGTTTCTACATTGTAGCTAGAGTAGAGATTGAGTCTCGGGAGACCCTCTTGAAGGGAAGTTTGATGGTTTCTCATTATAGGAAGATGGCCTTATCGACACGGTGTTTAGATATATGTTCCTAGAGACGGAGGCTTGAGTAAGGACATTTGACAGGCTCATCATGCACCTTATTCAACCCATCTCGAGGTGAAAAGATGCACGCCACTTTGAGACGTGGCTCAATTTGTGTCACATTATTCAGAGTGTTAGAAGGTGAAGGTTGAACATCATCATCCAATTGGCCTTCTCTTTCCTCATGCTATCTGGAGTGGAAGTGGGACACCATTTCCATGGACTTCCTTATTAGGCTATAGTCGTTGAGATACCACTCACGATGCCATCATGGTTATGATGGATAAATTAGTGAAAGTGGCTCATTTTTCTCCGATAAATACTACCTACACAACTAGTGCGATGCTTGCACGGTATTTCTAGATGAGATTTTCAGATTGCATGGGATTATGTGAAAGATCATTTGTGATTGTGATCCTCTCAGTATATTTCTCACTTCTACGGACTACCATGCAATATGCTCTCGGAATGAAGATCAATTTCAGTACAACATATCACCTAGAGACAAGATGGACGACCGAGTGGGTGAATCAGATTTTTGAGGACATGCTTAGGATGTGCATCATGGATCATCAATCGAGATGGGAGGACTATTTCATGGTTGAGTTTTCCCTACAATAATAGTTTTCGAGTTCGATAGGCATGGTTCCTTTTCTATCTCTACATGGAAGAGAGTGCAAGACACCTCACGAGTTGGGATAGGGTTTCTCTTGGGCCAACTTTACTACGGGACATGGAGAAGCAAGTTTTTATGATCGGGTAGAGATTAAAGGAGGCTTAGGACATGCCCAGAAGAAGAAGTATGTAGATCAACATAGGATAGATCATAGTTATGAGGTGGGCATCCAGGTGTTTCTTCATGTCAAAACACATAACATCCCTATCTGTTACGGAAAAGGTTCTAATCTTGCTCATAGATTTTTGGGTCCCTTTGAGATCTTGGATCATATCGGTACTTTGGGCTACCGTCTATCATGCCACCCATTTGTCTCACGTCCATGATGTGTTTCATGTTTCCCGATACTTAGGAGATATATTGCGAGATACTTCTCATGTGTTGGATTTGACCTCATTGCAATTATAGGATCGGGGACATGTGATGGCGAACTGTCAGTGCTCCCAAGACTTCAAAGCACAGAACCCGGCCTTCGAGGAAGAGATTGACTAGGTTCAATTGAAGTGGGAAAGGTATGATGATACTATGACTACATGGGAGGATGCTACATTTCTATGAGTTCGGTTTCCACACCTATTCCAGTGAATTCTAAGAGGAATTCGAGTCTAAGCGAGAGAGGGATGTATTGCCCACTTCCTTCGACACCTTGTGTTATTGATTTTGTTACTTTTGACTACTTATGGATATTTTTATAGCTTTTGATTTATCATGATGTTAGATGTTAGAGATATTGACTTTGTTGTTGATATAGATTCATACATGATGCATGTGGATTATTAGAAACATTTTATATTGATGTTGTTATGTTTGTTGACATGGTTATAATTATATATTTCAGACATGTCATATTTCATCATATTAGTGTAGACATAGACAATTGAACTTATCTTATGATCATATGGATATTGATGAAATACATAATTGAGATGTTGCTAGAAATTGTAAATGGTATCGTAATTTCCTAGTTGATGATTTGATGCATATATAGGTGATTGTGGATTTATATTACATATTTTATCTTAGATTTTTAATGCGGCCACAAGGCCAAAGGAGGTATTTATGTGTTTTTAGGTAAATTTAATCACAACTAACAACGGAGGCATTTGAGACCAACCACATTGGAATTCTAGATGAATTAGACAAGGGTCACCATGGCAACATGTTATTTTTGTGTATGTGTTTGAATTGTTGTTAGGGGAAAATTGTTACCAAGGGGTTATGTGTTTTCTTTCATTTAGCTTCCTTTATTTAATTTTTCTATGTGATATTATAGTGATGTATTCCCCTTTTTTAATCACTTGAATTATGTCTAGATTAGTAAATTAATTAGATTATTAAATTAATTAAGAATGGGTCAAAAAAATAATTTATTGGATTTGATAGCTCTTTGGTTTATGTGGTTAAGTTGAGTGCTTAAGATCTTGAGTGTTGTACACTCCACCTCCCATTAGAAATTCGGATTTGTCCTTAAGGGAAAATTTTGGAGGCTTGTGGAACAAGTTAAACTTGTCCCATACCTATTAATTTACTATACCAACCCTACCTATGGGTTGGGGTCAAATTAGACCCCATTTTGTGTTTTGGGAAGACAAATTATAATTTTTTATTACACTTTCTTACATGTATTTATTTTAGTCCTTAAGGGGAGTGGGCTTAGATTATGTGTTTAAGTAAAATTCACTTCATCAACAACTTATTAATTGTGATTTAGAGTATGGGCTTGACTAGGGTGATGTGCAAGTGGAGAGGAAATGAAGTGGCATCCTATCTTGAGCCACATCATCCTCATCTCTCCCTTTTCTATTTATTCATGTTATTTTACTTGTTTGGGGTTACTTCATTCTTTTGGCAATCTTTCATTTTCTTGGAGTTAGAGGATTTTGGAGAGCTTTTGGTCTTGTGGGTGCTTGTTGGAGATTATTTGGGTTTTAAGGATCTCGCATATTGACTCTTAAAACAAGAAGTACTATGGAATGGTAGGAGCATTACTCTTGCTTATGTTATTCCTTTATTTTTGTTTGTGTGCTTGGTTTTGTTGAGTGTTGGAATGCTTGTTGGGTACTTTGGTAGATGTCCTAAGTGTGGTGTAGGAGGGGACTATGGGGAGAATTCATGTAGGGAGGTCTGAAGAGTTATTTAATGTTTTGTAGGAGTTTGGGTTGGGTGCCCTTCCTTGGACAAGGAATGCTTGCATTTTGTACTTGTTCTTGTATGAGGGAGGCATAAGAGTATGAAGGAGGCATAAGAGTATGTGGGAGGCATAAGAGGTACTTGAGGAGGCATAAGAGTATGTAGCGAGTTGAGATATACATTGGAGGTTTATAAGGTGGGCACCCATTTCCCATTGGGAGGAATAAGTGGCCTCCCCATAGGTTCTTTCTCCTTTGGCTTTCATTTAGAAGGCTTGTATAGTTTATTATTTCTCCTTCTTGTGTATGTAGTTTTAATTGAATGTGCATTTGTAATTGTTGTGTAATAGTTGATTTTTGATGTGGAAGCTTGTTGTTTCCATTTGCTGGAATCACCTCTCATTGTAATGTGGTTGGGGCTTTGTTGTCCACTCAAAATTCCTCTTCCGATGAAAGTAAAAATTTCAAAATTTTGAGTTTAAGTGTTTTTCTCGAAGTGCCCAAGTCTGAAGTCGAAAAATCTAAGTTTTGGGTCGTTTTGTAAGTATTTTGGGCACTGTCTTGGACATTTTGTCCCAAGCGTCCCAAGTTCAAACGGGTCTCGTGTTCTCCGTTCGCCGAAATCTCCGAAGTTGTTGCATTTTCGTCGCCCGTCGGAACTTTTTGTCCTAAGTGTCCCAAAACTTATTATGCGAGATGGTCCAATTTCGGCCGAAACACCCGAACCGCATACTTCGCACTTTCTTGTTCCAAATGTCCCAAATCAAAAGTGCAAGTCGTTCCATTTTCACCCGAACCGGCCGAGTCGCGTACTCCGGAACTTTTTGTCCCAAATGTCCCAAGTTCAAACGGGCCTTTTGTTCCATTTTCGGCCGAAACACCCGAACCATGTCCTTCAAGCGTTTTAAATGCCCCAAATGGCTCAAAATGCATTTGTGCGTCTTCTCCTATTTCGCCCGAATCGGCCGAGCCCGTGTTTCGCATTCGTCTCCAATGTCCCAAGCGTACCAAGTGTCATTCGTGCTTATTTTTCCCGCTCTACACGAATATCATGCTAATTCAAATTGGTGGTTATGTATTAAATGCGTATTCATGGCTTTTCTCTCTCTAAACGACTATATAACAAGAATTTCCCCTTTGCATTTTCCGCACTACTTCCATGCTATCTTTTGCTCGAACCCTTGCAATTTGCAAACCTGCGCGTGTTCCCCTCCCTCTATAATTCCTTTCCGAGTCTATTTTGCGGCTCTGTCCTCCTAGCTACTATCAATATGAAGATCAAGTTTCGAGGACAGAACAAATTTCACCGCTTGAGTCCGCCGTTCATAATATTGGCGACAACAAAGCTCGTCATCTTGATTTCGATGTTTTTTTGGGCAAGAATGGCGGACGTAAACCCTACACCAATGGCGCGAGATGATTCACGATAGTGGTTTGGCTTTGTTGGAGGTTTCCCAATCTCGATGCAGTGTGCGATCTTTTGTGCTTTCATGCGAGCTCACTTCGACCCGTTTCAAGTGAAATGACCAATATACATGGGGAACTTATTGCCAAAGCTGATCTGCCACCATTAGCACAAGCTGCTCCGAGGATTCCAGAGAGATGGATAATGCCATAGTCGTTTCCGAGATCAAGCACGAGTGCTGTTCGACCAAGACAAGACAAATATAAGGCACGAGTGGCGAAGTCCCGGCTAAAAAACCTAGGAAGGGAACTTCTCGTCTGCCAAAACTCTCTTCCGAGTAGATTTCAATGAAGAATTGTCGAGACTTCATAATCTTGTTGCTCGGGTTATGGGTTTGCCTCTACCAACGATTTTCATTTCTAGATGTGCCCGCTCATCGGCATGGTGTGCGAAGGAACGCAAAATATCAATTGGGTGGAAATCATAAGCATGAATTTGTGAGAAAGTAATGGTCCAATGTGCAAAAAACGAAGAAATTCTACATGACTTCATATTTGATGTATACCCTGGCAGCATCACGGCAATGGTTTGGCTTCTCTTACATTGATGTACACAAAGATGATCCAGTATATGCTTACGCCCACGATTCACCCCTGAGACCAGCAATCGTAATTTCGAAGGTTCATGATGCTTTCACCATGTACGTGGTCGATTTTCAAGGTGATACTACTAGAAGGTTTTCAGATGAAGCCATGAACCTGATATCGCACTATGGTGCTTATTTCATCCATTTCAGAAATTTTCTTATATCCAGCTTGCTGGGCTATGAGAGCACTCCTCTGCGGCTTCCCATGTTCTGCAATGATAAAATGGCCTTGATAGAAATATGCAGGCAACTAGACAAGTTGCACAGAACTTGCAGAGATAAGAAGATTTCTGGCTTGCACTTTCCCATCTCTCTGGGAAACTACACTTGCAAAATAGCTCTAGATGCTCAGAACATAGAAAGAGCCCTGGTCCCTATCACTGTTCATTTCTTCAAGCCAAGAACCTGCTTTGACTTGAAGAAGTTTATTGAACAGAACATCAAGATAATCTATTATCATAGGGTAGACATACGTAAGACTCTTTTCTGACTATGTAGATGATTTTGAGGCCAGGAGAAGACATTATGGCAGGTTCTCTCTGCCATTGATCCAAGAGCTTGGTCTGTATCAAGTCCCCGAAGGTCTCCAGGATGACAACTCTGATCTATACTCGTATGAGTATGAAAATGTGGTTATGCACACTCCTTTGGAGGACACCTGGATTGGAACAGGAAGAGAGGGATGATCTGGCCGAGATTCTTGCTCCAGTCTTAGTCAGGACTAAGGTCCAGTTTGTGAGATGGTTCGAGAATTCGGGAGGCATTCGGAGAATCCTCTTCTAAGGATGCTTCAACACCAAGAAGAGAAGCATCTATTCCAAGGTCGGAAACACCAGTAAAGACCCCTCTGCCTCATCAATACAAGGACCTACGAGTTTACTCCTTCTTCATCAACTCAAGTGTACCGGAAGAAGCTCAAAGGAGGTTAAGAAGGAACCCGTGGAAAGTGACCTCAAAGAAAGCGAGGCAAAGTTGCCTATGGGACCGAGAGAACATCATTGTTCTCGGTGAAAGTGAAGAAAGTGAGGTACCAACTCTTGCAAGTGCTCCTGAAGATCCAACTGATAAAGATAAAGAAATCCAGAGCACTGAGCTTTCAGGTAATGTTGATTTTTCTACCACAATTGCCCCAAGTGCCCCACTCACCTCTAAAATCGAGTCAACAGTTGCGCGAGACCTTGAGCATCATGAGTTCTCTGTCTCTTGGTCCCCTTGTACCTCCTGCTGATTCCTCTTCCTCTTTTGCGTGGGTACAACCTTTGGTTGACAATAGAAGAGAAAGTTTTCCTCTCGGAGCCTCGGGACCAAATTTTGATCTTTGTCAGCTGACCTTGTTGGGCACCACTCCTTCTCGTGCCAAGAAAGCCAGAACTACTTCCAGAATAGTGTCTGATGCTCAAGGTCAGCAATTCTTGGAGATTGCTAAGCCTACAATGGACAAATCAGAATCAGACTTGCTGGCATCTGACTTGGAGCTTTCGAGAATCCCAATGGGAGAGTCTACTCCTGAAGGTGAAATTCACAACCTCCAGGAAACAGTCACAAGAGTCATTGGAAGGGTAGAGAAAGGGCAGCAAACTATTGAACAGTTGGAAGAACAGGCCCAAATTCTCACAGGTTTCATCAAGTCTCTTTTGTCTAAGGATAAAGTCTTGGACCCTACCCCATTGACTACTCTTCCACCTCCTGTAATTCTAAGCCAAGATGAAGTGCAAAGTATCAAAGATATGCACAAGTATTCTATCTATGGCAGAGCTATTGAAGCCATGGTGGATGACAAGCTTGTTGCTGGATTAAACTTCATCGATGAAGCTTGCAAGCTTCACAAAAAGGTGAGCAATGTTGAATCGAAGCTCTCCTCCACTATCAACACCATGGATAAAGAACTCAAAATTTGGAGCAGTTGCATTATAGACCTTCGCCTTATGGGACAGATAGATGAAAACATCTTACTGGCGAATAAGGTTTTCGATGATGCCAAGGACAATCTATCAAAATCTTGGGTCTACAGCGTGGAGTGGAAGATCAGAGTCTTAGAAGAGGCTTTGGGAGAAATGAAGAACAGCTGGCAGAAGGGAGAGGCTTTCAAGACACTGGTTGTTGCTGCTTTCAAGGATATACATTGTCATCTTCAGGATGAAAATTCTGGTGTTTCCCTTTCCTTGCAAGAAATCAAAGCTCAGTTCAGAGTTTTTGTCAAAGATAATCTATTCAAGGAAAGCTCCATCTCTAAAGAAAAAATGAAGGAAATCTGTTCTCTTCAATCTGCCATTGAAGAAGCAAATAAAGATTATCATACTCACGTCGAGTTTGATAAAGAGATGGAGAAGTGTCTGGGATTTTGGACTCAGTCTGCGGCCAACACGTCAGTTCCCCGTGGCAGAGACATAGCCGAGGCGTTGAAGAGATTCGAGCAGCGGATTACTCAAGTCGATGGGTCCCTCCCAAAGAATCGCCACTGTCTTCTTCCCCATACGTTTCTCTTCTTCCCTTTCTTTTTCGATTTCCTTTGTAATTAGTTAAGGTACTATGATTTGGCAGTCCTTAACTATTCTTTGAATTAAAAGAAAAGGTTACGAAGAGTAACTGGCTTGTAAGCTACATAATGGCCTTTCCACGCCATTTTGAAAAGAGGAAGAACTTGGCATATTTTCTGAAAGTGTAAATAGATCACAAAGAAAGCAATACAGAAGGGCTTTCCGTTCTTTGTCTATCTATTTCTGTTATCTCTGTGTTTCCATTTAATTTTGTGAAGATCATTTGTCTCTGGTTCGTTAGTCTCACTGATTGCATATTTTTCAAATATTATGAGTATAGTGATCTTGTAAAACCAAGAAGGAACTTTGTGTCCTTGATTGATGAATCTGAAGAAGGTTATTTACAGAACTTTGTGTCTGAAAATCTCATCTTGTTCATCCAACGCAAACGATCTTGTTTTAAATTCACTGCAATTTCGCATACATAAAGAATTATTCTGCTATCTATAATTCTGCATGTTGCCTTTATGCTCATCCTCGTACTCCCTTTCCTCAGTCCTTTTGTAACTGATGATCCTTGTGGAAAACACTTTCGTAATATTCAAGTTCAACCATAAAATCACGTTTTGTATATTTGTAAATAAGTTTGTTTCTAAATAAGGGAACCTCTCCCATTAAAGAGGAGGGACTTCTTGTCCCCTGACTGTTGCTCTTCTAAAAAGTCCTATTTGACGACCAACAGTTTTAGCGACTCCAATCGGGGATAATCGCATTCCAGCCTGTAATTTTTGATCATCCTTTGATCTAGCGACTCCGTGTTTTACTCGAGGGAGAAGGACCCTTGGTATAAAAGACTCTCGGTTTCAGCTTTTGGAGCAAAGCAGGTTTTCCTCTTCCTTCCTCAAGAAATAGAAGAACTCGTTTGACAAGCACTCCACCCGTTTCAAGATAGAAGTCCCATGGGTGGTATTCCTTCGAGCCTGCTAGTCCCAATCTACGAGCTTTGATCCTTGCTGGTGTTGCAGCCTCCTCTCCAAGCCATATTTCCAAGAATGGTGGCACCATTGCCATGGGGTCATCGTGTCGGGCCCTCGGCCCTTGCTCACCTTTCGCACGAGTTACCTGTGTAGGTAACCGGAAGAACTTCCCAAATTCAAAGGCGATGGCAAAGTGCATCCCGATGAACACATCGCAGCCTTCGTTGTTGCATGTGGAGTTCCTGGGAGTCGAGCATGAAGACGTCTCCGTAAGGTCGTTTCGTTGAGACGTTACAAGATAATGTTGCTGATTGGTTCTACCACCTTCCATTTAACGCTATCACCGATCGCCCGGAACACAATGAGAACTTAGTTCGAAACCGTTTCAAGCCGGCAGAAGATGTGCATGCTTTGCTTGCCCAAATTTCTCAGATAAAGAAAGATTCATCAGAGCCCATGAGGGAATTTGTGGCTCGATTCAACAGGCTGATCAACAAAATTCCTGTAAATACTCGGCCTGTTGATCAAATTCAAAAGTGTTTCTTCCTAAATGCCCAATCACCTAAAGTTAGTTATGCACTAAGAAGGGCTAATCTCGGAACGTTAGCTCTGGATCAAGAACTGGCTGTTAGTGTCGAGGATGACTTGATCATGTCAGGGAAGTTGAGAAGAGACCCTCCCAAATCTAAGTCTGCTGCTTCTTCCTCTTCCACCCCTGGACCTAACACTGATCCATTAGTCCGAAACATACATGCAAATGATCTTGTCGCTATAAAGAAACAATTGGCTCAGCATGCCCCGTATGCAGATGTTCCAAGAAGAAATTTTCAGCCCAGAAATCGTTTGCCTGCTCCTCACACAAGACTAGCACTTGAAGGACCTCCTGTTAAGGTTCCTGTGAATGCAACCTGTGAAGTTGAAGAGCCAGATGATGATGGGGATAATGAAGCTTGCGAGGAGTTTCTGGAGGAATTTGATGATGAGGCAGAGGAACTTGAGGGATCTCGGGTTAATTTCTTTACCACCGAGGGCATTGATGATGGAGATGACTATGATGAAGTGGTAGCAGACATGAATAGTGAATCATTTGCTGTCATGACTCGAGAGCAGACACATCAGAGGGAGAAGGTGACACAGCCCATGAAGAAATCTAAGGAGCAGCCGGCAACTATCCCTGTAATTGCAAAAAGAGGATCTCCTATCCCTACTTCGCCCGCACCAAAGGTGAGTCCTGTCAATCCTACTACCAAAGTTGCTTCTTCTTTTTCTCCTAAAATTGATAAGCCTATAATTTCAAATGATGATGGCCCGTCCACTTCTGGGTCTTTTGATATTGTTGATCACCTGAAAAAGACCAAGGTCCAAATCTCAGAAGCTGAGTACTATCAGACCCATCCCAAAGCTTTTGCCAAGATGATTCAATTTGTTAATTCCCATTCCAAGACCACCTCTAAAGGCCTTTTACCTACTCCTCCTTCTGCACCACACTTAGTCACAGTGTTTAACTCCTTTCCACCCTCGCCTGGTGACAAAATTAAACCATTTTATGTAACACTTCTCATAGCTGGCCATAGGCTCAGTAATTGTGTCATAGATTCAGGAGCCTCAGACAATGTCATGCCAGCTAAAGTAGCTCATGCTTTAGGCTTAACCCTCACTCGTACTTATGGATCTTGCTACTCTATGGAGAGTAAGGAAGTGCCTCTGGTTGGAAGGATTAAAGATGCACAAGTGGCTTTTGCTGCCTTGCCTGAAAAGAAAGTTTTGGCTACCATCCTAGTAGCAGACATTCCTCCTTCTTATGGAATGTTGCTAAGTAGGAACTTCTGTAAAGATGTGGGTGGAGAAATTCAAATGGATTGGTCACATGCACTCATACCTGTCAATGGACAAATGAAGAAGCTGTTGCCTGAGAAACAATCTGAGTATATTGTGCAGAAAATGGATGATCCTAAGGCACAAATACTCTATGAGGATATGGGTCATGGCAATTACATGATTATGTCCCCTGATGAAATCCAACCCCCCAAAGCATCACCTAAAGATCCCAATGGTGTTTGGATTTTAGAATTTGATGGAAGTTGTTCCTCAGCTGGTTCTGGAGCTGGTGTCCTGCTAGTGTCACCTGAAGGATGCCTACATCCTTTTTCATTTAAGTTGCAGTTTGAAAACACTAATAATACAAAGAGTATGAGGCTCTCATTCTTGGGTGCAAGTGGCCAAAAGAACAAGGTGAAGAACCTTCTAGCTCGTGGTGATGCGAGATGATTGTAAAGCGGGTCGAAACCTCTTTCGAGGTAAAAATGGGAGGTCAAAGCATTACCGAATCGGTTCGGGATTCCATTGAATTCCTTGATGCTTTCTCTATTGAAGCAATACCTAGGAAAAGAACAAGAAGCAGGGGCCTGATTCACTAGGCGTCTCGTGGTCACTATCGATTCCCCATCCCGAATTCTCTCGGATAAGTTCACTATTGAAATGGTCCATCGGCCTAGTGTACCTGACAACACCAATAACTGGCAAGTTTTCAATGATGATCAGCATTTGCTTTCCTTCCTGGAACTCAAGGGTAATTTCGAACAACTGTATTTTGAGGGAAGTGACAACCTGCCTCGTGAAAGTGTGTCCTTTGACCAAGCTGTCACCCAAGGATAAGAAATAGATCAGGAAGGGTGCATTAAACTCAAGGGGAATAAGATTCCTAAAGGTTTGGTGAGTTTGGAGGAACTATTCGATAAGCATGACAGGTATGTGAAATCTAAAGCTTATCGACCTCGTGAAGAATCACCGAGTATGATAAGATTGATATTGGGAGTTCTAATGACCCTAAGCTAGTAAATATTAGAAAATGTTGTACAGCAGATGAGAGGAGAAAAGCAATTGATCTTCTAAGGAGGTATAAGGACGTTCTTGCATATTCTTATGAAGATCTGAAAGCCTTCAAGCCAAAAGATATGCAGCATTCTATTCCTCTCAAACCAGGAATTAAGCCTTTCAAGCAGAAACAGAGGCAATACAACCCCAAAATAGCTGACACCATCTTTCAGGAGATTCAGAAATTGTTGAAGGCTAAAATTATTTTTCCCATTCACCATTCAACATGGATTGCAAATATTGTGCCTGTTAGGAAGAAAAATGGTGAGATCCGCATCTGTGTTGATTTCAGGAACCTGAATCAGGCTTCTCTGAAAGATAATTACCCTTTTCCTATGATGGATCAAGTATTGCGTGAGCGGTAATGTGCTCTACGAAATGTTATCTATGCTTAATGGATTTTCTGGATACAATCGGGTAGAGGTTGATCATGTAGATCAACATAAAACAACTTTCACTACCCCCGGGGCACCTTCGCTTACAAGAGAATGCCTTTTGGGCTTATTAATGCTTTGGTGCCACTTTCCAAAGGGCTATGGATCCGCTTTTGGAAGCTTGAAAGGAAGTGTATTGTCATATACCTTGATGACTGATAAAGTGTTTTCCAAGACAAGAGCGGATCATTTTGATCACCGGAGACAGATTCTACCGAGATGCAGAGAACATGGAATCTCTCTCGAACCCTAAAAATCTGTCTTTTGTGTCACCGAGGGAAAGTTATTGGGCACATCGTTTCCAAGGATGGGATTAAAATTGATCCCTGAACGAGTTCAAGCCATCCAAAGAAATTCCTCTCCCAACCAGTAAAAAGGGTGTGCACTCCTTCTTCGATAAGATCAATTTTTGAGAAGATTCATTCCCGATTTCAGAGTTAACTTTGAACATTTCTCAGATGATGAAAGGGAAGCAAACATTTGGTTGGTCTTCTCAAGGAAAAGAATCCTTTGAGGGTATCAAGAGAGCTATCGCTAAAACTCCGCTTTAGCTTGTCCTGATTTCAGCAAAGATTTCATCATCTATTGCTACGCTACAGATAATACCACTGCTGTTATTGTCTTAACTCAAGAAGACTCTAATGAGCATGAGCTACCAATTGCGTTCATGAGCTATATTCGATGGAGAAGCATGCTTTTGAAGTGGTCAAAGCTGTTAAACAATTTCATTTCTATATCCTCAACTCTCACTCCATGGTGGCTTTGGTTCCGATATAATCATTAAGTCAATTCTTACAGCAAGAATTTGGATCCAAGAGAGGAAGCTGGGTCGCTAAGGTCCAAGAGTATGACATTGATATCAAACCGACCAAGTGGTTCTGGAAAAGGTCTTTGTGAGCTCATTGGTGAAGGAGCCAAACATGAGTTGTTGGAGGAGAAAGCTGACATCCCTACTGCTTCTGTTCCTTAGCTCAGTCGATGAATGGTATGTTGACATCGCCCATTTTCTCACCTATGGGGAATGCCCCTCTCATTTAACTACCAAGGAAAAGAGGACTGTTAAATTGATATCAGCTCAATATGTATTGTGGGAAAATGCTTTGTTCAAGCGTGGCTTAGATGGGAGATTTTTGAAGTGTGTGGACAAGGAACAACGAGAAAGTATCTCTCGGCCTTTTCATGATCGAGCATGTGGAGGGCACTATTCCTCAACAATCATACTCACAAGATACTCCGTGGAGGATATTATTGGCCTACCTTGTTCAAGGATGCATCCAGTGGGTTGATAAATGTGAGGCTTGTTAGACTTTTGTGGGAAGACCTAAATTGGCTTCTTTGCCTCTCAAGCCGGATGTGATTGAGGAACCATTTCAACAAAGGGGGTCTAGACTTCATTGGTACACTTAATCCCGCTTCTAGTGCTGGTCACACTCATGTGCTAATCTTGCCATCACTACTTCACCAAATGGGTGGAAGCTATTCCTGTTAAGAGCACTATCGAAGTAGTATGCAACTTCATCAAAGAGAACATCTTGGTAAGGTATGGTGTACCTAATAAGATTGTAACAGATAATGCTTCGAACTTCTCCTCAACTGAGATAATGGACTTCTGCTATGGGTATGGCATCTCTCTGGCTCATTCTTCAGATTATTACCCCCAGGGAAATGGGCAAGCAGAATCCACAAACAAAAACCTGGTGACTATCATAAGGAAGTTGGTCAATGAGTCTCAACGAAACTGGCACAAGAAGCTTTATGATGCTCTTTGGGCAGACAGGATCACACCTAAAAGAGCCATTGGAATGTCTCCTTTTCAAGTGGTATATGGAGTAGAAGCTCAATCGCCCAGAATAGATGGAATCCTGCTGGCCTTGCACTGATGAAGGCCGTTGAAGATACCGAGTTTGGGGATGCTTTAGATAAAGGAATCATGTACTGCACAAACCGAATGAGAACAGTTGGAGGTTGTTGATAGGATATCCGCATTCACCAATAAGGTAAAGGTCCTGTTTGACAAAAAAGCTAGGTTCGAGAGTTCCAAGTTGGAGACACCGTCTTTGTTATGGGACAAAAGACATGAACCTCGTGGCGTAGCCATGGAAAGTTTGATTCCACGTGGCTCGGACCTTCAAGATCGGACACTTTGCTAGTAAAAATTCTTTCTATCTTGATTACATGGATGGTTCTCCCTCCCACTTCCTTATAGTGGGTAGTATTTGAAGTTGTTCAAGTCATAGGTGACTAGGAGTCCCTTTGTATATTCTTTTCCCGTGTTTTTGCTTCTCTCGCTTTTGGTGTGTTGCCCTCTGTATTGGTCTCATTTTTGACTCCGTTGCCCAATGGATAAGGCACTGGTCTACTTCACCGAGTTTGTCTAAGTTCTTGCCTTGTCTCATTCCTTGAATTTATGCCAAGTCATCCCCAGATGGAGCCAGCTGTTGTCCACTCAAAATTCCTGCTCTGATGAAAGTAAAAATTTCAAAATTTTGAGTTTAAGTGTTTTTCTCTCAAGTGCCCAAGTCCTGAAGTCGAAAAAATCTAATTTTTGGGTCGTTTTGTAAGTATTTCGGGCCTGTCAGACATTTTTGTCCCAACTGTCCCAAGTGCAAACGGGTCTCGTGTTCTCCGTTCGGCCGAAATCCCAAGAAGTTCTATTTTCGGGCCCGTCCGGAACTTTTTGTCCCAAGTGTCCCAAAACTTATTGTGCGAGATGTTCCAATTTCGGCCGAAACACCCGAACATCCGCATACTTCGCACTTTCTTGTTCCAAATGTCCCAAATCAAAAGTGTAAGTCGTTCCATTTTCACCGAATCGGTGAGTCGCGTACTCAGAAATTTTTGTCTCAAATGTCCCAAGTTCAAATGGGCTTTTGTTCCATTTTCGGCCGAAACACCCGAACCTCGTCCTTCATGCGTTTCGTCCCAAATGTCCCAAAATGCATTTGTGCATCTTCTCCTTGTTTCACCCGACCGGCCGAGCCGCGTGTTTCGTGCATTCGCGTCTCACATGTCCCAAGCGTACCAAGTGTCATTCGTGCTTATTTTTCCCACTCTACCGAATATCATGCTTATTAAAATTGGTGGTTATGTATTAAATGTGCATTCATGGCTTTTCTCTCTCCTAAACGGCTATATAACGAGCATTTCCCCTTTGCATTTTCCGCACTACTTCAATGCTATCTTTTGCTTGAACCCTTGCAATTTGCAAACCTTTGCACATGTTCCCCTCCCTCTATAATTCCTTTCCGAGTCCGTTTTCATGGCTCTGTCCTCCTAGCTACTATCAATATGAAGATCAAGTTTCGAGACGGGAACAAATTTCACCGCTTGAGTCTCGTTGTTCGTAATATTGGGTGACAACGAAGCTCGTCATCTTGATTTCAGTGATTTTTTGGCAAGAATGGCGGATGAAACCCTACACCAATGGCGCAGATGATTCACGATAGTGGTTTGGCTTTTGCTTTGAGGTTTCCCAATCTCGATGCAGGTGTTGATACTTGTGCTTTCATGCGGAGCTCACTTCGACCCGTTTGGCGAATTGACCAATATACATGGGGAACTTATTGCCAAACTGGATGCTGCCGCCATTAGCACTACTCTGAGGATTCCAGAGATGGATAATGCCATAGTCGTTTCCCGAGATCAAGCACAGGCTCTGTTCGACCAAGACAGTGACAAATATAAGGCACGAGTGGCGAAGTCCTGGCTTAAAAACCCTAGGAAGGGAGCTTCTCGTCTGACCAAAACCCTCTTCCGAGCAGATTTCAATGAAGAATTGTCAGACTTCATAATCTTGCTGGCTCGGGTTATGGGTTTGCCCTCTACCAACGAGTTTCATTTCTGGATGTGCCCGCTCATCAGCATGGTGTGCGAAGGAACACAAAATATCAATTGGGTGGAAATCATAAGCATGAATTTGACGGAGCAGCTATCCAATGTGCAGCAAACGAAGAAATTCTACATGACTTCGTACTTGATGTATACCCTGGCAGCGTCACGGCAATGGTTTGGCTTTTCTTACATTGATGTACACAAAGATGATCCAGTATATGCTTACTGCCCGCAGTTCACCCTGGAGACCAGCAATCATAATTTCAGAAGGGTCAATGATGCTTTCACCATGTACGTGGTCAGACTGCTTGAAGGTGATACTGCTAGAAGGTTTTCAGATGAAGCCATGAACCTGATATCGCACTACGGTGCTTACTTCATCCAGTTCAGGAAATTTTCTTATATCAGGCTTGCTGGCTATGAGAGCACTCCTCTGCGGCTTCCCATGTTACTCGCAATGATAAAATGGCCTTGATAGAAATATGCGCAGTAACTAGACAAGTTGCATGTAACTTAGAGATAAAAAGATTTCGGCTTGAACTTTCCCATCTCTCTAGGAAACTACACTTGCAAAACAGCTCGGATGCTCGAACATGAAAGAGCCTTGGTCCCTATCATTTGTTCATTTCTTCAAGCCAAGAACTGCTTTGACTTGAAGAAGTTTATTGAAACAGAACATCAAGATAATCTATTATCATAGGGCGATATACGAGAAGACTCTTTGGGCCGACTGTGCAGAGATGATTTTGAGGCCAGGAGAAGACATTATGGCAGGTTCTCTCTGCCATTGATCCAAGAGCTCAGTCTGTATCAAGTCCCCGAAGGTCTCCAGGATGACAACTCTGATCTATACTCGTATGAGTATGAAAATGTGGTTATGCACACTCCTTTGGAGGACCTGGATTGGAACAGGAAAGAGAGGGATGATCTGGTGAGATTCTTGCTCCGCCTTGGTCGGGACTAAGGTCTGGTTTGACAGATGGTTCGAGAATTCGGGAGGCATTCGGAGAATCCTCTTCTAAGGATGCTTCAACACCAAGAAGAGAAGCATCTATTCCAAGGTCGAAACACCAAAGAAAGACCCCTCCCCGCCTCATCAATACAAGGACTCAGAGTTTCTACTCCTTCTTCATCCACTCAAGTGTACCAAGAAGCTCAAGGAGATTAAGAAGGATCCTGTGGAAAGTGACCCTCAAAGAAAGCAGGCGAGAGTTGCCTATGGGACCGAGAGAACATCATTGTTCTCAATGAAAGTGAAGAAAGTGAGGTACCAACTCTTGCAAGTGCTCCTGAAGATCCAAATGATAAAGATAAAGAAATCCAAAGCACCGAGCTTTCGGTGTAATGTTTATTTTTCTCGCCGCAATTGCCCCAAGTGCCCCACTCACCTCTCAACTCGAGTCAACAGCCTACGCGCAGACCTTGAGCGTCATGAGCTCTCTGTCTCTTGGTCCCCTTGCACCTCCTGCTGATTCCTCTTCCTCTTTTGCATGGGTGCAACCTTTGGTTGACAATAGGAAGAGAAAATTTTCCTCTCGAGCTCAGGACCAAATTTTGATGCTGTTGCAGCCTTGTTGGGCACCACTCCTTCTCGTGCCAAGAAAGCCAGAACTACTTCCAGAATAGTGTCTGATGCTCAAGGTCAGCAATTCTTGGAGATTGCTAAGCCTACAGTGGACAAATCAGAATCAGACTTGCTGGCATCTGACTTGGAGCTTTCGAGAATCCCAATGGGAGAGTCTACTCCTGAAGGTGAAATTCACAACCTCCAGGAAACAGTCACAAGAGTCATTGGAAGGGTAGAGAAAGGGGAGCAAACTATTGAGCAGTTGGAAGAAACAGTGCCCAAATTCTCACGTGTTTCATCAAGTCTCTTTTGTCTAAGGACAAAGTTTTGACCCTACCCCATTGACTACTCTTCCACCTCCTGTAATTCTAAGCCAAGATGAAGTGCAAAGTATCAAAGATATGCACAAGTATTCTGTCTATGGCAGAGCTATTGAAGCCATGGTGGATGACATGCTTGTTGCTGGGTTAAACTTCATCGATGAAGCTTTCAAGCTCCACGAAAAGGTGAGCAATGTGCAACTGAAGCTCTCCTCCACTATCAATACCATGGATAAAGAACTCAAAATTTGGAGCAGTTGCATTGTAGACCTTCGCCTTATGGGACAGACAGATGAAAACATCTTACTGGCGAATAAGGTTTTTGATGATGCCAAGGACAATCTATCAAAATCTTGGGTCTACAGCGTGGAGTGGAAGATCAGAGTCTTAGAAGAGGCTTTGGGAGCAATGAAGAACAAGCTGGCAGAAGGGAGAGGCTTTCAAGACACTGGTTGTTGCTGCTTTCAAGGATATACATTGTCATCTTCAGGATGAAAATTCTAGTGTTTCCTTTCCTCGCGAAATCAAAGCTCAATTCGTAGTTTTGTCAAAGATAATCTATTCAAGGAAAGCTCCATCTCTAAAGAAAAAATGAAGGAAATCTGTTTCTTCTTCAATCTGCCATCAAGAAGCAAATAAAGATTATCATACTCATGTCGAGTTTGATAAAGAGATGGAGAAGTGTCTCAGGATTTTGGACTCAATCTGCGCCAACACGCGCCTCCCCATGGCGAGACATAGCTGAGGCGTTGAAGAGATTCAGGCAGTGGATTCTGAAGTTAGTGGGTCCCTCCCATGAATCGCCACCGTCTTCTTCCCCATACGTTTCTCTTCTTCCCTTTCTTTTTCGGATTTCCTTTGTAATTAGTTAAGGTATGCGCGATTTGGCAATCCTTAACTATTCTTTAGTTAAAAGAAATGGTTACGAAGAGTAACTCGACTTGTAAGCTATATAATGGCATTTCTATGCCATCCAAAGAAGAGGAAGAACTTGGCATATTTTCTAAAAGTGTAAATAGATCATAAAGAAATCAATACAAAAGGGCTTTCCATTCATTGTCTATCTATCTCTGTTATCTCTATGTTTTCATTTAATTTCGTGAAGATCATTTGTTTCTAGTTCGTTAGTCTCACTAATTGCATATTTTTCAAATATTGCGAGTATAGTGATCTTGTAAAACCAAGAAGGAACTTTGTGTCCTTGATTGATGAATCTGAAGAAGGTTATTTACAGAACTTTGTGTCTGAAAATCTCATCTTGTTCATCCAACGCAAAACGATCTCGCTTTCAAATTCACTGCCATTTCGCATACATAAAGAATTATTCTGCTATCTATAATTTTGCATGTTGCTCTTCTGCTCATCCTCGTATCCCCTTTCCTCAGTCCTTTTGTAACTGATGATCCTTGTGGAAAACACTTTCGTAATATTCAAGTTCAACCATAAAATCACGTTTCGTATATTTGTAAATAAGTTTGTTTCTAAATAAGGGAACCTCTTCCATTAAAGAGGAGGGACTTCTTGTCCCCTGACTGTTGCTCTTCTAAAAAGTCCTATTTGACGACCAACAGAACTTGAGGGCCAATGAGGAGGAAGGCATCTCCTCATTGGAATTCTTGGTTGGGTGGAGAGTGTTGCCTCCCACGTTCTTTTTGTTGTGATCATGAAGTATGGTTGATCTCTCTCATGTTGGTGTTGATAAGATGGAGCTTGCTTGAAGACTTGACTTTGAGCTATGTCAAGACAACTTGCATTTCATTTTAGCCTTCATTCTTGTATTAGTCCCCACTTTAAGTGGAATACATTGTATTAATACTTATGAGAGAAGTTGTATTGTATATTTTTTGGTGAGGAATTTTCTCGGTGGAAAAACTTATCGATTCCTAGCCAATGCTCCTGGGAATCTAAGTCCCACTACTTAATCTGAGGCAGCTTGCGTGTATGAATGCACGAGAAGTGTGGATTTTTGTGGTGGCCTTTCGGCCGAGGATCCAACAGGAGTAATCCACTCACCCTATGGAAAATGCTTGTAGTTATCTCAGAAGGGGAGAAACTAAAGGTGGGAAAGGGAGTGAGAAAAGAGGTAGGAGAACTAATGTTACAGTAGAAAATCATATGCATTTATGAGAAGAAACAACCCTATAAATGGCAACAAGACAAGATAAAATTGTGAACTCAAAGTTTTTGAAATCTTGTTTTTCTATAACTACAAGATATGATTGTGAACTCAAATTTTGTACATAATGTGTGAATGGAAGAAATTTTAGAATGGAGGAAAGTAGCGAGAAAATGGCTATGTCCTTGGTTTTCTATAAGTACAATGTACTCGTGAGTTTACAAGATCATTTGCCAACCTGGTATATTGGCATGAAGAAGCCATTAAATATCTTGTAAGAAATGGTTTACAATCTTTTCAGTCATTCACATTTGTTCAGATTATTGATTCACGATGAAACACCAATGGCGGAAAAACCACACTTTTCATAATGCATCTGTTATACTCATTTGGTAACTTTGAATTTGAACCATTCATCTTGCCTTTCAAACTTTAAACCAGAGCCATCCACGTGGGACAAATTTATCTTGGAGCGGGCGTGGAGGATGCCTTTTCCATTTTGTGCCTTTTGCAGAAATGGCATTTTAGAAAAATTTGGCCCACTCGACCCACTTTTGATATGGTCTTCACACGTGGCATCATTCAAGTGGATACAGTCGTGGGCCACTTTATAATTTTACCTTCTTTTTTTTTTAAATTCACGTTGAAAATTAAAAATTGCTCCGTTGACCGACCTCCCCGCTTTACCTTAGATGTGGGCTTAGTACTTGACTTGTTTCTCTTTTTGTTTGATCGGGTTGTGGGTCACTTTATGATTTTTATCCCTTTTAACAAAAAGGCTCAAAAACACAAATTTCTCTACCGACCCGCTTTGACTTTCAAATGACGGGCTCAAACTTTGAATTTTTCCTTTAATCGATCGGGGCTACAAGTCACTTTATGATATGATTTTTACAAAAACGCTCAAATTCTAAAATCTCCCGATGGCCTGCTTTTCCCGCTTTGACTCTTTTGATGTGGGCTCAACATTTGAATTTTTCCTTTAAGCCTGATCAGGGTCAGTGGGTCACTTTATGAATTTTAGCCCTTTTTATAAAAAGTATCAAAACCTCAAATTGCTCTACCAACCCACTTCGATTAGACATTTCCATGTGCACATGGATATTGGGACCAATATTTGATAGGGAAAAGATGTCCGTCATTCAATACTTTGGAAAAATGCGAGAAGAAGAAGACTCCACCATTTTGCGTAGGATTTTCAAATTTATTTAGCAAACCAAGGAATTGAAAATAATACTTAGTTCGACGATCCATGGCCATAGAAGTATTGAAAATTTCATGTATTGAGGACAACAATAAATTTTTCACACGTCTAGATAGGAAAATGGAAAATTTATCAAAAGTGCAGATTTGGAGAGTTTAAACAACTTCAAAGCATGAATGTCTCCATCTTTTAGACTTACAACTTTACTTGAACACTTCCAGAGGGCGTGAGATAAAAATTTCAGATTTTAATTACAAAATGATGGGGGGATTTTTAGGGTGACAACAACTAGTTCTAGCTTGGGGACATGACATGGACTGAGCATAGTAAAGAAATGACATAGGAATCCATAATCTCAATCTTAGACCATATAATTCGTTCACCTATGCCTTATCCATTTGGCCTTGTAGAGTCATGTACAACTTTGAGAAAGAAAGTTCAAAAGAAGGAAACACACAAGCACACATTGGGAAGGAAACACATGACACACACAACAAAAGGGGAAAAAACATAACGGAAAGGGAAACACACCTATTGTATAAGGCGAGGAACAACCCGCTCAATGATGATATAATTTCAAGTATTTCCCTCAGAGGAAATTCCAAATGGTGTTCCATCCAAATATGAGAGAAGAATAGAAGTGTTAGCTAGCAGCAAGCTTCAAGAATTTGGAATGGGCCAAGCCATAAATGAATCAAACTTTCCATGTGCCTTTTGGTTCTCTTCTCTTGTGCCATAGAAGGATGAAGACTCCAACTTTGTATTCTCTTGCCTTGGCCTTCTTATCAAAAATCTTCTTTACTTTCAATTGCTGTTCCTTAATGTGATCCACCACTTGAGTCTATTTTCTTTCAACTTTTCAAGAAAGAGGATTCTCTTGTCAATGGAATCCTTTGTGACCATCATCTATTGCCTATAGTAGCTTGAGAGCTGGCATCTCGATTGTGAGGCAAATTTATGCTTGGACTCCACATAGCAATTTGAATGGTCACATACCTATTTCCTTATTGGGAGTGATCCTATCCACCCACAATGTGTCATACAACCTTTTGTTCCAATTCCTTTGATTCTCATTTATAAGCTTGCGGACAATGGTCACAATGTTCTTGTTTCTTGATTTGGCCTATCCATTTCCTTGTGGATAGTAGTTAGAAGAATGAGATAGGGAGATTCCATAGCTATATCAAAACTCGATCAGCTCTCTTGAAGAGAAATAGGTAGCATTATCTGCTATAATCTTCTGTGGCACTCCAAAATGGACTATGATATTCTCCTTGATGATTCTTCATATTGTTTTAGTGTTGGCTTGTTTGGCTGGAAAGGCTTTCACCCATTTGGTGATGTAGTCTATTGTTGTGAGTACATAGGTGTGCCATGCACTTGAGTGAGGGCTTAGAATACCAATGAAGTCCATTTCCCCTGCTTGTTGAAATAGTTCTTCAATAACCACAAGCCTCGAGTGGTAATGCAGTGATTTGTGGTCTTCCAACAAAAATTATGGCATGATTTTCATTTAGAAATCCAATCTTGAGTGTCTGCAAAATATGGTGGGCCAATAATACCTTCCTCGTAGGATCTTGTGTGCAAAGTGACCATTGTTGAAAAATGTCCACCACATGCTTGGTCATGGTATACTTTAAGAACTTTTCTTTTTTCTCTTTATCTACGCACCTAAGGTAATAACCATCCAGGCCTCTTTTGTAAATCACATGATTCAAGATTACAAATTTAGCTCGCTTCAGATTGAGTGTTCTCCTTTTCTTCTAATAAATATGGGGAGGGAATCATCCATAGGTTAGTTAATAGGAAAAATCAACATACCACTCATCGGTAGTGGTGACAAAGAGAACATGTGGGTTATCTTCTAAACAAGGTGAGCAAGCACAATTTTCTTCACCATGTTGAACTCGAGTGCTTCATCTTCAAAGAATCAACTTGCACAAGCCATTTCCCCTTACCAAATTAGAGGGTTGAATCTCCAAGTCATATTCTTGAGTCTTTACAATCCAATTTCCTCTTTTAGCTCTCGGGATCCTATTGTGTCAAGATGGACTTGATTGCACTATCGGGGACCATCACCACCATATGGGAATTGAGGATGTAAAACCTGAATTTTTTTACATCCTTGACCACTACATATGCATGCTTCTCTAATTGGTTGTATTTTAGCTCATGCTTTTTCAAAGGACAACTCATGAAAGCAATAGGTGCTTCCACGCCTTCATCATTTTTCTGAACGAGAATGGCAGAGAGTGTATGTTCTGATGCATAACAATACATGATGAATTATTTGTTAAAATATGGAGATACAAGATTCGAGCCTTGCAATGGATTTATTGATCTCTTCAAATGTTTCCTTCCCTTCATTGTTCGGTTTGAGATTTTCTTGTGGTTTCATCATGGAAGTGATGTGCTTCGTTGACTCAAAAACTCAGAATAAAACAACAAAGAAAGTTCACCTTTCCAAAGAATGAATGAACTCCTTTATTGCTTGTAGGTAGGGCTAGTAATTGAATGGATATAATCCTCTCAAGATCAATGTGTGCTCCATGTTTTTTCATAATGTACCCCAATAACTTGCCTTCTATGACTCCAAAAATGCACTTTTTGGATTTAGTGATATGTTATGTTTCCTACACCTTGTAAGTACACATTCCCAGTGATAGATATGATCTCCTCTTATTTCAAAATATTGTGAGATCATCAAGATATATGAAAATGCAATGCTTTATATCCTTTAATGCCAAATCCATCTCCCTTTAGAATGTAGCCCCTGCATTGATTAGGCCAAAAGGCATTCTGTTGTAGGTAAAAGTGCCCCAAGGTGTTGTAAGGTTGTCTTGGTGTGGTCCTCCTCTGCCACTTTGATCTCGATTATATCCTAAGAATCCATCAAGTAATGAAATCATTTCAAATCTAGTGAATGCTTGTAGGATATGGTCCATGATAGGAAGAGGATAATTTTCCTTTAGTGATGCCTGTACGGGTTGCAAAATCTACACATATCCTTATTTCACCATTCTCCTTCCACATTGGCACAATTTTAGCCACCCATGTTGAATGGTGGATGGGAAACATGATCCTTTCATTAATCATCTTCATTACCTCCTCCTTGATGGGATCATCAATCATTGGGTTGTATGGCCTTTGTTTATGCCTAAAGGGATTAACACCTACTTTAAAGGAATTGAGTGATGCAAATTCCTTTGGCTCGAAGGATTTGAGTTCATCATAAGAGTAGGCCAAGACATCTAATTATTTCTTCGTAATGCAAAAACCTTCTTTTTCTTCAGCAAGCAACATTTTCCAATATTGACTATCCTTGGCTCCTCCGGTACCAATGTTTTCTTTATCAAAATCAGTGGGCATCGAGAAGATTACTTTTGTTTCTCTTGAATGAATCTATCATGTTTGTCAAAGAGGTCCTCTAAAGAGATCGGGCCTTTGGGAATTTTTTTCCTTTCAATTTGATTACTCCCTCATCATCAATCCCTTCAATTCCTTCTTTCTCTTCTTTGGGGATTACTTCTAGGTGTATATTTTCACCTCCTTTGAAGAAGAGATTATTGAAATTATCCCTTCGCTCTAAAAAGGATAGAATTTGGTTATCATCATTGAAGACTTGCCAATGATTTGCATTGTCTGGTAAACTAGGCCTGAATAACATTTCAATGGTCACTTTGTCTTTACCAAAAGAAGGATGAGGTGTCACTAGGGAAGACACTATAGGAGAATCAGCCTTTTAATTTTATCCCCTTGGAATAGCTTCAATGGAAAATGCATCAAAAATTCAATGCAGTCCCACACTTTGTTTTTGTAATGCCGAGTCTTGGATTCTTCACCTTTTATTATTGGTGGACCTAGTTTACTATAACCTTTGCATCACCTCGTAATCTCGGTTTCTTGATTCACATGTCCTCTACTTCACTCATGCCTAAGAGTAGTGTATCATACTCTATAGTGTTATTTGTATTATCAAATTGTAGCTTGTAGGAAAATGGGTACAACTCATTGGAAGTAGAGTACAATACTACACCAGCTCTCCGAGCCTACACCGAAATGACTACCATCAAATTCAATTGTCCAAATTTTATCTTCCTCTTCCTCCATGAGAAGTGGAAAGTTCGCCTCTTATTCGATGTGAGGAAGTAGTTTCAGCCCACAAATTGAAAAAGAATGTTTTCTTTGAGATCATCGACTTTCGTACTATAAACTTCATCTTTCTTACTAGTAGCAACTTCTTCATCTCACCTTTTATCGGGATAGTTGCAGATGACCAATCTATTTTTATCTCTCCACCCAGTGTCTCTCTACAAAACTCCTACTCAAAAAGACAACAAAGCATGTTGGGATGTCTACTACCAGTATGGCTAGGAGTACCTTCTTGTCTAGAAAATTAGCTAGTGCTACCTATGCATCTTTGATTCTTCCTACCAATGGCACTTGTTTGGATTCCATTGAGTTGCAGGTGCCATTTAACCTGGTAAAGGTGAGGCCTAGAGAATTTTCAACTTTGATTGGCATCACATTGTCTGAGGCTCCAGAGTCTATGATACAATTATTTAGCTAGAATCCTTTAATGAGGAGTGACAACTAGAAATGTTCAACCTTGTTGGTTTTTGAGGCACTGAGGGCTAGCATGTTTTGGGAAGGTGGTGTGGATGGTGTGGGTAGTAAGCCTTTATAATTAGAACTCAAGGATACGGGGTTACCACCATGAACTACATTAATGAACTGCAAGTGGGCAAGGTGTGTTTATAGGTATTCTATTTCTAGGAGTGGGACTTTGATTTTACTTGCATGTCCCACAAAGTCAAATGGGGTTATGGTGAGCGAGGAAGAGGTTTCAGAAATGGAGGAAGATTTAAATGGTAGAGGATTTGCTACATTTGGTGTTGAAATCTCCTTTTCGGTGCAAAGCAATTATCTTGGAAGAGGGTGAGGGTGTAGTTATTGATTGAACCTTAGATGTTTTTATAGGAACAAAATTTACAGGAGAATTGTTCTTAGCAACTTTTGAGTTGGGGAAAGAATTAGATGACTTACTTGGCATAGTAGCATGATCCCTGACAACCAAAGTGAGTCTACTTTTTCTTTGGCCGATTCCATAGAAGGTGGTTATGGTGATCCTCTACTGATGATTTTATTTTGTGTGACCTCTTGAGGAGAATCTTCTTTATTATTCTTATCCTTTACTACAACCATTGAGGAAGAATCACCTTTCCTGGATTGTGCACTAGTGAAAAAAACACATGAGAAACTTGGAGCTTCTTCATCATCCTCATCTTCATCATCAACGTACTAAACTAGGCCATTGTGCATATCAACTTCCTCGACCTCAAGATAGTTTTCATAGTCTTCCATATTTTTTTCTTTAGTTTCATCAATTTCTACTTCTTCCTCCAGCTCTTTGGTGTCACAGATGGCATTAACTGGTGGTGCTTCAAGAGCAAGATGACGAGGAGGTGGGGTAATCCTTGGCCTATCACGAGCGTTTTGTCTCCTCGAAGAATTCAACATTGTGATTTGAAATAGCTGCTTCTTCAAGGAAACCAAGTCATTTTCCATTTTTTGGAACATCGGATCTATGGTGACAGAGTTTGAATTATGACCCTTTTTCTTTCCATTGGGGCATTTCACCTTTTTGGAAAGGATTAGATCATCATCGGTTTCTATTGCATAGTCCTTGGCTTCCCTCAATGTTCTTGGTTGGGCTCTTCTAAGGAAGAAACCTACTTCTGATGGCAAAGCACTAATGAAAAACCTCTTCAAATTATTTTCAGAAGGCACCACATCTTCATGGATCATTCGATCACTCTATCATATATTGCTACAAATTCCCTCATTAACTCGAGGTTTCTTTATTCATTTGTACCAATTGGACCAAAAGATAATGACATTCTTTTGTGCTCTTCAACCTATGTTCAAATGCACTTCTTATATCCTCCCAATAGGTGACGGACCTCGGGGGTAGCATGAAGAAGTGCCATTCGATAGCTTTCTCTCGAAGTGACTCCACAAAAAGTTAGAATGACACATCTTCATCCTCAACACCAAACACACTGCAAGTAGTGATAAATGTTGCTACATGCTCTTCAGAGGAATTGAGAACCATCCCCTCTAAATTTTGGGAAGTTTTTTCTCGAGCCTCTCGGTAGCTCATGGAGTGGTTGAGCAAGAGCCAGTGGACCGGTGTTTCCTCCCCATGGTACATTAGGCCTACGGGCCTCACGATCACATTCACGCTCATAATCCCCCATTCTATTTTTGTTTCTATCTTCCAACCTTGCTAAGGCTGCAACTTCTGTTGCTCTTTCATCTACCTCAGCTTGAAGTCTCTCAATTTCTTCGAGTTGAGCTCTTATTTCTTCATCGGCTCTCGCCTCTCTTTCTCTAGCTTCTTCTTCGGTCTCCATGTCATTGAATTCTACAAGGTTCTCGTTGATGTATGGAAATTCACTATCTAAAGGATTGGCAACACTCAAGTCCCCAATGTGGCTAGTTTCTTGAAAAGGAGGCCTCTGGATTCCGAGTAGCTCTTGTCTCCTTTGAAGTTCCTCAAAAATGGGATCAGTTTGTCCTCCCTTATCTCTATTTCTAGGTGAATATTCTATCCGCCAAGTTGAAAATCTATGCTCTTCTTTACAGGTGTGGGAATTTTCCTTCACCTCTCCAATTCAATAGCACGTTCTTCTTCAAGGTCCAATATTCGCGGCAATGAAATTGTGATTGGAAATTTTTCTATTATGCCCGATAACTTCCTCAAATGCGAAAGCAACATCTTCATGGATGTGGAAGAGAATTTTGGGTCTTTCAACAAGAAGGTTTCCCATAATAGCCATGATTTGAAGCCATGTCACCCATATAGCCATTCAAATTCCAGAAATTTTTCTCTTTTTGAATTTTGAATTTTATTCCCTTGCGGTCGCATTCTGTGTGTAGATGCTTTGCTAAATATACCCCATTTGTGGGTGCCAAAAATATTGGCAAGAAAATTTGTTAGGTGGAAAAACTTTTGGATTCCTAGCCATCACTGTGGGAATATAAGTCCCTCTACTTAACCGGTGCAATTGTCATGTATGCATGCGTGAGAAAGTGTGGATTTATGTGATGGCCTTTTGGCCCAGATCCCACATGGGCACTCCACTCACCCCGCAGAAAATGCTTGCGTAATTATCTACAAGGGATAATTTGTTATGAAGGTGGAAAAGGGAGTGAGAAAAGAGGTAGGAGAACTAATGTTACAGGTAGAAAATCATATTCCTACACGCACTAGCTAGAAACTTCAACACATGCATTTATGAGAAGAAACAACCCTGCAAATGGAAACAAGACAAGATAAGATTGCAAACTCAAAGTTTCTGAAATCTCCTCATCAAAGAGGCTACAAAATCCTTCTTCTTGTATTGATGTGTAAATAGAGATTGTACATAATGTGGGAATGGAAGAAATTTGAGAATGGAGGAAAGTAGAAGAAAATGGCCATCTCCTTTGTTTTCTCTATGTATAATGCACTCGTGAGTTTACAAGATAAATTTCCAACCTAATACAATGGCATCAAATAAGCCATTAAATAGCTTGCAAGAAACGGTTTACAATATTTTCAGTCATTCGCATCCGTTCAAATTCTTGATTTGTGAAGAAATGCCAAAGGCGAAAAACCCGAATTTTCATAATGCAGCCATTACACTTGTTTGGTAACTTTGAATTTGATCCGTTCATCTTTCCTTTGAATCTTTAAACCGAGTCATCCTCGTGGGAGAAATTTATTGGAGCAGTGTGGAGGATGCCTTTTGCATTTTTGCCTTTTTGGGGAAATGGCATTTTAGAAAAAATTTGCCCGCTCACCTACTTTTGATATTGTCTTGACACGTGGCCTCGGTTGAGTGGATACGAGTCATGGGCCACTTTTATACTTTTACCTTTTTGGTTTTTTAAATGTGGGCTCAAAAAAAAATTGCTCTTCCGGCCCACCTCCCCACTTTGACATTCGATGCGGGCTTAGTATTTGACTTTTTTCCCTTTTGTTTGATCGGGGCTATGGGTCACTTTATGATTTTTAGCCCTTTTTACAAAAACACTCAAAAACACAAATTTCTCCATTGACCCACTTTGACTTTCCAACGGCCGGCTTAAGCTTCAAATTTTTCCTTTAAGCCTAATCGGTGCTACGGGTATTGAGGAAAACAATAAAATTTTCATGGGTCTAGATAGGAAACTGAAAATTTATCAAAAGTGCAGACTAGAGATTTTAAGCAACTTCAAAGCATGAATTTCTCCATCTTTTCGGACTTACAACTTAACTTGAACACTTCTAGTGGGCATGATCTCAACATTTTGAATTTGTATTACAAAATGAGGGGGTGATTTTGGGGCAAAAATAATATTAAAAGGGAAGGGAAGAATTGTGTTTGAAGAGTTGGTTTGTTGAATTAGAAAGGAAACTTTTAAAAAGGGAAAAATATCATTGCATTGTAGTTGATTTATTCCCCATAAAAGGGTGTTGTTCTTGTTTTAAAATATATTATTGGAAATATTATTACAAACTCTCTTTTGGAAAGTTGGAAAGTGTATTAGGAAATGTTGCATTTCTTGTGTCATTTAAAAGGCATGCATTGAAAAGTAGACTATCTTCTTGCATTTTCTTGTATTGTTGTAGGAAATTTGAACTTATTAAGTTGGATGGAAAGAACTTAAGTTGTAAATTGTTATTTGCTTGATTTATAAAACTATAGAAAATTCTTAACACTAGTAGGGAAAAGAAATGAAATCTTTGTTTTTAACCTCCTTTACAATATTTAATAAAGTGTTAATGAAGAAAGTAAGTACAAGAAATTAACTTGATATTAGTGTTAACTATGATCCATCATTACCTTTGATAGTAGGATTAATATTGTCTTATATATTGTTAGTAATTAAATGCATTAATATTAATGGACCCATTAATATAAAAATATAATAATATTAATATACTATTAATATTATTATATTAATGGAAGTATGCTATCAAAAATATAGGTTTTGGAAATAATGTTATAGTATATTTTACAGATTATAATAAATATATATGTATTTATATGTACGTAAGACTTTATGCTATCAGAGCATGTATATACATTTTTAATTTTTTTATAAAAGTAAGTCAACAATAAATGGCCACGTCCAACTTTGGGAATAGGATTTGTTATATAATAATAAAAAACAATAGGTGGGGGGAGGGTCGCCACCACACCCCCACCCCATATAATATGGTATGGGAGTGGGTTCGACGACCCTCCCCCACCCACATAATAAAACTTAACCCCAATTCATTAGCTACGCTTTGGCCTTGGAATGAAGACCGGGGGACATCTTTGCTCACAACCTATGTAAAACGTTTGAAAGTTGTGGCCTATATATATATATATATATATATATATATAGAGAGAGAGAGAGAGAGAGAGAGAGATACATATATACATATAAATATGTGTGTGTGTGTGTGTGTGTGTGTATGTAGAAATACATATACACATATCTATGTATATACCTGGATACCCAAATGAAGATGCAAATCATATATAACTATAAAAACAAAAGGGGGCAAAAACCCACAAACTCATTTGGGCTTATCAATGGAAACTAAGCTAAAAAAATTAACAAATGCATTGAAACCCTACGAGCATGTGTAAACAAAATAAGGAAAATAAATGGAACAATTAGGCATCTCTAAAAGCTTTGAATGGCATCCAATGGCTTCTCTTCCTCCTCCAAATAACTCATTAAACAAAAGAGAAAACAATGAGCCAAATGAAAAGGAAAGGAGCCTTCATAAGCTTGCTTTAGGGTTAGATTGTCTCTTTCCTCATCAAGGTCCCTAATTGAATCAATCCAAAGGATGAGATTAATCCCTATAAAAAGTAGGTTGAAAGTTGGTGAATGGAAATTACCCTTTTAATTTAAATGTTTAAATTCAAAACATGTGTTCAATTTTTAAGGGGCCACTTTATGGGGTAAGGAAGTGTTTATTATCCTAACCCAATATTTATGAGGGACCTTACTAGTTGTTTCAACTTATAGGAAAAATTAAATAACCTTGGTATTTAATTACTTTGGCCACTTTTACCTTTGACATCCCATGGGGAATATTTAACTATAGTAGGAATTTAATTGTTTATTAAATTAACACTTAGGGAGATTAAACATGCTTAGTCAAATCCAATGTATTAAAGTATAATGTAGATTTTAAGTAGTGTGTTATCATGGGAAATTATTTACTAAAAATTTTGACTTTGAAACATTAATGTGACAATCGTAGTTTCGAGGCCTATATGTAGGCACGTTTTTTTTTTAAAATCATAATTTTTCTATTTAAACCTAGGTTATTTTTGGGTCTCCTACGGGTGTTTTTAGTGGGTGTTACACTATTGGTGACTCAAAACTCATTTTTCTTGATGAAAACTTGTATAAATGTTTTCACGAATGTTAGGTGGTTCTCTTCTTGCCAAATGATGAGATGGCTCTACATTGTTGTATTGTAATCTCTCATCATATAGGGGTACATCCTAGGTACTTTCATTGTCTTCTTAGGTTCTTTATGTCATGCCTTTAGTTCCGGAATGAAGGAACCTTATGTGTCTAGGATCTTGGAGTGGCTCTTTCATTACTCAACCTTTCTAGGGAGAGAAATCTCCATTTTGTGTGGTTTAGTTAGCAGTTTTGATGGTGGTTGTATTTATTTTACACCTCTAGTAGAGCTTGGTTCCTCTTCGAGTGTATGTGTCTTTCGCTATGGGCTTATGGATTTTGTTAGAGATGGCCTGGCTCTAGGATAATTATATATTTCCAATGATAGTGTATTGTTTGGATGTGATGGTCCACCAATGGGCATATTGAGTTCTAACATGGTTCCCTTGTTTATTTTATAGAAAGGATCGATTGTTGGACTGTATGTACCTTGGGTAAATATGGTTAAACTTAATCCACTTCAAGAATTGTAGTAAAATAGGTGTGCCTTTTTTTTCTCTTGATGGCCCACATATAGACTTACCCTTGTCTTAACCTTTGAAATTGTTTAAGTATACACTCTTTTATCTATTAATAGTGAGTTATTTTGAGGTGAATATGGATGCCTTGGGGACCTTTAGACCTTTCCCTTAGATATTTTGGTTTTATAGGTCTTAAGTTTCGATCTTCGTGTTTATGTCACACTCTTTCTTCTAAAGATATAACTCTTGGTGGTACTTGGCCATGTTCAAGTAAATAAGTTTATTGTTATATTTTATTTGATTTCCTCTTAGTGGGGATGTGTGGTGTGTTGATACTCAAATTTAACCTCCTTCCAAGAGCCAAGTAACATCATGGATTTTACAGACACTCGAGAGGTAGATGGATAATCATGTATGTCGCTTTTGTAGCTGGGAAGCAATCTATCTTACTTGTTAGTACTCAAGTTTTGAAAGGAGTGGGTAAAGACCTTAAAAGGATGTGATATGATCCTAACTATTTTAGGTCAGTGACTTTCAACCAAGGTAAGAGAACCTATTTTGTAACCTCTGTTTATTTTAAGAACAATGATGAGTCCTTATTTTGTATAAATTTTATAGAGAAGACCTTGTGAAAATATGATCAACACACCAGATTTGACTCTCACGAGTTGTCACTTCCAAATCATGGAGATATTTTCATAACAAGGCAAAGGTTACTAAAGACATTTGAGACCCTGATTGCTTCTGCATGTTTTGGTAATAGAGATTATGCATTTGTATGCACATAGGACAAACAAGGGTAGTACAGGTAGGATTGGTTGTTTTTGAATGAATTTTTGGTGGGAGGTGGGGCAGGGATGAACTTGATTCACCAAATCCTTGAGGAATCTTACAAAATGGAAGGTTAAACCAAAAAATGCCACAGAATAGATAAAATGTTTCTTTAAATAGAATATATACTTAAATGGAGGCCTATATTAGCACTCTTTCACACAACCTTTGAGATTTTATCACAAAGGCTCGAGTTAGAAAATCCAACAAAACATCAAGATCTGAGTCAAATCATGCCTAAGGTACACCCAAAGGCTTACAGACAATCGCTGTTAACAAATGAAAGAAAATTTATTTTAAATCATTTATTCCAATCCCGTATGAAATCACTTCGAGATATGAAATTGCAGATGCCACTAAACTGTCATAAGGATTGAGGCACGTGTGATTGAATCAAATTTCAATACAAGATTGCAATAGAAACAAGAAAAACTACTCGCATACATTCAGAATAAAACAAACACAATATGTCAAGACAACACGAATAATTAGAATTTGATTAAATCTATCAAAGAAAGGAAAGTTTCTAGAAAAAGATATTCAGACTTTTCAATGGTTGTACACTTACAAACACCTTGACATGATCATATTTAATAAAAAGAGATATACAAGCTTCTTAAACAACTTCTAAAAATGATGGGCTTTGTCAAGCCTTTTCTATTAGAAAATTTAGTTCCGACCCTCACACTCCAACCTCTCACCATTTACACAAAAAAATTGTGCCATTTAAGACGTTCACAAAAATCCCCTTCCCCCAAAAAGACAAAAACATTTAATGCACTAGAGCTCACCATGATTTTGATCATGATTCTCGAATCGATCTCGTAAAAGTCACCAGTGTGCTCGAGGGGGTAGATCTCATTGAATATCTCCCACATTTAACCCCCTCCTCTAGTAGATCACTTTATCTTAAATTTTCTAACCACTTCCACCCTTAATCACAACTGCTCCTTGCATGCTCGGGAGAAGAAAAACAGAAAATTTGATCATGTATGATAGTGAGACCATTTTAATGGTGAAAGATGTCTTTCAAATCTTCCCACAAAACTCAAATATAAACATTAACCCCCTCTCGCTTGGCATGTATGAAAGACCAAGATATCATGGTGACTCATACTTCCGACGTGTTTCAAAAAAATGGGGAAAATCGATTTAGACTCCCACCGCCATTGATCTTTACTTTGAATTTAGATACCATGTGGAAGATTCAAACTTAAAAACACACCTAGGGGCTTCCTTTGACTTTTTACAACTTTTGGAGAAATGGAAACATTTCACATTTTGCTCCACATCTCCACCCCTGGGAAATGAGCATGACACCTATCCTAAGTGAGCCCCTGGAACTACAAATAAATTCTACCATTTTACTTCCGTTTTGGAAAAGGAAAATTTTCAAAGTTTTCCCATTGCTTTGCCCTACCGCCATTGACCAAGGAAAAATATTGACTATTTCCTTTATCGGGACTACGGGCCATTTTGATATTTTTAGTCATTTGCATATCAAGGGGAAAAAAATCCAAATTTCCCTCGATGGTCCACCTCCCCGCCCCTCTAACTTTTCAAACTACCACGTGTCACCATGGCGCACCTTGAGATGGTCCCAAAAATTTGATACCTTGAAGGAGAGTGGGCTTGCCGCATGTCCCGGCCCCGAAAAGTTTGTCTAAAGGATTGAAGTTCGAGTGGAAGGTGTCATGTCTCATGCTCCGAGGCGCCTCCTTTGGCCGTTGAAAATTCTAAGAAAAATGCAAAGTGAGCAGAGGCCTCCACTTTTTCCTCCCCGGCATTTCTTTAAAATGAAACTCAAGGGCCAGTCCCCAAACATGCGCAGTTTCTCCACGTGTCTCCATGGTGTAATTTCAAAATGGTGCCCAAAGCAGATACCTTGAATGAGTATGGGCTCACCATGTGTCCCTATTCTACCAAACTGTACCAGCTACATAAAAACTTGTCTATGTCGAAAAAGCAATGGAAACCTCCATGTGTCCTCTCGGCACTACCCCAAGGCCAAACCAAAAACTATACCTTCAAATGAGCATCGTGCCTCCATGTGGACACATTTTAAGTTGAGGTGATTCATAGAAATTTTGAAGTACCTAGCTGAGTTGTGTCCAACCAAAAGGTGCCATGTCCCCTATCGATGCAAGGATGCAAATTTAACTGAGAGAAACTCCCGTCAAACCGTCAAATACAAAAAAATGATCATTCAAGCTTGAAAATGAAAATTTCTCCAAGGACAGAGAATTTAGAAATGTTATAAGGCTCAAATATGTTTCTTAGAGATACATCCATTCATTTTTATTCAAGTATTTAAGGAAAAAATGACAAGGAAGACAAATCCCAACTATGGAGACCAAAAATATCGTAGAACCCGAATTTTTGGATGAACAGAAAATGGGAGACCTTTTCCGCAGAGAACAAAGAAATAAGGAGAAAACCATAGATCCATAAGTGATCTACGACCCAGAACATATTAAAAATGGCAAAAAGATTAACCAAACACAACACGGGAAAAAAGAAAGTGACAGAGGTCAAATCAATATATTTTCAAAGGTAAATTGGGGTGAGACTATTTTGAGCACCAACATGGTGTCCTTAGAGTAAATTTTTCCTTGTCACCTTGTTGCTTGGTTGATGGTATCTTGTGGAGGTATGATTTTTATTTGGAAACTCTCCTTTTTTATTTAGTAAACATATTTTGAGTCTAAACCACAAACATTTATTTCTTCCCCAAACCAAACTAAACCTCTTAAACTTGTAAGAGAAAATTTGCATCTATAATGGGATTCTTCATCGTAACTCCTTTTTGATACTTGTGGAGACCCACTTGGAGTGCATCAGTGATGCATGTAATTATTTGGTAAACTCTGGTAATCTTTGTGTGATCTGTTTTGGTTGATGATCTCTTGTTCCTATAAAATTAATAATGTGATATGCCTTACTCTTCCTAAAATATAATCGGTAACATGATTAACCTTAACATAATAAAACTCTAATTGAGGGTCTTGGACTTTTGAACGTAACAAGTAAGATGGAACATGAGGAATATGGTTCCTTACTCTAAGGTGGTATTTTAATAGAAGAAATAAAACTATGTCAAAATAGAAGGAAACCCTTTTTACTTTCCCTAGAATTAGAAAAATCTAAAAAAATAAATAATTAATTTTTCCGCCTTACATAGAATGGTGAGATATCATGCCAACATTTCGATGATCTTTAATGGCACAAGACATGTGATATCATAATAAAAGGAATACCTTAATTAAGGAAATTTATAAAAATGTTCTTAGAAAATGAAACTATAACTTGTGTCTTATAATTTGGATTATGAAATGAGCCTTGATTGTATAAATGGCTATTGCATACCCTAAATTTATAAAGTACATAATCCAAAAATTTTGAACTAAATGAAAGGTTTTGTTGAGCTATATTATAATTATCTAATATCATTTTGGCCTAATATTTTGGGGTTGTGATATGGTTGATTACTTTACATACCCCCTTATTATATCAAACAATAAACATATGTAAAATGGTTATAGCACATGTATATACCGGTCTTTTTGGACATCTCCTCGGGTAGTGTAAAGTTTTAGAAGTACATAAATATTTTATTCCTTTGTTAGTGTGAATTTATTATTATGTTTGTTTTTATGGACCCTACGTTCCCATAATGCCAAGGGTGGAAAATATTTGAACCTTTAGGTCTGTTTCGCTTACCCCGATTAATGAAACACCTTGTTGATAGTGATGTGTTCTAGTTGTGATGTATTTCCTAGAATATAAATATGTGTGAATTCCCCTTGTAGGAGTTCTTAGGGGTTGACGTACCCTTGTTACCTCTTACCTTAAGGAGTATATGATTTGTGGTCTTTTAGGAGTGAGTTTTTATCTCTAGTTTTGAGAAAAACACGGTCCTTGTGCAGTACGTGACTATGTTATTGGTGACCTAGGTTTATTGGAAAGTTTAGGAAACATATGTTAAGGATATGAAGGAATTTTGAAAGTTGTCTTTTTTTTCAGAAATCTTCATGTTGATTTTCACCCTTTTTCCATGGGAAGGTAAATTCCAAATTTTTTCATAAATTTTTATAAGAATATTGGTGTGATGCGCTAGTAAATTGTTAGTTGGATCCCCCTCTTGTTTCTTATTATCTCCTATCTCACTTGAGTGTGCTTTTGTGTTACTATTTAAGCATGTGATCTCTTTATGATTCCTTTGAGCTTACCCAGGATTTAAAATAATGAAATTCCATTGTGGTATATGAAGTGATTAGTGTTTCATGTGTTGCTATGTTAGTATGGGAAAATATTTCTTATATTGCAAAGTGGAAGTCATAACCTTTCTTGTTGCAGTGTTTTGTATCCATGTGTGTCTATGTGGTCATCCTGTACATGAATTTCTCCCTATTATTCTTTGACCTTGGTTGTTATTATTTGGGAATCCATTGGCAACTTCCGTTTAAATATTATGTGTTGTAAATTTGGTTTACCTCGTAGACATTACTTTATAGGTTTGAATGCTAGAAATCTTATTGAGGAGGTTTAGTATCGTACTAACAATATCCCTTCTCTTTGTTCTATAACAAAGTGGACCAAAATTGGTTTCTAGAAATATTTTGTTTGAAATAAAGAAACCTCGTAGAGGGAATAAGTTCTATTCATATGCATTGTTTCCCTACCTCTTATATGTGACTTCTAGGAAGAAGTCAAATCTAAGGGGAGGGGGATGTAATATCCACTCCTCTTCAATACTAATTATACTATGATTTTCTTAATTTCATTTTATTACGATATGAACCTAATTTTTATAGCTTAGTAACCACGTTGTTAAGATACGAGAGAAATCATGATTGCTGTTGTATTCGATTGTTACCTTTGATCGCATGGATGTCCTGTGGACCTTGATGGACATTTAAGGATATGATGATGACCTAGAATGGTTACTCTTTTACAAACTAACATTTGGTTTCTTGACATATTGAGTATATTTAAAGTATTGGACTAACCACGTGGTCTCATTGATTTTGTGAATTACTAACAATATGATGGTATTAGGGATCGATGGTATGTTCTTGATCGTATCTAGTAGTTCGGAGTTACAAAGAGGGCGTGTCTTACCCTAGGCAACCTAGGCAGTTGCCTAGGGCACACAAAAGAAAGGGTGACTTATTTTATAAAAAAAATTCAGATTGGATGTCGGCTTGTTAAGTTTTTGAAAAAAATTGATATTAATAGTTAATCCTCGAATGCCCATTCAAGGTATTCATTGTTTCATTTTCACAAATATAAAAACAAGTGAAATTCGAATTATTTATGATTTAGCACAGGTGAATCGTGATTGTCAATTGATGATCCTCATCTCGTTAAACATCAGTGATTCAGTCCTCGAGGAGTTACCGTGTTAAGGAAACTGGTCCTCGGACCTCCGTGAAGCCTGAAGGGAGACTGGAGTGTGCGTGTTGTGAGCCTGTGTCACATGTAAAAGACTAAAGTAACTTGGTGAAACTGTGAATGGTGGTGGTGCCAAGGACCAAAGCCTCGTATAATGCATTGTAGACTGTAGTGATGGTCTCGGATTCTTCGAACCAATTAATTTCACATTAGTATTTACTATTTTTCATTCAACTATGCTCGTGTAAAAAAAGGTATTCATGGTTTTGCATATTCATGGCCCCGCCCCACTCGCAAAAGGAATAATCCAAAATTTTGGTCCCTACCCCACTGCACTCCTCTTGGACATTTGGATGGTATTACGGTAATTAATAATGGTATAAAATTATATTATTTTTCAGTCTCTCAATCATCCTACTGTCTAGTCTTCTAGTGTCTACTTGCAGTACCCTTTGTAAATTGTAATTTGTTAATAACTTAATTGTTTTCATCTCATCTTTCATCTTTGTAAATTGTTGGTCCGGGGACCAGATCGAGTCATTTCAACTTTAGTCTTTATCCTACTTGATCGTTGAAAACTTGAATCATCAGTATGCGGAAATTTGTAGAGTGTAGACGCTTAGACCGTAGTTTTATTTTTTTATTTTAGAGGCATGGTGATGCATCGATAGGTAGCCATTTTAACGTTTCCATTGGCATTTTGATTTTTCCCACCAATAAGTTACAAATAATAGATAGGTGGATGCCTGGTCTTGGAGGGGGATGGGGGCGTACTCTCGAGTATTGCCTAGGGTGCTCCAAAACCTTAATTCGGCCTTGTATAGTAGATATAGATAATTTCATGATTATTGTAGAATGTGAATTGGATTATTTATGATTGTAAATTATTTACTAGAGTAGAATTAAAATGTTAAGTGATTTCAAATAATTGATAGAAATTCATAAATTCGATTATAATGATTTGGATATGTTACACGATGATGTTAATTGATAAATGTGCGTGTGCGTGTGTAAAAGCGCTGTATGGCTGCGTGTGTGTGTGTGTGTGTGTGTGTGTGTGTGTGTGTGTGTGTGTGTGTGTGTGTGTTGTATTGCATGATGTATGTTGAGGATCAGTATGTTGAATGTTTTATATGCATTGATTCCTATGACATATTATAACAAACTTGAGGCGAGAAATGTATTACACACATCGAAAGGGGATAGGACCAATCACAAAAGGATGTCGGGTGGTGTGCAACATGGCCAAAATTGAAAACTTGTGTATAATGTTTTGTTTTGTTGTTGCATGCTTTGTTATGAGGTGTCCATGGGGGTTACCTCATTTATGTGGCCATGAGTGTAATGTGAATACTCTCTTTTAATTTTTTTATTTTAATTTTTTGTGCATGTGCTTAGTTATCGTAAAATATTGTTACGTTATTAGAAATTGCTAATGTATCTTAATTAACTAATTTATCTTAAATTTAAACTAAAAGGGAAGATATGACATGCGGGCAATAAATTGGGTAGATAGTCCTTATTTTGGTGCATGATGTAAATTGAATTAAATGCATTTAGGTGGTGTGTACTTCACTATCCTTCCCAAATTCGAATTTTTCCTTGTTGGCCACTTTTAGAGTCCTGAGGGACAAGTTAACCTTGTTCCTCACATCTCAAACTCTTCTACCAACCCCACTTATGAAGTATGGGGTATATTTTAATCATTTTAATGCAATATTAAGTGTAAAAGATAAATAATTGCACTTTTTTACTTATGAAATTTAAGTTTGTCCTTGATATGCATGAAGTTCTTGTTTGATTGTAGGAAGGCATGTCATAAGTCTTACATGTGCATTTAATTACTTTGGTTTTGGTGTTTTATTTGTGTGTTGGAATGGAGGGATAATGAAGTGGCATAATAAATGGAGCCACCTCATGATCCTCACATTCCTTTTCTATTTATTGGATGAATTTGATGGATTTTGGGTGACTTGCATTATTTGCTTCTCTTGCATTTTTAAAAATTGGTCTTGGTTTTTATACTTAGAGTCATTTTTCGAGTTGTATGTTAGATTGACCTTGGTGTGAAGGATTCAAATCTTGTAGAGTAAAGAAATTTGAAATTTAATGGGAGGTAATCTCTCCTATTATTATCATATTTGTATTAATGTGTTTTGATATAGAAATTCTACTTGTTTGAATATTGTATGAGAGTTGTGGATATATTTTATCATGGTTGGGTAGCTTTCCTCACTACAACATAACATACCCTATATCCACAATTTTCTCACAATTTCTTTGTGGGTATATTTGGTAATATTGTGAATCCAAATTTGTGGACTCCACCCACAAAAATATTGTGGAATTATTAAATTGTAGAAATGTTGTCGCAATTACCACAATTCAAAATGTGTGGCCATTACCACAAATAAAAAAGTGTGTCATCAGAATAATTGTAACTTTACAACAAATCAATAACAATAAAGATGTTGTCACGAGACCAACATTTGCAATGAGGCAACATTAAGAGAATTTTTTTACCTAATTAACTTTTACATGTTTTCAAGAGAAATGATAAACTCATATTAAAATATTATTTAAAATTATAAATTTATTTTTTATTAAATTATTTTAAAGAATTAAGGCTTTTGAAATAAAATACAATTTAAATTTTTTTATTAAATGTATGAGTATATGTATTTCAAGATCTTTTAAAAATATTTAATATTTGTTGTAATATAATTATTTAGAAATAAATGCTTTTTATTATTACTGTTTTGCCATGCATGAATTTTTTGAGTGCAATAAATTGGGAAACAATTATAATAAAAAAAGGAAAAAATTATGCATAGCATTGGTGTTTTGGAGAAAAAAAAGTTCTATTTTATGTTCATCTATGTATTCTTTATGAAACATAAGGAAACCAATTTTCCCATCATTCAACGTTTATTAATATAAATTATATAATTTATATCAATTTTATTTACAATTTTTGTTACGGAAATGTGACTTAAGGATTACATGTATAATTGGAGGGATTCGTGCACAACTATTCCATCCTTACTATTTCCATAATTTTGTAGTATCTTTTGTATTATCTTTAAAGCATCGAATTCATGATTAATCTTTTCCCATAAGATGTAAATGGATCTAAATCATGGGACTTGATATCGAGTTAGAACACACACCATATTTAAAGCTGACGCTAAAATTTCTGCACCGATTAAATTTTTGTTGATAAAAATACTGAAAGAAATAACATATAAAATGATAGAGTATGGTCTTTCCAAAACAATTTAGATTTAAAATTTGAAATTGAATCAGATAGGAAAAGGGAATCATATTGAAAAGTGTTGACTTGGTAAGAAATGCATGTGTGAGAGGTAATATATCCACAATATAGTAACTTGAAATATATTCGAAGGACCCATGGCTACATATTTTTCTTAAGCAAAAAACATTCTATAAGACCATATCCTAAATGCCCTGTATTGCACAAAATGAGATTCTTTATTCTCACATCCTTCCTCATCCCCGAAAAAATAAAAAAATCAGCATATTCATAATGTAAAAGGAATCAATCATAATATAAAAGGAATCAAATAACCAGATATGTGCAGCAATCATTTTAGAAATGGACATTACCACATACACATTATTTGTGAAGTCAGTAACTCAGATCTTCCTATTCCATTCCCTAAAACAATCACTACAAAATGGTAAAAAATCAACATGTAAAGATGTTAGATATGAATCTGCAGTAGTAGCAGATGTGGTATACTCGTATTTAAGGTTAACTCGATCATGGTTCACACCTTTACTTTTAGATTGTCATTGCGAATAAATGCATAAAATCAAGTTGCATGGATAACTGATTCTTAACAACCATATAATCTCGATTTTCCCCTAATATTATGAGAAAATTAAGGCTTCATAAATGGCTGACGTTGAAAACGCGCTTTTGCCTATAATTTTAGAGAGAGAAACTATTCAATATTGTTTGGTTATCAAAAATTGTGAAATATTTAAATTATCCTTGAAGCCACTGAAATCAAACCATTATTTTTTAACATATATTAAAATTACTTATCTCAAAGTAAATATTTCTTTTTTAATATATGTCAAACTTATTTTTTATTATTAAAAAATAGTACCTATACACAAACAACTTGCTAAAAATATACATCCCTATATTAATTGAATATCTCAAATGTTTAATATTTGTTTATTATTTGTAGAGCAAATCGTTAAAGTGAGCTTAATTTGAAATTAATTAAATAATGAGGTAATTAAAAGTTTTAGTTTTAGGTATTAAGATTATTATAACATTGTGAATGGGTGATACTATTATAACTTTAGTTTTTGTATTTATGTATGAATTTAAATGTTATTTTTAATGGAGCAATTTTTTGTAAAAAATTGCTATGTTAAATTTTAGTTTTTATTAACAATTTTTCTTGTGAGTTTTTTATTTAATATTTTTTTCGTAATTTTTCATGTCAAAAAAATTGTGGAAAATCAGAAGTCAATGAATTTTGTCACAATCAAATTATGAAATATTTCTATTTTTTAATTTTAAATTCATAACACCCACAAAATATTTAAAGAGAACTTAATATGTTATTATTTAAATAATTAGATTCAAATGTTGGGGTTTGTATGAATTGTTGATATTTATAAGAATATAGAATATTATTAACATGAATGAAGTGGATTTACATTAATTAAATTATTAGAAATCAGAGTTATCATTTTTTTAACTACACACTCTCACATATTTGGTTGTGTGAATAAATAAGTCAAGATTTTTAGAGTTATATAAATCATTCTAAGATTTATTAAAGATAGATGACTCACATGTATTAATTTGAGTATGGGATCATATAGATCATTGTAAAAGATTTCATTGTTTATTTTTTTAAATCATACGGTGTAAATTCCCAAATCTAATCTTTACCTTGTAGAATTGTAGAAAAAGTGATATGTTGTGGATTTACAACAATATTTAATTTTACGTAACATAGATCATTTAAATTTTTATATGTAATCCTTTGATGTTGTAGAACAATTACAATATGTGCTATATAAATAAAGTTATGTTGTGGATATTCCACAATCATTTCACAATACTAATTTATTGTGGATACAATTGTGGATAAAGGAATCTAGTTCTAGTAGTTGTAATGCCTGTTTGGCATCGACTTTCGCTGTTACGTCCTTGTCCTATTGCGTGTCATTGAATGCTGAATTGAGCTCCCTTTTCTATCGTTAGGTGACTTTTACCCCCGTCCCCGCGCCGAAGAAGTGGTTACTGTCTTGGCTCCATGGTCGGTCTTTGCTTCTTGTTCACCTTCGAACTTTAACATCTAGTTTATCCCCTTGGTTGTTTAGGCATGTTTCTTGTCGTTTCAATCATTTATATTATAATTAAAAGAAATTGTAATTTCGCTCCACCGGCTTGTAAATCTTTTGGTCCATTTTCTCTGCTGCTTGGCGTGGCATGGTGGTAATCTTTTTCCTTTATTTTATTGATCGTATGTGCAAAGAAACACATTTTTTTTCCTAATGCTTTGACCACTCTCTTTTGGGTCGCCATCTCTTGTTTTCTGAGTGGATTCTTGTTGAATTTTGTTGTTATCTAGCAAAGTGGGTGCATGGGAATGAAGGCCACCTACTCCTTAAATTATTTCATTTATGCTTGGTTTGCCCCACGTGTGTGTGAGTAAGAAATATCTCTTCCCTTTTGGTAGTGGGCCGCATACTTTAATTTTGGTTGTTCTTGCAAATCTTTCCCAGATTTCTTGTTGTTGCTGCATGGATTTTTGGTGAGTGTGCAAGACTTTTTGGACGCCTTTTTACCTGCTGGCTGCACCACCTCCCATTTATTATTATTTTTTGATTTGCTATCTTCTTTGACCTTTGTGGTCTGCCTCCACCATCCTGCTTTGCTCATGTGAGATTCTTTGGTGAAAGATCCGCATTCGGGGTTGTTGGTAAAGGCTTTGAGCTTTCAAACAAAAACTTTGATGGTGGCGCCGGTGGTCATTTTTGCACCCATGTTTGGACAGGCTGCGCATTCTGGCAATGGTTATCTCTATAGGCCATTTTTTTACTGGCCCTGCTGGGCATACCTTCAGTCGATGTTTCCTTGAGACCACTCCTCATTGAGGATTTTCTTTCTTTCCAACAATTTTTCCTGTCGTGTAGATTCTTCCAACCTTGCATACATGGGTGTTGAAGCACATGCTTCTATCTCTGAAAAATATGTGACCCATTTGTGCTTTGATGGATGTTATCACCCTGTACTAAACTAATTTTACACTCCCTTGTGTTACGTCACCGTGTCATTTGCTATTCCATGAGACCCCCAATCGATTTGTGGCATTTTGTCATGTTTGCACACTTCGTGGATTCACTCTCTCTTTGCATACGTTATTTTGGAGGCGTCTTCTCCTTCAAATTTCTATTATCCTTGTTCCTTGTGCTTGTTCGATGTCTCTGTCCTACTCTGGTGCCCCATCTTTAACGCAGGCATGTTGCAGAATAATAGAAGCCTTTTTTTGGGCGCTTCCAACAAGCAGGTTTCCAACTATGTTGTTATCTGTTCTATTTCGACTGCATCCTCAAATTCGGGATTCTCCTTCAAGATATTTTCATCAAAATCGATTAAGTGACAGTGAGAGTGTTACCAGGAGACCCGATGAAATTTATTACAGAGATTCTCTACTGAGACCTTGCTTGTTCTACGATGTAACTCATGGAAGAGGATCTCATAGAGGTGGATCTGTTTCATATCAGAATATTCATGAAGCACAGTTTTCTTTGCAAGAGAGCTTTTAGGAGATCGATGAAGGATAGAGGAATTAAAAAGAAACTTGGTGTAGTTGGATTAAAGGCAATAAAAAGGTGCATGCTTTTTGTGTAGGTGACAGATCGCACCCACAGGCACAGGAGATCTATGCAATGTTGGAGAAAATGTCTTGGGAGATGAAGGTAGCAGGATATTTTTCAGATTCGGAACATGTACTGAGAAAACAATAGTGTCATGGAATACAATGATTGCAGGGTATGCACAGAGTGGACATTATGAGGAAAGTTTAGATCTCTTTCAACAAATGCATCTGGCTGACACGAAACCCAACAATGTTACCTTTGCAACTGTTCTTCCAGTAATTTCTCACCTGTCGAATTTGCATCAGGGGAAGGAGATCCACGTCTTCATACTAAGAAGTGGCTTTGATTTGTTTATTATAGTAATGAATGCCCTTGTAGACATGTATTGCAAATGTGGGAATTTTAGAGTTGCCTTGCCGAGTATTTGATCAAATGCCTAAAAGTGATGTATTCTCATGGAAACCATGATTGGGAGTACATGGATACGGGAAAAGACTAGGATTGCTCTCTAATATGAGAGCACCAAGGTTAGGAGGTCCAAGTTAAAAACAATCGATGCTTATGCGAGATGGTGGAGGTGTTTGGATGAATGACGAAGGATCAAGTTCAATTGCCAAAAATGGGGCCTACAGAAGTTCTAGGGCTAATCTTGGAGCGGTGTTGGGAGGATGATGGCAAGTATTTTAGACAACCCACCCTGGTCGTGAACTCCTACCTATGCCAACGTGAAGATGTTCGATGTTTGGGCGCCCAACGAGCTTGAAGAAAATGGAATTAGGCTTGGGTTGCTGTTGCAGGCCCTGTCCATCTTGTTATCGACTGCGGGAGCTTAATCAGGCACGATATTCTCTATACCATTGATTCTTATGTTGTTATTTAACTGATTCATTAAATAACTCTAATCTTCATATAAATGTATCGTGTGATGGTATGCTGTTTGGTTTCCACTTCCCTTGCTCTTTTGTATTTTTTTTTGGCGTTAGAAATGATTGCGCTGGTTGAAGCCTTTTATATTGTTTTCTGGGTTTTAATAAATATTAGTTGGGTGAACTTTGTTCTTAAGACTAATAAAACAAAAGAGGTGGGGGTCCTGTAATGAAAATTCCCTAGTTCTTTGTGTTGGTCTCACGATTTGAATGTTTTATCAAACATTGTTGTTGGACTCAACCTTATAGTTCCTGTTTTGTTCTTATTCTTGTTTCGGTTCGAGATCTGTAGTTCTGGTTTATGTTGGGTATTTGTGAAATAGTGATTGAGTACTGTGAGTGCATTGTGTATAGGTAAATGATGCTATTCCTGTCTCTATCCTTTTCTTTTAGTTGTTTTAGGTTCTAGTAACCCTTCCTGGTTGGCTTGATGTGTACTTAGCTTAACTGATTTTTGAATTGAGCCAAGTTGATATTACTTTCAACTAGGTTAGTTGCTTTTGTTATTTGTTTTGAATCGCTCGAAGAAATACTTTTATTCTTCGAGTGTCATGGTTGATCTTCATAATTTGATATCAATTCATGTTCACCGTTTGGAGATTGTTGTCTTTGGAATCACCTTCTCTCCTTAGTGACTTGTTGTATGTTTTGAGGAATGTAGTTGATCCTATGGAATGTCTTCTTTTGACGTACTCACATTTATTTTGGATAGCTTAAAATGTCAGAGGAAATACTCTTTTCTTACCTTGATTTTGTTTCACACATGTTGGAGGATACGAGATCTACTTGATCATTAGTGAGGAAGTTTTCAAATCTTAAAATTGGGATGTTGGTTTTATGCGTAAGAAATTACTCTACGTTTTGCTCCGTAAAGATGCTTAAATTTCATTCTCCTGTGACTTAGAGGTTGGTGTGTTTGGAAACTCATTGGTTGACTGGTTTTTGTGATGATCGTTGTGATACGACCTCCTTGCTATCATTGTAGTAGAATGGTTATGTATTGACCAGAAAGGTTTAAGTCAACTTGTTGTTGACGACAGATCCTTTGGAAGCTATGTATCTTGTGTTGTGTTCTTGTGAATGATTGAGTAACCCTCCTGTAAGATTTATAATGGTTATGTTTGGTCTTGTCAAGTTTGTCCTTTTTCTTAAGACATTCTCTTGATTAGAAGAAAGTTTAATAGAAGGATTGTTAGGATAGGATGTGGCCCATACGAGGTCATTTGTGCGTTTCATCCCTTTTCTTTCCAATTTATTTATTCTATACTGACATAAAATTAACTGTTATAGGCACATCATCTTAATATTAATAAGTCATGTTGGTTTAGATATTCTCATGTCGATTGATTGTTTGGGATCTTCTAGTGGCATAGTGAATCCTTGGCTTGGTGAACTAACTTAAACAAATAGGGACAGATCACGTTTAAAATTAATTCTCTTCTTGTAATTGTTTTTGTTTCGAAATGTTATCTTGTTAAAATGACGGTCATTATTGTGATATGGGTGAAATTCACTATGATGTTTATTAACTGCTCCTATGAGAAAATGATAATTAAATAGAGTTAGTGCCGTCCCTTTTATTTAGACATTTTATGCTTTTGGAAAACTCTTTAATTGCTCTTGTTTAGACTCTTGGATTATTGTTTTCTTCATCAACGGTGCTTTTCTTCCTTGAAACAGTTAGATAACAACATATTGTCTTAATGTTATAGCTTTTATCGTGCTCAGTTCTTGCGAACTGACATGTGCTAACAAATGTGCAAGAGGATTTCCCTGAGTAAAAAGAAAAAAAAAAGAGAGAAAAAAAAACACGTGTAGAAAGTGGATTCCAGCCTTCTTAGGAACTACTGTTGTACGAATGTTTTTCTTTTGCTTTAAAACATTGGTATGGAAATTGTGGAGACTATTTAGAAGGCATTGCGTTATAATTTTGTATTGTTCTCATGTAGGTTGTTGTTATCGTTTGAAAGTCAATTTGAGAAATATTATTGTGGCAATAAGATTAAATGAACTTGTTTTGACATGCGTATCCTTCTTTGAATTTTCACTTTTCGAATATGATTTATCCTTGAATTGTCAAACCTAATTCTAATTATCTAAACTTGAATCAACTTACATCACTTTGGTTACCTTTGGTCATGTGTCGTTTGGTAGAGGACTATGTTTTGAACCTAGCAAAAAGAAAACAAGAGAAACAAATATACCTTGTGATCCCACTTAAACTAATCAACAATTTCTTATTTTGGTGAATCCTTAGAATGGTCTTAAAGTGAAATCAATGATTGAATTCTTGGAAGATAATAAGATTATAATAAATAGAAGGAACTTGACTAAGAAACTCTTCGATCTATCTTACCTATTGAAAATGTAAATAGTAGACTTATGTCTATCTCTTCAAGTGAAGCCCAAGTCAAACCTATAATATTTCTGGTTAGACTCTTGACCCCAATGAAATCCTTTTAACCACTAATAAGATCTTAATGATGAATCCAAGTTTTAGGCAAATCATGTCTGTAAAAATAAAATAAAATAAAATATGACCGCTTAAAAGGGTAAAACATATTGTTTAAAAGCACAACGCTGAAAACAATTTGATGAAGTTAAGAGCCTTGAGAAACTAACTACCTCCTAACCAATGAATAAGTTAATCAAGTAAATGAAGCAACCTCTTACCATCCAATAATTGGTTTACACTATATATTAACTTTAACAAGGTAGGGGAAAATTCTTCCAAGGAGACATGAACTTCAGATTCTCCTATCATGATTTCTCTTGGAAAAGTAAAGAATGTAAAAGCACTTACAGCTAAAACATGATTCTAAAGAAACCTTCTGTGGGAAAACCTTGTTGTAAAATTGCATACTTTAGATGAACCATTGTGTCCTAAGTGTGTGCCTCATGTTTATCCGTAACCAGTGTGGGTCCGTGTTGTGGAAAGCATGTCTTTAGTTGATTGTATTCCCTAGAGAAATTGTGTAGTGTCGTATTATCTTCAAGCAAGTCAAAAAAAAAAATCCTGTCTTTTACTGTGTTGTTCGTGTGTTGAATTTTGGGTTGTTACACTTGGTATCAGAGCATAGGTTCATGCTCTCGAACCTATGGGCCGGATTGGTGTTGTATGGTGATGTTACATGATGGTGATGGTGTTACATGATGATACTGCATGATGATGATGATGTTGCATGATGGTGGTAGATATTGGAAGAGTAATGTGCTTTAAACGTGATGTGATTATTGTCGTAATTGTGATATTGTGAACGCACGTGATGTGTATGTCACTTAGTGCATGTTTGTCATCATGTTGATGTGTTGGGGATGGGAGTGTTCTCTCTCCTTCTTGTGGATTCTAGGAAGAGTTCACGTGTGAATTATTGTTTGTGATGTGTGAAAAGAATTATAATGTGGATGACGTAGTGTTGGAGCATTGTGGCATATTGTGATATGTGGGTGTATCAATGTGTTGTATGACTAGTTTGATGTTAAAAGAAATGAGTTGTATCATGATGTTTTTATCTTTTTTTGATGAGATGTGTGTATCACCTTGTTATGTAGCAATGGATGATATGTTGAGATGTACTATATTCATCGCATGTATGATTTGTGCAAATATGTAGTGCTTCATGTTGTGATTTAGGGTCATACGGTGAGTGTATGAACCCTATCGTATAGTGATTGCACTTTGGGTGCGTAATGTGGTAAAGTGATGTGTTACACTCAAAGAATGTATGATCATGATCTACCCTATATATGTACCATATGTAAGATGTTATGGTAGTTATGTGTGTGCCACCATTATGTCGATGATTTTTGTATGTTATGTTGTGAACATTACGCTAACCGACCCTAAAGGGAATCGGTGAAGCGTATGTTGAGAGTGAGGAATGGTGTACCATGGGTCAATAACTTTTGTTCGAGCCAAAACTCGGTTTAGTAGATAACATATGATCCTTTCCTCTCTCTCCTATGTGGTTGTATGTATAGCAACCTAAGTGCATTTATGACTATGTTTAGCCTTGTCGAAGTGGTGGCGGGATGATTCGATTAGAGGTGATGACAGTTGTATTATTGATATGTATTTTATGATCCGAGGCTCGATGTTCCGAGTGCTAGAACTCATTGAGTACCCCTTTGGTGGCTAGATAAGGCCACACAGTTATCGTAATGTGACATTATTATAAGTTGATTTTATTCGTAAATTGAACTTTTTACTTTATTTTGTAAGGACCAACAGCTTTTCTTGATTGCCATGCTTTACAATTTTGGGCATTTCCTTGGTTGTGGCACTAACATGGGGATTTTGATACTAACTATGGCTATTTGGCCATTTATTTTGCTTGATTTGGGGTCTTCTTTTAAATTTGGAATTTTACCGCCTTGCCCAAGGCTTGTACTTTGCCACTTGGCACTTTGATTGGATTGTTGTGCTGGTTCTATTGTCGTGATGTGTGGAATAGGGTCATGGGATGCACCATGAAATGGTTGGACCTATGGACCCGCTTCGTTGTATGGGGTACGCCCCAAGGAGTTACAGATAACTAGCGGGTTGTTGAACCACGCGTTATTATGTCACTTGGGTTAGGAGTGTTCGAACTCTATGTGTCTTGGACCATAGGGTCAACCAGCCTCCTTAAGGGAGGCATAAGAGTTTGAGGGAGGCATAAGAGACTTGAGGGAGGCATAAGAGTTTGAGGGAGGCATAAGAGACTTGAGGGAGGCATAAGAGTTTGAGGGAGGCATAAGAGACTTGAGGGAGGCATAAGAGTTTGAGGGAGGCTTATGATATTTGTCTGTATGGTTGATGTTTCAGGATATATGTTGAGTTATTGTGATGTTTGGTAGTGGTCTTTTGATGTATGTGTTACTCATGTCAGATGGATATGTGTTGTGATGTTGTGGATATGTCATTGATGCCCTTGTGGGCCCTATGTACATGTAGTTTTTATGAGTCATGGAAAATCTTCATACGTGGAATTGAGGAAATGTCTGGTGGATTGTAGTACTCTTTTGTTTGAGTATTTTGTATGTCAGTCATTGATGTGTGACGAGTACTATGTTATGTGGATTGTGCCTATTCTATTCCGTATTTGAGTAACCTTTTGTGGTGTAATACAATCTTGAAGTATTTACTTGCGTGCTTGTGAATCTGTAGGGTCTTGTGAACCTGATAGGGTGTTGTGTTAGCAGTTCATGTTGGGCACCCACCATAAGGAATAAATCAAAACTCTTCAATGATGATATTTTTTTTAAAGAAACTAAAACTAGAAATAATGATAATGGAAAGAGACTAATGAAATGATGAACAAGAAAGAACTGCCAATCTTCACAAAACCTTAAAAGTTAAAATTTCAACCAAATGTTCCTAAGGCTACCTTATGACCGTGCTTTAATCAACTAAAATTTTAAACCATAGGGTGTACTTTCTCCTTTACCTGTTCTTGGTTGCGAACCATTTCTTTTCCATTGTGTTATGTCGCATCGAGGACGATGCTTTTCTTAAGGGGAGGAGAATGTAATGCCCTGTTCGGCATCAACTTTTGTTGTTACGTCCTTGTCCTTTTGCGTGTCATTGAATGCTGAATTGAACTCCCTTTTCTATCGTTAGGTGACTTTTACCCTGTCCTGCTACTGTAAGTAGTTACTGTCTTGGCTCCATGGTCGGTCTTTGCTTCTTGTTCACCTTCGAACTTTAACATCTAGTTTATCCCCTTGGTTGTTTAGGCATGTTTCTTGTCATTTCAATCATTTATATTATAATTAAAAGAAATTGTAATTTCGCTCCACCGGCTTGTAAATCTTTTGGTCCATTTTCTCTGCTGCTTGGCGTGGCATGGTGGTAATCTTTTTCCCTTTATTTTATTGATCGTATGTGCAGGCTGAAACACATTTTTTTCCTAATGCTTTGACCACTCTCTTCTGGGTCGCCATCTCTTGTTTTTGCGTGGATTCTTGTTGAATTTTGTTGTTATCTGGCAAAGTGGGTGCATGGGAATGAAGGCCACCTACTCCTTTAATTATTTCATTTATGCTTGGTTTGCCCCACGTGCTGTGAGTAAGAAATATCTCTGCCCTTTTGGTAGTGGGCCGCATACTTTAATTTTGGTTGTTCTTGCAAATCTTTCCCAGATTTCTTGTTGTTGCTGCATGGATTTTTGGTGAGTGTGCAAGACTTTTTGGACACCTTTTTACCTGCTGGCCGCACCACCTCCCATTTATTATTATTTTTTGATTTGCTATCTTCTTTGACCTTTGTGGTCTGCCTCCACCATCCTACTTTGCTCATGTGAGAGATTCTCTGGTGAAAGATCCGCATTCGGGGTTGTTGGTAAAGGCTTTGAGCTTTCAAAAAAACTTTGATGGTGGCACCATTTTTGTCCCATTTTGCACGCCAATGTTATCTTGGGCCATTTTTTTAATGCCTCTGCTGGGCATACCTTCGATGGCTTTCTCCACTCTCATTGAGGATTTTCTTTTTTCAACAATTTTTCCTGTCATGTAGATTCTTCCAACCATCCATCTTTAACGTTGATGGCATACCTTCTATCTCTAAAAATATGTGACCCATTTGTGCTTTGATGGATGTTATCACCCTCAAATCGTACTAAACTAATTTTACACTCCCTTGTTATTACGAGATTTTCTTCTCTTTGAGACCTTGCTTGTTCTCATGATGTAACTCATGGAAGAGGATCTCATAGAGGTGGATCTGTTTCAAATCTAATATTCATGAAGCATAGTTTGCTTTGCAAGAGAGCTTTTAGGAGATTGATGAAGGATAGAGGAATTAAAAATAACTTGGTGTAGTTGGATTAAAGGCAATAAAAAGGTGCATGCTTTTTTTATCCAAAGGTGACAGATCGCACCCACAGCAGGCCTCGAGATCTATGCAATGTTTGAGAAAATGTCTTGGGAGATGAAGGTAGCAGGATATTTTTCAGATTCGAACATTCAAGTCTTGAGAAAATAGTAGTGTCATGGAATATAATGATTACAAGGTATGCACAAAGTGGACAGATGAGAAAGTTTAGATCTCTTTCAACAAATGCATCCGGGTCGACACGAAACCCAACAATGTTACCTTTGCAGAATTTATTCTTCCTGTAATTTCTCACCGTCGAATTTGCATCGGGGAAGGAGATCCACGCCTTCATACTAAGAAGTGGCTTTGATTTGTTTATTATAGTAATGAATGCCCTTGTAGACATGTATTACAAATGTGGGAATTTTAGAGTTGCACGCCTTGAGTATTTGATCAAATGCCTAAAAGTGATGTATTCTCATAGACCCCATGATTGCATGAATGCAATGGGAACTGACTAAATGGGTTGTAAAGCATGATATGCAGTCATGGAGATTCTTTTATTATTAAAAGACTTCTTCCGCTGCTCGTACTAGGGCTGCTCCTAATATGAGAGCACCAAGGTTGGGAGGTCCAAATTAGAAACAATTAGATGCATTATATGAGATGGTGGAGGTGTTTGGATGAATGACGAAGGATCAAGTTCAATTGCCAAAAATGGGGCCTACAGAAGTTCTAGGGCTAATCTTGGAGCGGTGTTGGGAGGATGATGGCAAGTATTTTAGACCACCCACCCTGGCCGTGAACTCCTACCTATGCCAACGTGAAGATGTTCGATGTTTGGGGTGCCCAACGAGCTTGAAGAAAATGGAATTAGGCTTGAGTTCTTGCTGTTGCAGGCCCTATCCATCTTGTTATCGACTGCGGGAGCTTAATCAGGCACGATATTCTCTATACCATTGATTCTTATGTTGTTATTTAACTGATTCATTAAATAACTCTACTCTTCATATAAATGTCTCGTGTGATGGTATGTTGTTTGGTTTCCACTTCCCTTGCTCTTTTGTATTTTTTTTTTTGGCGTTAGAAATGATTGCGCTGGTTGAAGCCTTTTATATTGTTTTCTGGGTTTTAATAAATATTAGTTGGGTGAACTTTGTTCTTAAGACTAATAAAACAAAAGAGGTGGGGGTCCTGTAATGAAAATTCCCTAGTTCTTTGTGTTGGTCTCACGATTTGAATGTTTTATCAAACATTGTCATTGGACTCAACCTTATAGTTCCTGTTTTGTTCTTATTCTTGTTTCGGTTCGAGATCTGTAGTTCTGGTTTATGTTGGGTATTTGTGAAATAGTGATTGAGTACATGAGTGCATTGTGTATAGGTGAATGATGCTATTCCTGTCTCTATCCTTTTCTTTTAGTTGTTTTAGGTTCTAGTAACCCTTCCCGGTTGGCTTGGTGTGTGCTTAGCTTGACTGATTTTTGAATTGAGCCAAGTTGATATTACTTTCAACTAGGTTAGTTGCTTTTGTTATTTGTTTTGAATCGCTCGAAGAAATACTTTTATTCTTCGAGTGTCATGGTTGATCGTCATAATTTGATATCAATTCATGTTCACCGCTTTGAGATTGTTGTCTTTGGAATCACCTTCTCTCCTTGGTGATTGTTGTATTTTTGAGGAATGTAGCTGATCCTATGGAATGTCTTCTGTAGATGTTACTCACATTTATTTTGGATAGCTTAAAATGTCAGAGGAAATACTCTTTTCTTACCTTGATTTTGTTTCACACATGTTGGAGGATACGAGATCTACTTGATCATTAGTGAGGAAGTTTTCAAATCTTAAAATTGGGATGTTGGTTTTATGCGTAAGAAATTACTCTACGTTTTGCTCCGTAAAGATGCTTAAATTTCATTCTCCTGTGACTTAGAGGTTGGTGTGTTTGGAAACTCATTAGTTGACTGGTTTTTGTGATGATCGCAGATACGACCTCCTTGCTGTCATTGTAGTAGAATGGTTATGTGTTGACCAAAAGGTTTAAGTCAACTTGTTGTTGATGACAGATCCTTTGGAAGCTATGTATCCTGTGTTGTGTTCTTGTGAATGATTGAGTAACCCTCCTGTAAGATTTATAATGGTTATGTTTGGTCTTGCCAAGTTTGTCCTTTTTCTTAAGACATTCTCTTGATTAGAAGAAAGTTTAATAGAAGGATTGTTAGGATAGGATGTGGCCCATACGGGTCATTTGTGCATTTCATCCCTTTTCTTTCCAATTTATTTATTTTGTACTGACATAAAATTAACTGTTATAGGCACATCATCTTAATATTAATAAGTCATGTTGGTTTAGATATTCTCATGTCGATTGATTGTTTGGGATCTTCCAGTGGCATAGTGAATCCTTGGCTTGGTGAACTAACTTAAACAAATAGGGACAAATCACGTTTGAAATTAATTCTCTTCTTGTAATTGTTTTTGTTTCGAAATGTTATCTTGTTAAAATGATGGTCATTATTGTGATATGGGTGAAATTCACTATGATGTTTATTAACTGCTCCTATGAGAAAATGATAATTAAATAGAGTTAGTGCCATCCCTTTTTATTTAGACATTTTATGCTTTTGGACAACTCTTTAATTGCTCTTGTTTAGACTCTTGGATTATTGTTTTCTTCATCAACGGTGCTTTTCTTCCTTGAAATAGTTAGATAACAACATATTGTCTTAATGTTATAGCTTTTATCATGCTCAGTTCTTGTGAACTGACATGTGCTAACAAATGTGCAGGAGGATTTCCTGAGTAGAAAAGAAAAAAAAAGAGAGAGAAAAAGAAACACGTGTAGAAAGTGGATTCCAGCCTTCTTAGAACTCATTGTATTTAATGTTTTTCTTTTGTTTTAAAACATTGGTATGGAAATTGTGGAGACTATTTAGAAGGCATTGCGTTATAATTTTGTATTGTTCTCATGTAGGTTGTTGTTATCGTTTGAAAGTCAATTTGAGAAATATTATTGTCAATAAGATTAAATGAACTTGTTTTGACATGCGTATCCTTCGTTGAATTTTCACTTTTCAGAATATGATTTATCCTTGAATTGTCAAACCTAATTCTAATTATCTAAACTTGAATCAACTTACATCACTTTAGTTACCTTTGGTCATGTGTCGTTTGGTAGAGGACTATGTTTTGAATCTAGCAAAAAAAAAACAAGAGAAACAAATATACCTGGTGATCCCACTTAAACTAATCAACAATCTCTTATTGTGGTGAATCCTTAGAACGGTCTTAAGGTGAAATCAATGATTAAATTCTTGGAAGATAATAAGATTATAATAAATAGAAGGAACTTGACTAAGAAACTCTTCGATCTATCTTACCCGTTGAAAATGTAAACAGTATACTTATGTCTATCTCTTCAAGTGAAGCCCGAGTCAAACCTATAATATTTCTGGTTAGACTCTTGACCCCAATGAAATCCTTTTTAACCACTAATAAGATCTTAATGATGAATCCAAGTTTTAGACAGTCATGTACTGTAAAAATAAAATAAAATAAAAATATGACCGCTTAAAAGGGTAAAACATATATGTTTAAAAGCACAACGTTGAAAATAGTTTGATGAAGTTAAGAGCCTTGAGAAACTAACTGCCTCCTAACCAATGAATAAGTTAATCAAGTAAATGAAGCAACCTCTTACCATCCAATAATTGGTTTACACTGTATATTAACATTAACAAGGTAGGGGAAAATTCTTCAAAGGAGACATGAACTTCAGATTCTCCTATCATGATTCCTCTGGGAAAAGTAAAGAATGTAAAAGCACTTACAACTAAAACATGATTCTAAAGAAACCTTATGTGGGAAGACCTTGTTGTAAAATTGCATACTTTAGATGAACCATTGTGTCCTTAGTGTGTGCCTCATGTTTATCTGTAACCAGTGTGGGTCCGTGTTGTGGAAAGCATGTCTTTAGTTGGTTGTATTCCCTAGAGAACTTGTGTAGTGTCGTATTATCTTCAAGCAAGTCAAAAAAAAATCCTGTCTTTTACTGTGTTGTTCGTGTGTGAATTTTTTTGGTGTTACACTTGGTATCAGAGCATAGGTTCATGCTCTCGAACCTATGGGCCGGATTGGTGTTGTATGGTGATGTTACATGATGGTGATGGTGTTACATGATGATGATGATGATGATGATGTTGATGGTGGTAGATATTGGAGAGTAATGTGCTTTAAACGTGATGTGATTATTGTCATAATTGTGATATTGTGAACGCACGTGATGTGTATGTCACTTAGTGCGTGTTTGTCATCATGTTGATGTGCTAGGGATGGGAGTGTTCTCTCTCCTTCTTGTGATTCTAGGAAGAGTTCACTTGTGAATTATTGTTTGTGATGTGTGAAAAGAATTATAATGTGGATGACATAGTGTTGGAGCATTGTGGCATATTGTGATATGTGGGTGTATCAATGTGTTGTATGACTAGATTGATGTTAAAAGAAATGAGTTATATCATGATGTTTTTATCATGTTTTGATGAGATGTGTGTATCACCTTGTTATGTAGCAATGGATGTTATGTTGAGATGTACTATATTCATCGCATGTATGATTTGTGCAAATATGTAATGCTTCATGTTGTGATTTAGGGTCATACGGTGAGTGTATGAACCCTATCGTATAGTGATTGCACTTTGGGTGCAGAATGTGGTAAAGTGATGTGTTACACTCAGTGAATGTATGATTGTGATCTACCCTGTATATGTACCATATGTAAGATGTTATGGTAGTTATGTGTGTGCCACCATTATGTTAGTGATGTTGTTGTATGTTATGTTGTGAACCTTACGCTAACCGACCCTAAAGGGAATCGGTGAAGTGTATGTTGAGAGTGAGGAATGGTGTACCATGGGTCAATAACTCGAGCCAAAACTCGGTTTAGTAGATAACATGTGATCCTTTCCTCTCTCCCTATGTGGTTGTATGTATGCAACCTAAGTGCAACTATGACTATGTTTAGCCTTGTCGAAGTGGTGGCGGGATGATTTAGTTAGAGGTGATGACAGTTGTATTATTGATATGTATTTTATGAGCTGAGGCTCGATGTTCCGAAAGTGCTAGAACTCGTTGAGTACCCCTTGGTGGCTAGATAAGGCCACACATGCTTATCGTGATGTGACATTATTATAAGTTGATTTTATTCGAAATTGAACTTTTTACTTTATTTTTGTAAGGACCAGAACTTTTCTTGATTTCCATGCTTTACAATTTTGGGCATTTCCTTGGTTTTGGCACTAACATGGGGATTTTGATACTAACTATGGCTATTTGGCCATTTATTTTGCTTGATTTGGGTCTTCTTTTAAATTTGGAATTTTTACCACCTTGCCCAAGGCTTGTACTTTGCCACTTGGCACTTTGATTGGATTGTTGTGCTGGTTCTATTGTCGTGATGTGTGGAATAGGGTCATGGGATGCACCATGGAATGGTTGGACCTATGGACCCACTTCGTTGCTTGTATGGGGTACGCCCCAAGGAGTTACATATAACTAGCGGGTTGTTGAACCACGCGTTATTATGTCACTTGGGTTAGGAGTGTTCGAACTCTATGTGTCTTGGACCATAGGGTCAACCGGCCTCCTTGAGGGAGGCATAAGAGTTTGAGGGAGGCATAAGAGGGAGGCATTGAGGGAGGCATAAGAGACTTGAGGGAGGCATAAGAGATTTGAGGGAGGCATTGAGGAGGGAGGCTTATGATATTTGTCTATATGGTTGATGTTTCAGGATATATGTTGAGTTATTGTGATGTTTGGTAGTGGTCTTTTGATGTATGTGTTACTCATGTCAGATGGATATGTGTTGTGATGTTGTGGATATGTCATTGATTCCCTTGTGGACACTATGTACATGTAGTTTTGTTGAGTTATGTGAAAATCTTTCATCGTGGAATTGAGGAAATGTCTGGTGGATTGTAGTACTCTTTTGTTTGAGTATTTTGTATGTCAGTCATTGATGTGTGACGAGTACTATGTTATGTGGACTGTGCCTATTCTATTCCGTATTTGAGTAACCTTTTGTGGTGTAATACAATCTTGAAGTATATACTTGTGTGCTTGTGAATCTGTAGGGTCTTGTGAACCTGATAGGGTGTTGTGTTAGCAGTTCATGTTGGGCACCCACAATAAGGAATAAATCAAAACTCTTCAATGATGATATTTTTTTAAAGAAACTAAACTAGAAATAATGATAATGGAAAGAGACTAATGAAATGATGAACAAGAAAGAACTACCAATCTTCACAGAACCTTAAAAGTTAAAATTTCTACCAAATGTTCCTAAGGCTACCTTGTGACCGTGCTTTAATCAACTAAAATTTTAAACCATAGGGTAATTTCTCTCTACTGTTCTTGTTTGCGTAACCATTTCTTTTCCGTTGTGTTATGTCACATCGAGGACGATGCTTTTCTTAAGGGGAGGAGAATGTAATGCCCTGCTCATCGGCTCCTTCGACTTTCGTTTACCCTTACGTCCTTGTCCTATTGCGTGTCATTGAATGCTGAATTGAACTCCCTTTTCTATCGTTAGGTGACTTTTACCTGTCTGCTTGTGAAGAAGTGGTTACCTATCTTGACTCCATGGTCGGTCTTTGCTTCTTGTTCGCCTTCGAAATTTAACATCTAGTTTATCCCCTTGGTTGTTTAGGCATGTTTCTTATCGTCTTCAATCATTTATATTATAATTAAAAGAAATTGTAATTTCACTGCTCCCACGGCTTGTAAATATTTTGGTCCATTTTCTCTCCCAACTTGGCGTGGCATGGTGGTAATCTTTTTCCCTTTATTTTATTGATCGTATGTGCAAAGTGAAACACATTTTTTTCCTAATGCTTTGACCACTCTCTTCGGGTCACCATCTCTTGTTTTCTGCATGGATTCTTGTTGAATTTTGTTGTTATCCGGAAAAGTGGGTGCATGGGAATGAAGGCCACCTACTCCTTAATTATTTCATTTATGCTTGGTTTTCCCACGTCTTTGTGAGTAAGAAATATCTCTTCCCTTTTGGTAGTGGGCCGCATACTTTAATTTTGGTTGTTCTTGCAAATCTTTCCCGATTTCTTGTTGTTCTGCATGGATTTTGGTGAGTGTGCAAGACTTTTGGACGCCTTTTTACCTGCTGGCCGCACCACCTCCCATTTATTATTATTTTTTTGATTTGCTATCTTCTTTGACCTTTGTGGTCTGCCTCCACCATCCTGCTTTGCTCATGTGAGATTCTCTGGTGAAAGATCCGCATTCGGGGTTGTTGGTAAAGGCTTTGAGCTTTCAGACAAAAACTTTGATGGTGGCGCCGGTGGTCATTTTTGCACCCATGTTTGGACAGGCTGCGCATTCTGGCAATGGTTATCTCTGTAGGCCATTTTTTTTTATTGCTGGGCATACCTTCAGTCGATGTTTCCTTGAGACCACTCCTCATTGAGGATTTTCTTTCTTTCAACAATTTTTCCTGTCATGTAGATTCTTCCAACCTTGCATACATGGGTGTTGAAGCACATGCTTCTATCTCTGAAAAATATGTGACCCATTTGTGCTTTGATGGATGTTATCACCCTGTACTAAACTAATTTTACACTCCCTTGTGTTCTGTCCTGTGTCTGTTGCTATTCCATGAGACCCCAATCGATTTGTGGCATTTTGTCATGTTTGGCACACTTCGTGGATTCACTCTCTCTTTGCATACGTTATTTGGAGGCGTTTTCTCCTTCAAATTTCTATTATCCTTGTTCCTTGTGCTTGTTCGATGTCTCTGTCCTACTCTGGTGCCCCATCTTTAACGCAGGCATGTTGCAGAATAATAGAAGCCTTTTTTTGGGCGCTTCCAACAGCAGTTGGGTTGTCCAACTATGTTATTATCTTCTATTTCGACCGCATCCTCAAATTCGAGATTCTCCTTCAAGATATTTTCATCAAAATCGATTAAGTGATAGTGAGAGTGTTACTGGTCAGGAGACCCGATGAATTTTCAAATTTATTGGACAGATTCTCTCTGAGAGACCACCGCCGATGTAACTCATGGAAGAGGATCTCATAGAGGTGGATCTGTTTCATATCATAATATTCATGAAGCACACTTTTCTTTTCTTTGAAAAAGAGCTTTTAGGAGATCGATGAAGGATAGAGGAATTAAAAAGAAACTTGGTGTAGTTGGATTAAAGGCAATAAAAAGGTGCATGCTTTTGTGTAGGTGATGTTTCACACCCACGGGCATAGGAGATCTATGCAATGTTGGAGAAAATGTCTTGGGAGATGAAGGTAAGCAGGATATTTTTCTTTTCGGAACATGTAATCTTGAGAAAAAAAAGAGTGTCATGGAATACAATGATTGTAGGGTATGCACAGAGTGGACATTATGAGGAAAGTTTAGATCTCTTTCAACAAATGCATCTGGCTGACACGAAACCCAACAATGTTACCTTTGCAAGAGATCCAAAATTTCTCACTGTCAATTTGCATCGGTGAAGGAGATCCACGCCTTCATACTAAGAAGTGCTTTGATTTTTTTTTGTTATAGTAATGAATACCCTTGTAGACATGTATTACAAATGTGGGAATTTTAGAGTTGCATGCCAGTATTTGATCAAATGCCTAAAAGTTGTTGTATTCTCATGGACATTTCTGATTTCCCCAAGAGCTGAAAGGTGAGGATCTCATGGGATGCATGGATATGGAGTCTCTAAAGAGATTCTTTTTGGTTATAAAGCCACCTTCTTCTGCTTTGTCTCAGACTAGGGCTGCTCCTAATATGAGAGCACCAAGGTTAGGAGGTCCAAATTAGAAACAATCAGATGCATATGGAGATGGTGGAGGTGTTTGGATGAATGACGAAGGATCAAGTTCAATTGCCAAAAATGGGGCCTACAGAAGTTCTAGGGCTAATCTTGGAGCGGTGTTGGGAGGATGATGGCAAGTATTTTAGACCACCCACCCTGGCCGTGAACTCCTACCTATGCCAACGTGAAGATGTTCGATGTTTGGGGCCCAACGAGCTTGAAGAAAATGGAATTAGGCTTGGGTTGCTGTTGCAGGCCCTGTCCATCTTGTTATCGACTGCGGGAGCTTAATCAGGCACGATATTCTCTATACCATTGATTCTTATGTTGTTATTTAACTGATTCATTAAATAACTCTAATCTTCATATAAATGTCTCATGTGATGGTATGTTGTTTGGTTTCCACTTCCCTTGCTCTTTTGTATTTTTTTTTTGCGTTAGAAATGATTGCTACTGGTCAAGCCTTTTATATTGTTTTCTCGGGTTTTAATAAATATTAGTTGGGTGAACTTTGTTCTTAAGACTAATAAAACAAAAGAGGTGGGGGTCCTGTAATGAAAATTCCCACCTAGTTCTTTGTGTTGGTCTCACGATTTGAATGTTTTATCAAACATTGTCATTGGACTCAACCTTATAGTTCTTGTTTGTTCTTATTCTTGTTTCGCTCGAGATCTTTAGTTCCGCTTTATGTCGGGTATTTGCGAAATTAGTGATTGAGTACTGCGAGTGCATTGTGTATAGGTGAATGATGCTATTCCTGTCTCTATCCTTTTCTTTTAGTTGTTTTAGGTTCTAGTAACCCTTCCCGGTTGGCTTGGTGTGTGCTTAGCTTGACTGATTTTTGAATTGAGCCAAGTTGATATTACTTTCAACTAGGTTAGTTGCTTTTGTTATTTGTTTTGAATCGCTCGAAGAAATACTTTTATTCTTCGAGTGTCATGGTTGATCTTCATAATTTGATATCAATTCATGTTCACCGTTTGGAGATTGTTGTCTTTGGAATCACCTTCTCTCCCTTGGTGACTGTTGTATGTTTTGAGGAATGTAGTTGATCCTATGGAATGTCTTCTTTTGACGATACTCACATTTCTTTTGGATAGCTTAAAATGTCAGAGGAAATACTCTTTTCTTACCTTGATTTTGTTTCACACATGTTGGAGGATACGAGATCTACTTGATCATTAGTGAGGAAGTTTTCAAATCTTAAAATTGGGATGTTGGTTTTATGCGTAAGAAATTACTCTACGTTTTGCTCCGTAAAGATGTTTAAATTTCATTCTCCTATGACTTAGAGGTTGGTGTGTTTGGAAACTCATTGGTTGACTGGTTTTTGTGATGATCGTTGTGATACGACCTCCTTGCTTGTCATTGTAGTAGAATGGTTATGTGTTGACCAAAGGTTTAAGTCAACTTGTTGTTGACGACGATCCTTCGAAGCTATGTATCCCGTGTGTTGTGTTCTTGTGAATGATTGAGTAAACCTCCTGTAAGATTTATAATGGTTATGTTTGGTCTTGTCAAGTTTGTCCTTTTTCTTAAGACATTCTCTTGATTAGAAGAAAGTTTAATAGAAGGATTGTTAGGATAGGATGTGGCCCATACTGGGTCATTTGTGCGTTTCATCCATTTTCTTTCCAATTTATTTATTCTCAGATCGACATAAAATTAACTGTTATAGGCACATCATCTTAATATTAATAAGTCATGTTGGTTTAGATATTCTCATGTCGATTGATTGTTTGGGATCTTCCAGTGGCATAGTGAATCCTTGGCTTGGTGAACTAACTTAAACAAATAGGGACAGATCACGTTTGAAATTAATTCTCTTCTTGTAATTGTTTTTGTTTCGAAATGTTATCTTGTTAAAATGACGGTCATTATTGTGATATGGGTGAAATTCACTATGATGTTTATTAACTGCTCCTATGAGAAAATGATAATTAAATAGAGTTAGTGCCGTCCCTTTTATTTAGACATTTTATGCTTTTGGACAACTCTTTAATTGCTCTTGTTTAGACTCTTGGATTATTGTTTTCTTCATCAACGGTGCTTTTCTTCCTTGAAACAGTTAGATAACAACATATTGTCTTAATGTTATAGCTTTTATCATGCTCGATTCTTCTTGAACCGACATGTGCTAACAAATGTGCAGGAGGATTTCCCGAGTAGAAAAAAAAAAAAAAAAGAGAGAGAAAAAGAAACACGTGTAGAAAGTGGATTCCAGCCTTTTAGGAACTCGATGTTGTAAAATGTTTTTCTTTTGCTTTAAAACATTGGTATGGAAATTGTGGAGACTATTTAGAAGGCATTGCGTTATAATTTTGTATTGTTCTCATGTAGGTTGTTGTTATCATTTGAAAGTCAATTTGAGAAATATTATTGTCAATAAGATTAAATGAACTTGTTTTGACATGCGTATCCTTCGTTGAATTTTCACTTTTTAGAATATGATTTATCCTTGAATTGTCAAACCTAATTCTAATTATCTAAACTTGAATCAACTTACATCACTTTAGTTACCTTGGTCATGTGTCGTTTGGTAGAGGACTATGTTTTGAATCTAGCAAAAAAAAACAAGAGAAACAAATATACCTGGTGACCCCACTTAAACTAATCAACAATCTCTTATTGTGGTGAATCCTTAGAATGGTCTTAAGGTGAAATCAATGATTAAATTCTTGGAAGATAATAAGATTATAATAAATAGAAGGAACTTGACTAAGAAACTCTTCGATCTATCTTACCCGTTGAAAATGTAAACAATATACTTATGTCTATCTCTTCAAGTGAAGCCCAAGTGAAACCTTTAATATTTCTGGTTAGACTCTTGACCCCAATGAAATCTTTTTAACCACTAATAAGATCTTAATGATGAATCCAAGTTTTAGACAATCATGTACTATGTAAAATAAAATAAAATAAAAATATGACCACTTAAAAAGGGTAAAACATACATGTTTAAAAGCACAACGCTGAAAACAGATTGATGAAGTTAAGAGCCTTGAGAAATTAACTGTCTCCTCACAAATGAATAAGTTAATCAAGTAAAGGAAGTAACCTCTTACCATACAATAATTGGTTCACACTGTATATTAACCTTAACAAGGTGGGGAAAATTCTTCAAAGGAGACATGAACTTCAGATTTTCCTATCATGATTCCTCTGGGAAAAGTAAAGAATGTAAAAGCACTTACAGCTAAAACATGATTCTAAAGAAACCTTCATGGGAAAACCTTGTTGTAAAATTGCATACTTTAGATGAACCATTGTGTCCTAAGTGTGTGCCTCATGTTTATCCATAACCAGTGTGGGTCCGTGTTGTGGAAATCATGTCTTTAGTTGATTGTATTCCCTAGAGAACTTTTGTAGTGTCGTATTATCTTCAAAAAAAAATCCTGTCTTTTAATGTGTTGTTCGTGTGTTGAATTGTTGGGGTGTTACGGTAGTGCCTTAAAAATGGATGTGGGAGATAGATTTATGGGACCATTGGGGAGGGAAATGGGAGTTGTGGAATGAAATTTGTGGAAGAATGTTGTTGAAGTCATTTTGTGAAAGTTTTCAAGTTGCATTACACACCTCATTGTTCTTTGGTTGTGGATTAGGGTCCATAAGGAAGATGACTTATCCTATTATTGGATTATAGGCTCGATAGAGCGTCACCTACCCCCTTTTATTGTATTGTGATTCAAATTCAAGAAGATGGAAGAATGCAAGTGAAAGATATGAAGTTGGAGGATGTCATTGAGATGAAGATTTTGTATTGAGCCTATGGAAGATCCTATTTCGTGAATTTAGCCATGTTGTTTCCACTTAAATTGGAAAGCTTGTAATTTGTGTATTTTAAAAGAATGTTTTGTAAATCCCATTTATTAAATTTGTAATGTTATAGTTGAAAGGAGAGACTTTCAAGTTGCTTTTGTTGGAAAGGAAACCCTCCTAAATCTGAATTTTATTCAAAGTTGTATTATGTGTTCGATTCAAAATAATGGTGTTCATGTGTGAATTAGTGAATGTTGATTCTTTTTGTATTGTTGGAAACTTAAATTTTAAAAGAAATAAAAAGAAATGTTTGAGTTAATCTTATAATCAAATTTTTACATTTTTTGCAAATGATATTGTTGCAACTATCTTATATATAAATGTAGTTGATTTATAAAGATGTTGTATACATGGTTATTTATATTCTTCATATTGATCAAACAAATAAATCTACCTAAACTCTATTTTGTACACAAACACACACATACACACACACACACACACACACACACACACACACACACACACACACACACACACACACACACACACACACACAAATTTATAAGAATTCTAATTATATGTTTTTATGAAATATATTATAACATTAAATAAATTATTATATTAATTAAATTATAATATGTATTAAATTATAACATATTTTAAATGAATATATGTGTGTGTGTGTGTGGGTGTGTGGGTGATGAGGTGAGGAGGAGTGGCGGAGGGCATATTATTTTTCAAAACCCCATATAATTCAAACCCTACACATAGTTAATTAGTGATCTCGGCGAAATAGATTTGGTAATGTGTATTTTTTTAATCACAAGTGAACTTCATTATCAATATATAAATCTCTCACACACACGTGTGTGTGTGTGTGTGTGTGTGTGTGTGTGTGTGTGTGTGTGTGTGTGTGTGTGTGTGTGTGTGTGTGTGTGTGTGTGTGTGTGTGTGTGTTTATACATATCTAATGTATATATACATAGATTTAAAAAAATCAAAGAAAGATGAGATAAATTTGGGAATATGCCCATATCCAAATAGGATGATTTTCTATATATATATATATATATGATAATACAAGAGAAAATAAATAATGGAAAACCCTTAGAGAAGCAATGCAAACAACTCTCCAAAAATGTGTGTATCCATCCAAGAACTTGAGCAATCTTCCATGGCCTTCATGGCCTCCATGCTCCCAAAACCTACAAAACAAAAATGAGGTAAAATTAGGGAAACTAGAAATAGAGGAAGCTCATTAGGAAATTTTGGAAATCTATTTCCAATGGCCCAAATACATTAAATTTGATGGTAGAAAATAAACCCTACATCACTTAAGTGATACGAATTTTGTGGGAATGAAATAAATTAAAAGGGTATGGGTATTGTTTTAATAGGGCATAAGGGGTTTAGACCAAGTTGTTCACCCTTGACCCTTTTCATTACTAAACCAATATTTTTGTGTATGGTTTTAAACTATAGGATTATTAGTATTGTCTAGTTAAGTTTTATTTTTATTATGGGCACGTAAATAATTAAATATAAAAGAGATTAATGGGGGCTAAGTAATGAAAATCAAGGTAAGGATTAGTTAAATAAAATATTGGAACTTAGATATAAAAATTCAATTGTAATATAAATTGGGAATGGGTTATTAATACTTATTATTAATTTTTATCGGACATGTAATTGTGTAGAATTTTATAACCGGTAATTAATTAAATAAAGGCTAATGTTTTACCCTTGAAATAAAACAAATAAATTATTCCAATTTTTTCCAATCAAATTGATAGTTTTGGTGTGCTTTTGAACATCGAAATTGTGGGTGTTACCAAAATGCTTTCATTTTCCATAAAATGAGTAAACCTTACATAAGGTTAGAATTTATACAACGAAACACTCTAGCAAAACTCTCACTAGAAATATATTTCATTAACCTACATGAATAGCTACTAATCATAAAGAAGCGGAGTCATTAACTGCATGAAAAACTTCCATCTTGAAGATTGATTGTTTTGTTTTTCATTGCTTGAATGAGAATTTTGTAAGTTTTAATTATCATTAACGACATCTATTTCTTTGGTTGCAATTCTTGTAGGTGATCCATCATTTCAAAGAACATGGGAGGGGATCTAATTTTCTCTATGGGCGAGATACGGGAATGGAGTAATCTTATGTCATGCTAATGAAATTCAAATGTTTTTCCTATGAAATAAAAACAATAATTAGTGAAAATAAAATTCAATGAGAGATATGTAACATCTATTTCTTAATTTTTTCTATCATGAGAAAGTAGATACCTTTATATCCACGGGAGTGGGAAGGATCTATAATGTTTCAATTGATAGGGTATTTTTTATTTAACAAATACAGGATCGCCTTCACCTTGTACATTCATGGGCTCCTTAAGAGCAATTTCCCTTGTGTGAGGAAAACCAATTTTGCATAAGATTGGTTAATAGATGAATGATCTGAAAAACAATGGAAAGAACCATTGCATTACGACCCTTCGCATCTTCGAAAAGCATGTAGATTCTTGAAGAAAGAAAGGAATGTAAATTCTCAAAGACACCTTTTTTTATGATATTGAATTTAATTATTAACTTTTATAGTTACTTATTTTTAAGTCATAGGAAAGCAATCTTATTATTTGAAAAAATTAAATATCAATATGAAGTAGTGAGGAGATTACAAGACTCACCGTGCGTCCTATTTATTTAAATCCATACTTTGATTTTGATCTAGACCTCTCGGCATATTTGGCATGGTTCTTGCTTATTAGTTTTATTTGACGTGTAAATTTTTTTATCTCATGGGTACGATATCGGACATTTGCACTCCATATACAAATGCATATGCCTCTCGACATAATATTAATTTTAGAAACTATAAATATGACATTTAACATTCATATTAAAATGTGATATAATTCAACTAAATTTGAAATTTTCAATAATTACAACACTTAAACCCTTTTGACTATTTCTAAATTTATTAACACTTGATTTAATGTGAAAACATGATCTTAATTCATCTACATTGTATTAATGTATTTATTGAGTTGTATTAGAAATGAATATTATGGATGTGGATGTGTATTTTGACATTTATTTACCATAGGAACCATCACCACTACCAACCATAAAAGGAGTGATTTATTCCAATTCTAAATTTAGATTAAGATATAATTATTTGATCTACATTGATCGTTATTGTATTTATCTACATTTACATAATATATATGTGAATGTTGATATGTTTTGCAAAATCTAACCATCATTTAGTTTTTAAAACAATTCTAGTAATCATTTGAAGCATAATAATACTTTTTTCAGAGTGATAACAGAAAGGAACAAAAATGTAATAAATTCAATACCCCGAGTTAATACAACATAATCCAGTCCACATCATCTAAGAGTAATAATTCACGAGAACTGAAATAAAAATTCATGAGAAATGAATTCTACAATCAATATTTAAGACATTATGATCCTTTAAAATGCATACAAATAAATTTAGCTTGTAATCGTTTTGTTTGTTTGAAGAAATGGATTTACAAGATAGTATATATAAGGGGCAAAACAAAGACCGCTTCCACCATGGTCAGGTCTCTCATGACCACCACTGCCTGCGCCGTGTGGGAGCTTCCGCCGCCACCACCGCCGCCAGTCTCGATCGAGCTTGATTCAGAGTAATATTCCTCCTGTCCAGCTCTTTTCCGTTCATGGATTCAATGGCATCCATCATCGACTGCTCATAACTAAAATTTACTAAGCCTAATCAACGGGATCTCCTTGTTTCCCGATCACTTACTATCTACAAAAAGCCAAAATCCCTGCTGTAAGAACTCAAAAAAATTCCTATGACCCTCACCGAATTGGCTGAAACCGTCATTAAGACTGCAGTCGTTGGTGGCCAAGGCAAGCTGGAAAGCCTTATCTTGCTGGTACTTTCCGGATTCATAAGCAGTCGAGTTAAATAGTCGCGCACGGCTGTTTACCATATTGTGCGTGTTCGGTGAGCAGTTGCTAGGGCCTATACAGTGTTGAACGACCGGTCCAGGTTCAATTCATTTGCATGAAGTCAGCGGGAACTTGCAGGGAAGTTACGTTCAGCCAGGCAAGCCTGCCCACAAAGCATCGGTTCTCAATTTCAGCAGAATCCATCGCATATAGGAACCCAAAAAGAAAGAAAAAAATTTACAAATCAAAATTGAAACTAAAGGACCTGAAACCTGACGGGGATTTATGGGAGCGGCTCTTGGCAGTTCAATGACAGTGATGTTGTTCAGCCACCTGCTGTAATGTTTCAACTGATCGCGAGACACCCATCGAGCTTGAGAAAGGTTCCGCTCATCTGTTCATGCAATTGTCACCCCTCGCCTTCCCACAATCAACCGATCTTTTCCGACAACACTGTCAACTTCGTCTACGGCTTTTTGCATAATCTGGGGTTGCATTCTGTGTCATCTTGCGGATTATCAACCGACGCATAAGTCGAATCCTGCACAAAGAGATGAGTGTTAATAGGAAAATATCTAAAAACCGGACGAAGTAATAGTAATAATAATAATCACGCGACTTGAGATTTGATCTCTTCCACGCTGAACATGGGAGATCCATTAGCCGAATTTGTCATGGAAATTAAGACGTCGAGCGGGTTCTGTGGTTCTCACACATTGGCCGAGGAAGACAATAAGGAATGCCTGAGACGAAATCTTTCTTCGATGATCGGAAGCTCTATGTGGTTTGCAGATGTATATTTGCATGCATGCATGTAAAGGGGATTGAAGCGTTACAAAGTTGTCCACCACTTGGCGTTGAAGTTATAGTTTTGTAAAAAAATTTAATAATTTTTCTTTTTTATTTCACTCATACAAAATTGGAATTTCACCAGTATGACATCAAACACTTTCACACCATATATGTAAATGAATATGCCTCCGGGTATAATTAACAATTTTCAATTTTTAATTAGAAAATGACAAATGATATTAATTAAGAACACAAACATGTACATCTCAAGAGACAAACATTTATAAATTTAAAATCTAAATTCTTTTTTTCTAATGTTCAAATGAACCTCATTTTAACATCTAAATTAAATGTCAGTAGTACTTTTAAATATAATTGAGAAATATTTCGCAACTCTAAATATCTTCTCCATAAACATTACAACCTTCAAGTATAGTTCTTCGATATTATTATAAAAAAACGTATAAGCACAATAAATTACTCTGCAAATATGGTTTGCTGAGTATAAAAATTCTGTACTAATTTGTGATGTTTTTGAGTTTAATTGTAAACACACGTTTACTGTGATCAAACAAACTCCGTTGAATGGTAACATCCACCCAAATGAACCCTTGACAATTGTGCCGATATTACAGTTTAATATGCTTACAAATACAAATTGCATGTGAATGTTATAAAACAGAGACGAGATAAAGCGGAAAATACACCCAAAATGTAAAAGTGGGAGTAGAAATATCGATAAAATTGAAAAAAAAATAATATTCTTGACATTCAAGGCCATTATAATAAAACTTTACTATGTCTTCATTTCAATTTTTTTGTATTCTTTATGTGTTGGTACTGAAATTGCATTTCTTGAATACTATGACCACGTTGTCAAAGATGAAGTTGACAGTTCCGTAGATGTTGCATTGTCTATAAAATTGGCAAAGGGGGAAGGGAGTGGGCATATAAGCTTCGTTGGAGAAGATTTTCAATATCACCAATACCTACAGTTTTAGCCACAATTTCGTTACCTCGTTATTCTGCTTATTAACTCTACATAACATTGTGTTTATTAAATTTTGAGTTGTCTGCAACGGTTTCCTTAACTCTCCCTTGTATTATGGTTATTAAATTTTTTGTTTTCTACTATCTCTTCGTTAACATTGTGTTTAAAAGATGATCCTGCCTAATTTCATGTGTTAATATTTTTTTGTATTGCTTTAATGACATTTTTTTCTTCAATGTCTAGAATTTTATAATTTGTAAACCATGAAATTTTAATCACATTTTGTTATAACACTTTCATATATTATCGAAGTTAATATTAATATTGTAATTAATAGTTAATATATTAAAGAGTTTTGAAACGACCTAAATATTTAATATGCATATGATACTAATTTATATTATAACTTGAGATAAATCTCTTATGAGTAATTGTGGAAAAATATTGAGTTTTTATAAAAAAAAAAAGAAAGCTATTTATTCTTTTATATGTTATGAATAATTTCTAACTAATAAAGCTATCTAGATAATATTTTGTAATTGAAGTCTAAAGATATCATTTTGGAAGCACTTGTATTTTATTTGTGACATTAATGAAATACTCTTTCAAGAATAATATTTGTTGTCTAATATTATATTTTAGAGTAAATAGTTAAATATTACGAATCAATAATAAAAGAATTGATTATTCATAATGTCAATGTAAAAATATTATTTAAATGTTCATTTTCTAAAAAAACAAAATTGTTATGTAAAAGTTGATAATATACACTATATTTTATTTATAGTTTTCTAAAATTTTGGGACACCGAGGCTATTCTCCACTACTTTTATACTATGGGATCGGGAATGATAGGTCGAGGATTTTAGAAAGAGCAAAAAAAAATTTGAAATTGGGAGCGACCACTAGAAGATTGCTAGTAAGTAATATATATCATAATAAATATAAAAATATATTAATATATTTTAATTACTTTTGTAAATAGTATTTATAGCAATGCATTTGTGATCATATATTTTTAATACATATTTCACTCTCGATTATTATTATATCTTTTTAGTATAGTATACTTGGGTTATAGTTATAGTTATAGAGTAAACATATTAATCTGTGCATTACTATTTTTATCATCTAAACAACCATTATTTTCATTTAAAATTATACAAATAAGATTTGAATGTATTTTTAGTAATATGAACTTCCAATGTAAATTTTAGTTAGATTTATAATATTAATATCCCAATCATCCCAAATTTATTACATTTTATATATTATTTAAAAACAAATTGTACAATACAATTTAAGATATCAATAATTAAACATAGATTTTTTTAATGAAACTATATAACAAATCTAAAATGTTAAAATATCTTTGAAATCAAAATCATCACCACCAATAACAATATTAACTTTCTTAATTTCTTTGCTGCGTATTTAAAAAAAAGACAGCAAAAATGAAAGGAAAAAATATAATTGACATTCAAATTTCCCGAAGACATCCTAATGTACGCAACATCCCTAAAAATTAAAAAATGAAATAAATATTTCCAAAAAAATCTAACGACACTCACATATATGACCAAAAATTAAATAAAAACATCGCCTATGAATATCATTCCCAGTGGCACAAAGAACAGGGAAAACATTTCGTAAGTCGCAATATCTCTAAACCATTTTGAATGCCTTATTAGTCGATGGGAGGTATACCCGCGTAATATTATTTTTATCTTAAGAAATATAATATTAAAATAGTGAAGATTTCCTTTCTGGAATTTAAGCACGAGTCTTTCGAAACAACTCAATTTTTTTAACCAATTGACATTAACCTAAACGCAAATACAAATATATATGAATATCTAAATTTGAGTTCTTATATTTAATTTAGATTTATATTCATTTACTTTTATAATTATATATAAAAACATTAAAAATGATTTTTAAGTATGTAGAGAGATATGTACGTCTTGAATCTTTGTATCTATTTTCTTTTATTTAATTTTTTTAATTAATAATTATTGGAAAGGTTCCAATGACTATTACAATAAAGATATTATAATTAGGCTCACATAGGACTCATAACAAACAACAAAAAGCCAAAAATTCTTGACTAAAACATTAGGTAGAAAAGGGTAAAAATCCCAAAACACATGAAACATACTCAATCCAAAAAGAGGAATAAGATCTTAAAATCATATATGTGAGATCTTCTTAGAAGATGTTATTTTCTTATTCTAGAGCACCATTTGTTCCCTCTTATTAGAATCATTATCGGAGTTCACACAAAGAAGAAGATCAATAGACGAAATAGGTTGAAACACATACTTGTTAGGAGATGAAAGAGAATCCCTCTCCTTAGCTTGTCCTTCTAAATGCGGGAAATTTTTTCCAAAGAATGTGAACCATGTTGAGGCACATGAGAGGAATACTCAACCACATGAGTAGATTCCACCCTATAGGTGGTCTATTTAAAAGAAAAATCATCCTCATGGAAGAGAATTTGATGATAATCCTTCATCCGAGATGAATTAGCTTTGTTTTTATGCTTAGGTTGGTCCCACTCTTCTATCAATTGTCCTATTTGGAAATATTTGTGACAACGCAAAGGACAATCTTTCATAACCCATTCTTTTAGTCCAAAATATTTCTCCTATTTGTAGATCAATCTTATAAGGGAGATCAAGAGGAATATAAGAAACCACTAGTTTCGGGCATAAGAGGTATTCACTAGTTGAGTTGTTGCATCATATGATTTATCATAAGCTCCAAAAGTATTACGAATGGCTTCGATAGAGGATTTCGTCCATAATTGCAAGGGTAGAGGCGAAATCCTAACCCAAACTGGCATGTAATTCAAATAATATTTTAAACGATCAAGCGAAGGGCACGAGGTTTAGTCGAAAACGTAGTGACCTTTCCCTTGTTGGGCGTCGAACAAGCGTAAGTAATTTTGTTGTCTTAGAACTGTTTGAGAGATGTTTTAACACCTTCCCTCTCCTTCTCGTGTCCTCGAGTCAGTTATCGACACCTCCCTTTTTGTGGACTGTAATGTCCTGGGCGTTATCCTTTTTACAAGGGATCTTGTTGTCGCATTATTAAGCTCTGGGTTTTTTCATTTGGGCAGGAAAACAGAAGGATTTTTGTCACACAGCGCTAACATATTCCACAATCATTCATGTTCTTACCAGGGGTAAATTGATAAGTAAAGCTGAAGCCTTGATGACGGAGTTCATTGCAATGGCTGAAAAACATGAAACCAGTCCTCATGTCCAAGTGTTTAATGCCCTTAACGGCGCTATAAAGAGCCTTGGACATGAATCTGCTTGCCAAGTATTTGATGTATTGGTCACTGCGTATGCTCAAATGGGTAATGTACGGGAGGCCTTACACATAATCTATAGGATGCAGCAGAGCAAAAGATTCAGGCACATGTCCATGCCCATGGTTCGTGCCTGCAACATCCTTCTGAGCAAACTGGTGAAAATGGAGCGAATAGACACTGTGTGGATTGTGTATAATGAATTGACTTCTAGCGGTCTTCTTCGTCCCAATGTTTATATTTACAATACTCTTGTCAATGTCTACTGCAAGGAAGGTAAGCTACAGAAAGCCTTTGAATTATTTGACGAAATGATGAATAATAAAATTATTCCCACTGTTGTCACTTACACCATTCTTATATGTGTCTATGTAAGGGAGACAAGATGCAAGAAGCCAATGACTTGTTTAACACAATGCAGGACCTGGGTTGGCTCCTAATCTTTATACATGTATAGCTATAAAATAAGATGAAATAAAACAAAATTCAAGTAAAAATAAAATAACAACTAAGGGAATGGAGGGGTTGCGGAAAGATGGGGGGGGGTAGGTGTGTGGCGCAGGTTGGAGGGGACTATTTTAAAATCAAATTTTATCTACTTGTGCCTAGGCTCTACTGTCCCTCACCCCCCTTCCTGCCATCTAGACTGAGTACGTGGCCATCTCCCACTGGCCTTACCTCTGCCAGCCACCCCACTTTCTTTAATTCCTTTGATTTGCAAATCTAACGCGTCTTCTGCTACCTGCTCTCTCTGACCTGTTCTGGCCGCGTGAGCAGAGAGGAGTGTCTTGTTGGGATTTGAGATGAATGGCTACAGCGTGTTCTGGACAGTGGATTCATTGATGGTGAAATGAAGGTCTATCACCCTGATGTTGCGTGGGTGGGTGTGGGTCTCAAAATTGTGTTGTACAGGCAGTTTCAGTGGAGCGTAGAACCGAAATTCTCCTAGGAGAGTGCCGTGAGGAAGTATTTGGTCAGATGCAGGCTACTACGGGTAGAGAGGTAAACTTATCTCGAAAAATCGGTGGCCTCAGAGAGAGATAAGTGTGAAAACTCTTTGCAGGCGAGCCCAAGGAACCGTTGGTGTTGATCCTGATGTTCTGGTTGCACGCGACCACAGTCGTGAGTTGAGTTGTCTTGCCTTTCCATTTTGGAAAGTCACTTCCATCCAGGTGATGTATAAAGTGGAGGTTATATCTTGGAGAGAGAGGCGGGTGAGCACAGAGGTGGTGATAGAGGCGGATGAACAGAGGTCTGTATCAGTTATTCAAGAAACCAGGTAAAATTTGAGTCTATAACAGCTTAAAGAAGATGCTAAAGCTCTGGAATCTTGCATAATGGCAACATTATCTTCATGAAGTTCGAATCACAATTGGGTAGACACTAAAGACAGGTATATCTCAATAATGGGAAGTAAATGTTGTTCACGCTTCTAAATTCAAACTTGGGTCAGTGTTAGAGAAGCTGATGAGTCTCTATTGAGCTCTAATTCCTCAAACATGCTCCTAGCTCGATGAAGAAGTGCAAAAGACAGTTCTTGTCTTTGGACATTCCTGTCTCTTGAACTTGCTAGGAAAGGTGAACTGATACAGTGAGGCGTGTGCTTGTCGGGGCTCCACAGCAGTGACCTGCCACAGTTTCCAGCCAGGCTGCAGGCACGTTACAGTATAGTAGAAGCCTTCGTGGGCGCCTCCAACAAGCAGGTCACCCAACTATGATGTTATCTGTTCTGTATCGACTGCATCCTCAATTCGGGATTCTCCTTCAAGGTGACAGATCACACCCACGGGCACAGGAGATCTATGCAATGTTGGAGAAAATGTCTTGGGAGATGAAGGTAGCAGGATATTTTTCAGATCCAGAACACGTACAGAGTTTGTTTCTTCAAAATCGGTTGTGTGACAGTGAGGGTGTTACCAGCAGACCTGATGAAATTTATTTACAAAGATCCTACTTGTTTTTCGATGTAACCCATGGAAGAGAACCTCATAGAGGCCGATCTGTTTCATATCAGAATATTCATGAAGCACGTTTTGCTTTGCAATTTTATGAGCTGCTTCAACGAGTCACTAAGTTGGCAGGCATTAAGTTTTCTGTTGGAATTATCACCTTACAAGCTACAGCTGAAATGTTTGCACCGAGAGTTGATGTTGTCCTCAAACCTGATGGAGGAAAAGGTTATTTATTATTACGGTAGATGCCTTCCAGAGCCAGGAGCGTGATGTAATCATTATGTCTTGTGTCCGAGCTTCAAATCATGGGGTTGGATTGCAGCTGTTTTTCACCGCGTGAATGTGGCGCTAGCACGAGCTCGCATAGCACTTTGGGTTAAGGGAAAGCAACGGCATTGAAACAATCATATGCATATGGAGATGGCGTTTTAAACCAGGCATGTTAAACCTGCCCTTGCAATCTTCTGCTACCCTTTTATTATGTCATGAATTGAATGTCCTTCTTTTTGTTTTTTTTTATCTGTTATGGCATTTAGAATGGGCTCCTGCTTTTCCTTGTGAATCGACCCAGATTGAAGGAAAGGAAGGACTATTGGGAGTTGTTTGTTTTTCTTACCCTGGTAGCAACTGTGATAGCATGTATACACTCCTTTCTGCCTCGTTTTTTCTTTTCGAAATAAAAGAGTAACTACCATGTGATAGCAAAATAATGGTTGATGTTTTATACTGTGGGTGTTAGATCTTTAACCTGGGTGTTTCCTGCTTAATTCTTCAATTCGGGTGACGTTTAGAGACAATAGTGAACAATGGCCGTTGAGTTCATTTTCTAAACCAGCAGTAGCAGATTTAAACTTGAGCCATGAATAACATTAGTGGATATTTGTAGATTTGTCGACTCATGGCCAGTTTTAGGCTAAGTGTTGTTTTGTCTTGGTAAAATCTTTTCTTGGGCTGAATGTGTGTGTAGACCTCGCATAGTGAGCATGAGGTTTTCTTAGAGGCCTACGTGAGTGAAATATTGACTACTCAATACAGATCCTGTGACGTGAGTCACTGTATCATAAGATAAAAGAGTTCAATCGAACTCTGTAGTAGCAGATGTTTTCTTTGGAGCGACTATGAGGATAGGTCGAGTAGACTGTCATGAAATAGATGGGTATGCCCAAGCTATTCATATGTTGTTTTAGAGACGGAAGAGAAGGCATAGTTCGTAGGAAGAGTATTTTGCTTTGTATTCCTCCTTCGCTGATTAACCTTGTGATTGGTGACTCGAGTTGGGTCACGGTAGAGGATCTTGTGTCGATCCACTTATATTTTCAACAGACTATCCCTTGCTTGTTTAAATCCATGTATCGAATGAAATGGGTTCCTATTAAATCCATTTTGTAGCTTAGCAAACCTTCAATAATTCAGGTAAGGACTTTCTGAGTAAGTGTTGACTGAGGCATGTATGAAAATAGAATGGTTACCTTTCTTCGAATTGGGTTAGACTTGTATGAAAATGGAAAAGATAGGAATCGACTCAGTTACATATTTTAGTGAGCTAAGTCCTTAACTCTTACAACGATCATACGAGTGGTGGATTACGGGTTTATTACTATTTATGTGATGTAAGATAATAACAACCTTTGGTGAAAAGACTTCTTCTTGATCCTTTCTTGTGTAATCCAACTATAGTTGTTGAATGTAATTTAGTTGGATAGAATCTAATTTATTTAACTTCTTGAAGAAAAATAATTAGGTTCGGTGAGAATTACTTGGTATTTTGAATCTTTAGATTCAGTGTTTGTGTTGTGAGTATTATATGTATGTTGGTTTATTCAGTCGAGTGAAGTTAACTTTAATCTTTGACTGATTTGTGTTCATATATGGTTGGGGCCTATATTCTTCCTAAAACATGGATGTGCATTAATGCGATCTTGTTAACAAGCAATTTTGAATATGTTAAGTCATTTGACCGATCTTTATCTTTTGGTTAATAATATTAGAATGATGTTTGGGTGTTAGATTTCAATCACGTAATCCATAGGATTACATGACTAAATCTCAATACTCTCACTTTGGTTGTCTTCACCAATAAGGTCTCACCTTGTTTGTCTTTGGAATATCTCTCTCACTTGAATATTGGGATTCCTCCTTGTTGGCTGGTATAAATCTCGTCATCTTGTGAAACATATTGATTAGTGGTTTGTGATTTGATCCATTCTTGAGTTTAGAATTTTACTTTCATGATATTATAAAATGTTAGCTTATTGTTGCTATGGGTAGTCTTAACATGCTCAGTTCTCGCGAACTGATCCCAGCTAGTATTTGTGCAGATGGATTGTGCGAGTAGATTAAAGGAAAGAGTTGTAAAGGTTTCATCAGTGCAATTTATGAAATTCCTTGTAAAAATGTCCAATGTGAGGTAAAATTTGGTAATAGTGATTGCAAAGGAATTTAGAAGACCTCTTGCCTTGGGTTGTTCAGAAATTGCGTGAAGATGTTATCTTGTCCTTCTGTAGGTAAACTGGTAACTTATCTTTGTGGGAAATGTTATTCAATCTTTTCACTGGCATAAGCATTGTAAAACTTGGATCTTGAGAATTAAGTGTTAATTTAAATCTTTCTGAGACTCTGTATTGATGTGTTATATGTAAGTTTTAATGGGGTGGTTTTTCTTTACAGAAGTTACCTAAAAGTTTTATTCAAAGAAATATGTTGTGGTTTAGATCCCCTTGAAAACAACAATGCCTTAAGTAATCAAGAGTGAGACTATCCTTGCAAAGTGATTTTATATAACGTGTTATCCCTCACTGAACTAGTAAACACTACTCTTTTGGTGAACGCTTAAAACAAGCTTAAAGGAAAACAATGGTTAGTTTCTAATAAGATTTAACAAGTAAGAGAAGATAATTTTGAAACCACTCAATTTATCTCTAAGACTATTTAAAAGTAAGTGGCTTCCTCTTGATAAGCTCTTTCGGTGAAGCCTAAGTAAGAGCGCTAATAATTACATATAAAACCTCAAGCTTCAATTAAACCTCAGTAAGAACTAATGACGTCTTAAGGGTGAATTCATTTGACCTTCTTCCTTTAAATTTATCCAGGGTGTCTTATCAAAATAAATAACCTCCAATCATTTCTTACTGTGGCTTGCCCTAGCTGTGAGAGTGTCATGTGGTTGGGCTTCTATGTTGTTCTGTCAAAAAAAAAAAAAATATATTGTCCTTGATAGGTGTGGACGTTTCCGTGCTGCTTTTATGGCCATCCTTGTATCGAGTTGTTCACAGAGTTAGTTGTATCCTTGGTGACGACATGTTGCGCCATGTTATGTGTCAAGCAAGTCAAAAAAAAAAATCCTGTCTTTTACTGTGTTGTTCGTGTTTGTGAATTTTTTTGGGTTGTTACACTTGGTATCAGAGCATAGGTTCATGCTCTCGAACCTATGGGCCGGATTGGTGTTGTATGATGATGTTACATGGTGGTGGTGGTGTTACATGATGATACTGCATGATGATGATGATGTTGCATGATGGTGGTAGATATTGGAAGAGTAATGTGCTTTAAACGTGATGTGATTATTGTCGTAATTGTGATATTGTGAACGCACATGATGGGTATGTCACCTTGTGCGTGTTTGTGATCATGTTGATGTGTTGGGGATGGGAGTATTCTCTCTCCTTCTTGTGGATTCTATGAAGAGTTCACGTGTGAATTGTTGTTTGAGATGTGTGAAAAGAATTCTAATGTGGATGACGGAGTGTTGGAATATTGTGACATATTGTGATATGTAAGTGTATCAATGTGTTGTATGACTAGATTGATGTTAAAAGAAATGAGTTGTATCATGATGTTTTTTTTACCATGTTCTGAAGAAATGTGTGTACCACCTTGTTATGCAGTAGTAGATGTTATGTTGAGATGTACTATGTTCATCGTATGTATGACTGTGCAAATATGTAATGCTTCATGTTGTGATTTTGGGTCATACGGTGAGTGTATGAACCCTATCGTATGGTGATTGCACTTTGGGTGCAGAATGTGGTAAAGTGATGTGTTACACTCAATGAATGTATGATCGTGATCTACCCTGTATATGTACCATATGTAAGATGTTATGGTAGTTATGTGTGTGCCACGTTATGTTAGTGATGTTGTTGTATGTTATGTTGTGAACCTTACGCTAACCGACCTGAGGGTAAATCGGTAGAAGTGTATGTTGAGAGTGAGGAATGGTGTACCATGGGTCAATAACTTGAGTCAAAACTTCGGTTTAGTAGATAACATGTGATTCTTTCCTCTCTCCCTATGTGGTTGCATGTATGCAACCTAAGTGCAACTATGACTATGTTTAGCCTTGTCGAAGTGGTGGCGGGATGATTCAGATGGAGGTTATGACAGTTGTATTATTGATATGTATTTTACGAGCTGAGGCTCGATGTTCCGAGTGCTAGCAACTCGTTGAGTACCCCTTGGTGGCCAGATAAGGCCACACAGTTATCGTAATGTGACATTATTATGAGTTGATTTTATTCGTAATTGATCTTTTTTACTTTATTTGTAAGGACCAGCAGCTTTTCTTGATTGCCATGCTTTACAATTTTGGGCATTTCCTTGGTTTGTGGCACTAACATGGGGATTTTGGTACTAACTATGGCTATTTGGCCATTTATTTTGCTTGAATTTGGGTTTTCTTTTAAATTTGGAATTTTTACCGCCTTGCCCAAGGCTTGTACTTTGCCACTTGGCACTTTGATTGGATTGTTGTGCTGGTTCTATTGTCGTGATGTGTGGAATAGGGTCATGGGATGCACCATGGAATGGTTGGACCTATGGACCCGCTTCGTTGTATAGGGGTACGCCCCAAGGAGTACAGATAACTAGCGGGTTGTTGAACCACGCGTTATTATGTCACTTGGGTTAGGAGTGTTCGAACTCTATGTGTCTTGGACCATAGGGTCAACCGGCCTCCTTGAGGGAGGCATAAGAGTTTGAGGGAGGCATAAGAGACTGAGGGAGGCATAAGAGACTTGAGGGAGGCATAAGAGCTTTGAGGGAGGCATAAGAGACTTGAGGGAGGCATAAGAGACTTGAGGGAGGCATAAGAGTTTGAGGGAGGCATAAGAGACTTGAGGGAGGCATAAGAGCTTGAGGGAGGCATAAGAGTTTGAGGAGGCATATGATATTTGTGTGTATGGTTGATGTTTCAGGATATATGTTGAGTTATTGTGATGTTTTGGTAGTGGTATTTTGATGTATGTGTTACTCATGTCAGATGGATATGTGTTGTGATGTTGTGGATATGTCATTGATTCCCTTGTGGGCCCTATGTACATGTAGTTTTTATGAGTCATGGAAAATCCTCATACGTGGAATTGAGGAAATGTCTGGTGGATTGTAGTACTCTTTTGTTTGAGTATTTTGTATGTCAGTCATTGATGTGTGACGAGTACTATGTTATGTGGAGTGTGCCTATTCTATTCCGTATTTGTGTAACCTTTTGTGGTGTAATACAATCTTGAAGTATATACTTGTGTGCTTGTAAATTTGTAGTGTCTTTTGAACCTGAAAGGGTGTTGTATTAGCAGTTCATGTTGGGCACCCACAATAAGGAATAAACCAAAACTCTTCAATGATGGAATTTTAAAAGAAATTAAACTAGGAATAATGCTAATGGAAAGGAACTAATGAAATAATAAACAAGAGGGAACTGCCAATCTTCACAGAACCTTGAAAGTTAAAATTTCTACCAAATGATCCTAAGGCTACCTTGTGACCCTGCTTTAATTAACTAAAATTTTAAACCATAAAGTGTACTTTCTCCTTTACACGTTGTTGGTTACGTGCCATTTTCTTTCCTCTGTGTTATGTCGCATCGAGGACGATGCTTTCTTAAGGGGAGGAGAGTGTAATGCCCCGTTTGGTGGTTACCCAGTTTCTTGGCGTAGTGACCTTTCCCTTGTTGGGCGTCGAACAACTGTGCGTAATTCTGTTGTCTTAGACCCTGTTTCAGCGATGTTTTAACACCTTCCCTCTCCTTCTGGCGTCCTCGAGTCGTTATCGACACCTCCCTTTTTGTGGACATGTAATGTCCTGGCGTTATCCTTTTTACAAGGGATCTTGTTGTCGCATTATTAAGCTCTGGTTTTTTTTTTCATTTGGGCAGGAAAACAGAAGGATTTTTGTCACACAGCGCTAACATATTCCACAATCATTCATGTTCTTACCAGGGGTAAATTGATAAGTAAAGCTGAAGCCTTGATGACGGAGTTCATTGCAATGGCTGAAAAACATGAAACCAGATCCTCATGTCCAAGTGTTTAATGCCCTTAACGGCATATAAAGAGCCTTGGACATGAATCTACTTGCCAAGTATTTGATGTATTGGTCACTGCATATGCTCAAATGGGTAATGTACGGGAGGCCTTACACATAATCTATAGGATGCAGCAGAGCAAAAGATTCAGGCACATGTCCATGCCCATGGTTCGTGCCTGCAACATCCTTCTGAGAAAACTGGTGAAAATGGAGCGAATAGACACTGTGTGGATTGTGTATAATGAATTGACTTCTAGCGGTCTTCTTCATCCCAATGTTTATATTTACAATACTCTTGTCAATGTCTACTGTAAGGAAGGTAAGCTGCAGAAAGCCTTTGAATTATTTGATGAAATGAAGAATAATAAAATTATTCCCACTGTTGTCACTTACACCATTCTTATATGTGTCTATGTAAGGGAGACAAGATGCAAGAAGCCAATGACTTGTTTAACACAATGCAGGACCTTGGGTTGGCTCCTAATCTTTATACATGTATAGCTATAAAATAAGATGAAATAAAACAAAATTCAAGTAAAAATAAACAACTAAGGAATGGAGGGGGTTGCGTGGAAAGATGGGGGGTAGGTGTGTGGCGCAGGTTGGAGGGGACTGTTTTAAAATCAAATTTTATCTACTTGTGCCTAGGCTCTACTGTCCCTCACCCCCTTCCTGCCATCTAGACTGGTACGTGGCCATCTCCCACTGGCCTTACCTCTGCCAGCCACCCCACTTTCTTTAATTCCTTTGATTTACAAATCTAACGCGTCTTGCTACTGCTCTCTCTACGAACTATTACGCCGCGTGAGCAGAGAGGAGTGTCTTGTTGGGATTTGAGATGAATGGCTACAGCGTGTTCTGGACAGTGGATTCATTGATGGTGAAATGAAGGTCTATCACCCTGATGTTGCGTGGGTGGGTGTGGGTCTCAAAATCATGCTGTACAGGTAAGTTTCAAAGGGAGCGTAGAACCGAAATTCTCCTAGGAGAGTGCCGTGAGGAAGTATTTGGCTGTTGCAGCAGAACGGGTAGAGAGGTAAACTTATCTCGAAAATCAATGGCCTCCAGAGAGAGATAAGTCTTTTAGGCTTTTTTGGTGGCAAGCCCAAGGAACCGTTGGTGTTGATCCCGATGTTCTCAAGTTACGCGAACCACGGTCGTGAGTTGAGTTGTCTTGCCTTTCCATTTTGAAAGTCGCTTCCGTCCGTGTGATGTATAAAGTGGAGGTTATATCTTGGAGAGAGAGGTGGTGAGCGAGCACGGAGGTGGTGATAGAGGTGGATGAATAGAGGTTTGTATCGCTTATTCAAGAAACCAGTAAAAGTTGAGTCTATAACGGCTTAAAGAAGATGCTAAAGCTCTGGAATCTTGCATAATGGCAACATTATCTTCATGAAGTTCGAATCACACTTGGGTAGACACTAAAGACAAGTATATCTCAATAATGGGAAGTAAATGTTGTTCACGCTTCTAAATTCAAACTTGGGTCGGTGTTTAGAGAAGCCGAGTCTCTATTGAGCTCTAATTCCTCAAACATGCTCCTAGCTTGATGAAGAAGTGTAAAAGATAGTTCTTGTCTTTGGATATTCATGTCTCTTGAACTTGCTAGGAAAGGTGAAGTACAAAGAGGCGTGTTCTTGTCTTTGGGCTCCATTCTGCAGTGACCTGCCACAAATTCTTTCAGGCCAGGTGCAGCACGTTACATATAGTAGAAGCCTTCATGGGCACCTCCAACAAGCGAGTCGCCCAACTATGATGTTATTATCTATTCTCAGATCGACTTTTCCTCAATTCGATCTCATCCTTCAAATGCAGATGTGATGTAACCTCATGGAAGAGATCCTCATACGAGGCCTATGCTGTTGGAGAAAATGTCTTGGGAGATGAAGGTAGCAGGATATTTTTCATCCGAACACGCACGAGTTTGTTTCTTCAAAATCGGTTTGTGATGAGGGTGTTACCAATGCAGACTGATGAAATTTATTTACAAAGATCCTACTTGTTTTTCATGTAACCATGGAAGAGAACCTCATAGAGGCCGATCTATTTCATATCGTTATTCATGAAGCACGTTTTGCTTTGCAATTTTATGAGCTGCTTCAACGAGTCACAAAGTTGGCGAGGCATTAAGTTTTCTTTGGAATTATCACCTTACAAGCTACTGACTGGAATGTTTGCACCGAGAGTTTGATGTTGTCCTCAAACCCGATGGAGGAAAAGGTTATTTATTATTACGGTAGATGCCTTCCAGAGCCGGGCGTGATGTAATCATTATGTCTTGTGTCCGAGCTTCAAATCATGGGGTTGTCCTTGTAGCTGTTTTTCACCGCGTGAATGTGGCAGCTACGAGCTCGCATAGCACTTTGGGTTAAGGGAAAGCAGCGGCATTGAAACAATCATATGCATATGGAGATGGCGTTTTAAACCAGGCATGTTAAACCTACCCTTGCAATCTTCTGCTACCCTTTTATTATGTCATGAATTGAATGTCCTTCTTTTTGTTTTTTTTTTATCTGTTATGGCATTTAGAATGGGCTCCTGCTTTTCCTTGTGAATCGACCCAGATTGAAGGAAAGGAAGGACTGTTGGGAGTTGTTTGTTTTTCTTACCCTGGTAGCAACTGTGATAGCATGTATACACTCCTTTCTGCCTCGTTTTTTTTTTCGAAATAAAAGAGTAACTGCCATGTGATAGCAAAATAATGGTTGATGTTTTATACTGTGGGTGTTAGATCTTTAACCTGGGTGTTTCTGCTTAATTCTTCAATTCGGGTGACGTTTAGAGACAATAGTGAACAATGGCCATTGAGTTCTTTTTCTAAACCAGCAGTAGTAGATTTAAACTTGAGCCATGAATAACATTAGTGGATATTTGTAGATTTGTCGACTCATGGCCAGTTTTAGGCTAAGTGTTGTTTTGTCTTGGTAAAAGCTTTTCTTGGGCTGAATGTGTGTGTAGACCTCGCATAGTGAGCATGAGGTTTTCTTAGGGGCCTACGTGAGTGAAATATTGACTACTCAATACATATCCTGTGACGTGAGTCACTGTATCATAAGATAAAAGAGTTCAATCGAACTCAGTAGTAGCAGATGTTTTCTTTGGAGTGACTATGAGGATAGGTCGAGTAGACTGTCGTGAAATAGATGGGTATGCCCAAGCTATTCATATGTTGTTTTAGAGACGGAAGAGAAGGCATAGTTCGTAGGAAGAGTATTTTGCTTTGTATTCCTCCTTCGCTGACTGTTAACCTTGTGATTGGTGACTCGAGTTGGGTCACGGTAGAGGATCTTGTGTCGATCCACTTATATTTTCAACAGACTATCCCTTGCTTGTTTAAATCCATGTATCGAATGAAATGGGTTCCTATTAAATCCATTTTGTAGCTTAGCAAACCTTCAATAATTCAGGTAAGGAATTTCTGAGTAAGTGTTGACTGAGGCATGTATGAAAATAGAATGGTTACCTTTCTTCGAATTGGGTTAGACTTGTATGAAAATGGAAAAGATAGGAATCGACTCAGTTACATATTTTAGTGAGCTAAGTCCTTAACTCTTACAACGATCATACGAGTGGTGGATTACGGGTTTATTACTGTTTATGTGATGTAAGATAATAACAACCTTTGGTGAAAAGACTTCTTCTTGATCCTTGCTTGTGTAATCCAACTATAGTTGTTGAATGTAATTTAGTTGGATAGAATCTAATTTATTTAACTTCTTGAAGAAAAATAATTAGGTTCGGTGAGAATTACTTGGTATTTTGAATCTTCAGATTCAGTTTTTGTGTTGTGAGTATTATATGTATGTTGGTTTATTCAGTCGAGTGAAGTTAACTTTAATCTTTGACTGATTTGTGTTCATATATGGTTGGGGCCTATATTCTTCCTAAAACATGGATGTGCGTTAATGCAGTCTTGTTAACAAGCAATTTTGAATATGTTAAGTCATTTGACTGATCTTTATCTTTTGGTTAATAATATTAGAATGATGTTTGGGTGTTAGATTTCAATCACGTAATCCATAGGATTACATGACTGAAATCTCAATACTCTCAGCCTGGTTGTCTTCACCAATAAGGTCTCACCTTGTTTGTCTTTGGAATATCTCTCTCACTTGAATATTGGGATTCCTCCTTGTTGGCTGGTATAAATCTCGTCATCTTGTGAAACATATTGATTAGTGGTTTGTGATTTGATCCATTCTTGAGTTTAGAATTTTACTTTCATGATATTATAAAATGTTAGCTTATTATTGTTGCGATGGGTAGTCTTAACATGCTCGGTTCTGCGAACCGATCCCATCTAGTATTTGTATTTGTGCGAGATGGATTGTGCGAGTAGATTAAAGGAAAGAGTTGTAAAGGTTTCATCAGGTTTCATCGAAATTTATGAAATTCCTTGTAAAAATGTCCAATGTGAGGTAAAATTTGGTAATAGTGATTGCAAAGGAATTTAGAAGACCTCTTGCCTTGGGTTGTTCAAAATTGCGTGAAGATGTTATCTTGTCCTTCCATAGGTAAACTGGTAACTTATCTTTGTGGGAAATGTTATTCAATCTTTTCACTTTGGCATAAGCATTGTAAAACTTGGATCTTGAGAATTAAGTGTTAATTTAAATCTTTACGAGACTCTGTATTGATGTGTTATATGTAAGTTTTAATGGGGTGGTTTTTCTTTACGAAGTTACCTAAAAGTTTTATTCAAAGAAATATGTTGTGGTTTAGATCCCTTGAAAACAACAATGCCTTAAGTAATCAAGAGTGAGACTATCCTTGCAAAGTGATTTTATATAACGTGTTATCCCTAACTGAACTAGTAAACACTACTCTTTTGGTGAACGCTTAAAACAAGCTTAAAGGAAAACAATGGTTAGTTTCTAATAAGATTTAACAAGTAAGAGAAGAAAATTTTGAAACCACTCAATTTATCTCTAAGACTATTTAAAAGTAAGTGGCTTCCTCTTGATAAGCTCTTTCGGTGAAGCCTAAGTAAGAGCGCTAATAATTACATATAAAACCTCAAGCTTCAATTAAACCTCAGTAAGAACTAATGACGTCTTAAGGGTGAATTCATTTGACCTTCTTCCTTTAAATTTATCCAGGGTGTCTTATCAAAATAAATAACCTCCAATCATTTCTTACTGTGGCTTGCCCTAGCTGTGAGAGTGTCATGTGGTTGGGCTTCTATGTTGTTCTGTCAAAAAAAAATATTGTCCTTGATAGGTGTGAAGTTTTAGCCGTTTGCTTTTATGGCCATCCTTGCGAGTTTTATGGCCATCCTAGATATTGGAAGAGTAATGTGCTTTAAACGTGATGTGATTATTGTCGTAATTGTGATATTGTGAACGCACGTGATGTGTATGTCACCTTGTGCGTGTTTGTGATCATGTTGATATGTTGGGGATGGGAGTGTTCTCTCTCCTTCTTGTGGATTCTATGAAGAGTTCACGTGTGAATTGTTATTTGTGATATGTGAAAAGAATTATAATGTGGATGACGTAGTGTTGGAGCATTGTGACATATTGTGATATGTAAGTGTATCAATGTGTTGTATGACTAGATTGACGTTAAAAGAAATGAGTTGTATCATGATTTTTTTACCATGTTTTGAAGAAATGTGTGTACCACCTTGTTATGCAACAATGGATGTTATGTTGAGATGTACTATGTTCATCATATGTATGACTGTGCAAATATGTAATGCTTCATGTTGTGATTTTGGGTCATACGGTGAGTGTATGAACCCTATCGTATGGTGATTGCACTTTGGGTGCAGAAAGTGGTAAAGTGATGTGTTACACTCAGTGAATGTATGATTGTGATCTGCCTTGTATATGTACCACCGTTAGGATAACAGATCATGACTACCATGGCTTGCATCATCTCCCTTCAACCGATCTTTGTTTTCCTTGAACATCGATCCTCCTTGTGTAAACATCCATCGCCGGTAGGAACATGACCTCTATATGGAAAAGTCCATCCTTATCGCCATCAACCGTAAGTGCACTGGACCTCAAATATATATTTTTTTAATTTGTATAATATTAAATTATAATAAAATTTATAAATAAATATATATATTTTTAAATTTATTGGTGAAAGGTTTTGATGGGGAGCACACCTAGGGAAAAAAAAGGGTCAAAACCTAGATATTACAAAGGAGAGTAGAAAAAGAGGGTCAAAAACCCAAATAGATCATGAAGGTAGAAGAAAAAGGCAGCTAAACTACTGAGACAAATATAAAACAAGGCAGAAAGACACATAACCAACCCACAACTAGAAAATGGCACAGGTTTCAAAGCATAAAACAAGTATGCCTTCACCTAGATATAAAGTTACAAACAAATAACTAGACAAGACTCAAACCTTATCTCCGGTGATGGCGCTTTTGGTTTGGTGTGTCGTTTCTTGTGCCTCATCCACCACCGTCCATTCTTCATTACCATCTTCCATGTGGAGTGGAAGAATGACTTCAAATTTCTTGATATCAATCTATCCTTCAAACATGGTTTCATAAAATCCCGATTGTGGTGGAGAACCCACACAATCCTAGCAAAGGTGAGAGTATTAGAGTTCTATGGCTCCTTCTCATGAGGGGTCGAAATTCCAACCTTGTGATCTTTCTTTGAGGTGCTGAGTGATTCCATGGCCATGTCGGTTTGGGGATTGATTGTGAAATTTTCTCTAAGTGAATCCCTTCACCATGTAGGGCTTCCCTTACATCTAGAAAATTCACACTCATCTGAAAGATGACCTATTTGAAAGCACATGCGACATCTTAAGGCTCGAACTTCATAGTCTACGCTATGCACTGATGTCTCTCTACGGTTGCAGATTAATTTCAGCTAGAAGAGCTTGAAGGTGTCAAGATTTACCAGATGCTAGGAAAAGTAGTGCGGGTCTTGCCAAAAAAAAATCATCGACCTTCATAGTGGACCCAATGGTATCTCTAATAGAAAAGGGCAAGTTCTTCTCCGGCTGTAATGGAAGACTTGAAAGATGCAAACACACAAGGTAGGTTTCAAATTAGTCTTTTGAGGGATCAAAGATGGATAGTAGGGTTTGAACATGAGGCCATGTTCATCCCAAACCCAATAATGATAAAAAATTAGATCTCTATCTTCAGGGGTTTCGAAAACAACAATAAAGTAAGCTTTAGCACATGGGTAGAGATCAATATTACCCTTTATATTTTCTCCCAAACTTGAGGCTATCCATTCATGGAGTTCAGCTAGCTTCGGCTAAAGCTTTTGGAATCTGCAGATGAGGCCAAGTAGAGAAAGACTCTCTTAGACCTTGTGAACCTTCTCGCATAGATCCTCTCAATACTCTAGTATTGGAGTCCTCTGTGATGGATTGAGGTTTGTCGACCGTGTTGGTGCATCCCTTCCCATGTTTGGAGACAACAATAGCAAAGGATTTGTAGCATCCACCAAACCCCTGTCCAAACGTTCCTGCTTGGCTGGTCGCACTGAGGCATCACCATTTTGAACTCCATTCATAATCGACATTTTTGATCTTCGCAGTATGGTCGGAGATAGGGTTGCATGGGGGGTTGCATCCTTTTTGAGTGTATCTCGTTACCTTATTTCTTGGCAAAGGCCATATCAATCCACGAATCCGGGAGTCTCCTGCAAGCCACCGCCGCTGTGACTTCTCCATAAACGTGAAGGGTAAGGAACCACCGCTTCCTCCCTGCACCTACTCATCCTTTGATCCGTTTCCATTATTTTGTGCATCGTGAAGGTTTCCATCTCCATTACGAGTAGCCAAGAGATTGCCACCGCCGCCTCCCTTAGAGAAGATTCCCCGACCCCCACCGGAATCGTTTCATTTAGGGTTTTCAACCGGAGACAGGGAGTCAACATTCCTAAATATTTTTACTTAGATATAGAGAAGTTCCAAATATTGATTGTTTTGTAAAATTGACATTAAAGCTAAAAATATATATTTATTTTATTATATTTATCCCAAAACATATATATGAATGAGATCTATAAAAGTATTATAAACATAATGTGTAATCGTATTTCCCATAGAACTAAATATTAGTAGTCATATGGGTAACAATTTCACGTTCTATAATTTTTATAACTTTGTAATTGTTTATATATCAATAAAAATAAATATTTATGTATTAAGATTTTATTATATAGATTATGTAATTATGTAAATAAAAATAATTGACGTTAATTTAGTGGCTAATTATCATATAGATGTTGTAATTTTTAATACGAGAATTAAAATGAATCCTATTTTTGAAAGAAAATTATCGAAATTTTATACACTATTGTAAGTTGCCTTTGGCGGCTTACGGTTGGTCTTGACATTCTTCGATGGACAAAATCATCTAGATAGGGCCCAAGAATTAGGTTCGAGTTCTTTTCAATATTGTATCTTTGTAACCATGAGTTAACTTAAGTTACATGACCCAAGAAATAATTTAGTTTAGGCACATGGTCAATTTACGCAAATTTATACGATATATAAAGTTAACTTAGTAAATATTTAGTTCTTTCGAAAAGTAATAAGTCTTACTAAATATAACAATTAAAGTAAAGCTTTGTTTACGACTAAATTTTAACTATGTTTGTTTTGAAATTCAAATACGAGGGCATCTATTGTAGTGTAAAGTTCGGAGAATAAGGAAGATTGAATAGGTTTTAGATGATAATTTCAGTTTTTTTTTCATATTTTAATATTGTTGATTTGGTTTAGCCCATTATTCTTGAAATGATGGAAAAGGGATGATGAGGTTATGCATAGATGAATAGAACCCTACAAAAATTGTGGAGGAATGTAGAGGAGGTGTTCGATCTTATTATACATCCAACAAGAAGATGTAGTGAAGATGATCAAGAAGAAGTATCAAATGAAAAAGAAGAAACACTTAGTCATGTGGATCCATCTCTAGGAGGTTGAATTGTGTCCAAAACACACACGGGATTCTATAAAACACCACAAGCTTCAAAATATATTTCTTTTGATTCTTGAATCCACACTAATTGTTTAATACATTATAATCTTCCTTTTATTTCACACTATCTCTAAGAAAATCCTAAAATGTGAAAAACTCCAAACGACAAAAATCCTTAAACTAAAGCACCTCGATGGACCACAATTTTTGTGTACAAATTATGCCTTTGTAAATTAAGGTTTACTCCAAATCTTAGCTTATTACATAACACAAAGGATAAGATAGTAAAATTATAATTCCTAGACAAAACAAAAAATACAAAGGCAATTTTAGACAATATTTATTAAAAATTTATTTATGACATATTAATATAAAAGCTATACCACCTTGGAAAATTTCAAGTCAATCGAATAGTCAAATCAAAAGTTATGGTTTCGGAAGTTATGATCCCATATCATTCTCCGTTTGTTGCAAATAATTCTTCTCTTATGAATTCGAGTTGATGGAATTAATCGATTTTGTCTTCAAAATTCTTCAAGTCTCACTCTAGGATCCAAGTATTTTCTTCATGCTCCAAACCTTCCCATTATACCAAATATATTTTAAACTTGGAAAATACAAATACCTCATTTGGCCTCATGGCCATATCAAACATCCAAAATAATATAAATATAATTCCCAAAATTATCCAAATATATGAATCACAACAACATCAAAGTAATCTAACCATATCATTTACAATTTTATCAACAATTATATCATCATCCAATAATTTCCATTTCTACGTCTACTCACAATATTCAAATATCACATGTCCGAACAACATCCATAATATAACCATGTTAAACAAGTAAATCAACATCAATATCCAAAATGTCTCTAATAATCATCATGCACCATAATCGAATCAAGTCAACAATAATCCATGATCTAACGTCATCTAACATCATAATATAATAAATTCCATAGTATAATTAGTAGTATCATGATCGATCAAAAAGGTGTCGAAGGGAAGTGGGCACTACACTTTTCCCTCCTCAATAGTCCCATAAATCAATCTCCCACATCCAAATTAAGCAAAACTACACAACCACAATCAAACATATCCACAACACTCATACAATATTCAAACAAGTAGATTTTCTATATCAAAATAAATTAATACAAATATGACAATAAGAGAGAGATCAGCTTACCTCCCCATTAAGCTTCAAATTTCTTTAGTCTACAATATTTAAATCCTTCACACCAAGGTCAATCCAAGATGCAACTCAAAAATGACTCCAAGTATAAAATTCATCCAATAAATAAAAAAGGGATGTGAGGATCATGAAATGGCTCCATTTATTATTCCACTTCATCATCCCTCCATTCTAACACACAAATAAAACACCAAACCCAAAGTAATTAAATGCATATGTAAGACTTATGACATGCCTCCGCTACACTCAAACAAGAAATCCATGCTTATCAAGGACAAAATAAAATTTGGTAAGTAAACAAGTGCAATTTTTTTTATCCTTTTACACTTAATATTGAATTAAAATGGTTAAAAAAATCTCCATACCTCATAAGTAGGGTTGGTAGAAGAGTTTGAGATGTGAGGGACAAGGTTAACTTGTCCCTCAAGTTTCTAAAAGTGGCCAACAATGCCAAATTCAAATTTGGGAAGGATAGTGAAGTACACACCACCTAAATGCATTTAATTAAATTTACTGAGAATGCACCAAAACAAGGACTATCTACCCAATTTATTGCCCACATGTCATATCTTCCCTTTTAGTTTAAATTTAAGCTAAATTAGTTAATTAAGATACATTAGCAAGTGTTAATAAAGTAACAATATTTCCCAATAATTAAACACATGCACAACAAATTAAAACAAACAAAATTAAAAGAAAGGAATCACATTACACCCATGGCCACATAAATGAGGTTACCCCCTATAGTTACCTCGTAACAAAGCATGCAACAACACAACATAACATTATACACAAGTTGTCAATTTTGGCCATGTTGCACAACACCCGACATCCTTCCGTGGTTGGTCCCTTTCCCCTTTCGGTGTATAATGATGTAATTTTTTTCTTACAACCACAACAATAATAGCTTTTTGGCACAGAATGTCGTATCAATATGTCATCCGAAATCAATGCATATAAAATATACATCATACAATCCTCAACACACACACACACACACACACACACACACACACACACACACACACACACACACACACACACACACACACACACACACATCAATTAACGTCATTGTATAACATATCTAAATCATTATCATCAAATTTACAAATTTCTATCAATTATTTGAAATCACTTAACGAGTTTAATTATCCTCTAGTAAATAATTTACAATCATAGATAACTTCATGGGCTGCTTAAGAGCAATTTCCCTTCCATGAGGAAAACCAATTTTGCATAAGATTGGTCAATCGATGAATGATTTGGAGAAAAAATGGAAAAAACCACTACATTCCCAGCCTCTGCATCTTTGAGAAGAGTGTAGATTCTTGAAGAAAGAAAATAATTTAAATACCGAGAGACACCTTTTTTTATGATATTGAATTTAATTATTAAATTTTATAGTTACTTATTTTAAATCGTAGGAAAAACAATCTTATTATTTGAAACAATTAAATATGCAATATAAAGTAGTGAGGAGATTACAAGACTCACTTTGCATCCTATTTATTTAAATCCATATTTTGATTTTGATCTAGACCTCTCGGCGTATTAGGCATGACTCTTGCGTATTGGTTTTATTTGACACGTAATTTTTTTTTATCATGGTATTTCATCGACATGACATCAAACATTTTCACTCCATATACAAATGTATACCTCTCGACATAATATTAATTTTAGAAAGTATAAATTTGACATTTCACATTTATATTAAAATGTGATTTAATTCAACTAAATTTAAAATTTTCAATAACTACAACACCTAGACCCTTTTGACTATTTCTAAATTTATTAACACTTGATTTAATGTGAAAACATGATATTAATTCATCTACGTTGTATTTATTGAGTTGTATAATATGGATATGGATGTTTATTTTGACATTTATTTACCCTAGAAACCATCACCACTACCAACCATTAAGGAGTGATTTATTCCCATTCTAAATTTAGATTAAGATATAATTACTTGATCTACATTGATCGTTATTGTATTTATCTACATTTACATAATATATATGTGCATGTTGATATGTTTTGCAAAATCTAACCTTCATTTAGTTTTTAAAACAACTCAATAATCATTTGAAGCATAATAATACATTTTTCAGAGTGATAACAGAAAGGAACAAAAATGTAAATAAATTCAATACCGCGAGTTAATACATCATACAACATAATCCAATCCACATCATCTAGAAATACGAATTCATGAGAAATGAATTCTACAATCAATATTTAAGACATTATGATCTTAAAAATGCATACAAATAAATTTAGCTTGTAATCGTTTTGTTTGCTTTAAAAAATGGATTTACAAGATAGTATATATAAAGGGCAAAACAAAGACCGCTTCCACCATGGTCAGGTCTCTCATGACCACCACTGCCGCCAGTCTCGATTGAGCTTGATTCAGAGTAATATTCTTCCTTTCCAACTCTTTTCCGTTCATGGATTCAATGGCATCCATCATCGACTGCTCATAACTAAAGTTTACGAAGCCTAATCAACGGATCTCCTTGTTTCCCGATCACTCACTATCTACAAAAAGCCAAAACCCTGCTGTAAGAACTCAAAAAAATTCTTTGACCCTCACCGAATTGGGTGAAAGCGTCATTTACTCATCAAGACTGCAGTTCTCAATTTCAGCACAACTCATCGCATATAGAAACCCAAAAAAGGAAGGAAAAAAATTTACAAAACAAAAAAATGAAACTACCTGAAAGCTGACGGGGATTTATGGGAGCGGGTCTTGGCAGTTCAATGACAGTGATGTTGTTGAGCCACCTGCTGTAGTGTTTCAACTGATTGGCAGTTCAATGACAGTGATGTTGTTCCGCTCATCTGTTCATGCAAGTGCCACCCCTCGCCTTCCACGTATAAGCATCTTCTCCATAAGCATTACAACCTTCAAGTATAGTTCTTAGATATTATTATAAAAACACGTATAAGCACAATAAATTACTCTACAGATATGGTTTGCTGAGTATAAAAATTCTGTACTAATTTGCGATGTTTTTGAGTTTTATTGTAAAACACACGTTTATTGTGATCAAACAGACTCCGTTGAATGGTAACGTCCACCCAAATGAACCCTTGACAATTGCGCCGATATTACAGTTTAATATGCTTGCAAATACAAATTGTGTGAATGTTATAAAACAGGCACAAGATAAAGGGGAAAATACACCAAAATATAAAGTGGGAGTAGAAATATGGATAAAATTGAAAAACAAAAACAGTATTTTAAAGAGACATTAGAAGAAATGCATTCTTCACATTCAAGACCGTTATAATAAAATTTTGGTATGTCTTCATTTCAATTTTTTTGTATTCCTTATGTGTTGGTACTGAAATTACAATTTCTGGAATACCAAGGTCACGTTGTCGAAGATGAAGTCGACAGTTTTGTAGATGTTGCATTGTCTATAAAATTGGCAAAGGGCAAATGGAGTGGGCATATAAGCTTCGTTCGAGAAGATTTTTCAATATCACCAATACCTACAGTTTTAGCCACAATTCCTTTACCTCGTTATTCTGCTTATTAACTCTAGATAACATTGTGTTTATTAAATTTTGGGTTGTCTGCAACCGTTTCTTAACTCTCCTTTGAATTATGGTTATTAAATTTTTTGTTTTTTACTATCTCTTCGTTAACATTGTGTTTAAAAGATGATCCTGCCTAATTTCATACAAATTAATGTTTTTTTGTATTGCTTTAATGATATTTTTATTCAATGTGTAGAATTTTATAATTTGTAAACCATGAAATTTTGATCACATTCTGTTGTAACATTTTTATATATTATCGAAGTTAATGTTAATATTGTAATTAATATTTAATATATTAAAGAGTTTCAAATGACCTATGTTTTTATATAATATGCATATGATACTAATTTATATTATAACTTCAAGATAAATCTCTTATGAGTAATTGTGGAACATTGAGTTTTCATAAAAAAAAAGCTATTTATTCTTTTATATGTTATGAATAATTTCTAACTAATAAAGCTATCTAGATAATATTTTGTAATTGAAGTCTAAAGATATCATTTCGGAAGCCGTTGTATGTTATTTGTGACATTAATGAAATATTGTTTCAATTATATTTTAGAGTAAATAGTTAAATATTTTGTATCAATAATAAAAGAATTGATTATTCATAATGTCAATCTAAAAATATTATTTAAATGTTCATTTTCTAAAAAACAAATTTGTTATGCAAAAGTTGATGATATACATTATATTTTATTTATAGTTATCTAAAATTTTGGGACACGGAGGCTATTCTCCACTACTTCTATACTATGGGACGAGGGAATGATAGGTCGGGATTTTAGAAAGAGAAAAAAATTGAACTTGTGAAGGACCACCGGAGGATGGCTAGTAAATAATATATAACATAATAAATATAAAAATATATTATTAAATTTTAATTGCTTTTATAAATAGTAATTATAGTGTTGGCAAGAAAATTTGTTGGGTGGACAAACTTGTGGATTTCTTGCCAATGCTCTGGGAATCTAAGTCCCTCTACTTAACCGGTCTTGTTGCCGTATGTGCATGTGCAGGAAAAGGTGGATTTCTTTGGTGGCCTTTCGACCGGGGATCCAGCGGGGGCACTCCACGACCTGCTTGGTAAAGCTAGCAATCTCTTGCTAGGGAAGTATTCATCTATAGAGCGGGAAAGGGGAGTGAGAAAAGAGGTAAGAGAACTAATGCTGTAGGTAGAAAATCGATTCCTTCATGCACTAGTTAGAAACTTCAACACATGCATTCATGAGAAGAAACAACCCTACAAATAGCAACAAGACCAAATAGAATTTGTTGAACACAAAGTATCATGAAACCCCTTAGTCAAAGAAAGATAGAAACTCCTTCTTCTTGTATTGATTGCTTAGACAAAATTTGAACATAGTTAAGAAATCGAAGAAATTGAGAAGGGGGAATAGAAGAAAATGACTATCTCCTTTATTCTCTCAAGGTGCAATATACTCTTGAGTTTACAAGATCAATCACCAACCCTTTAAAATGGGAATGGCTTTACTGATTTATAGAATAGAATATGACTCTTCATCTACCTCATGACCTTTTGAATACCTTAATATGACTTAAGACTTTATTCATATTCCACTTTAAATATTTAAGTTCCTTTTATAATAGCAAGGCGACTTAATTTACATTATGTTTCTAAAGTCACTTTTAAGTGACTTAAAGGTATATCAAAAGTACAAACCCCAACGAAGAATTAGAATATTTGAAAGTGAGAGAAAGTTGGGGAAAGAGGATATGTCTCCAGATGAAGTCATCGATCCTCGTTGATAGAAATCTCCAAATGCAATGAAGTTTTGAATGTCCCATTGTGCCAAACTGCCCTTTGAGTGTGACTTACTATTTTTAGTAAATGGTCATTTCCACTATTTTTACTCTGGATAATCATTCTAGCCTTTTTGAGATCTTGATTATGCACTTTTGCTCTTTCCATAGCCACTTTTGATGAAGACTTGCTAAAAATAGCAAGCATGTATAGGAAAACTTACTATTTTTAGAAAGTGTGTTTCCGGTGCTCGATTTACGATGGAACATACTTTTTGGACTCTTCTTTTAAATTACGATCACACCTTCTGAATTTCACATAGTTTTGCCCACTAGAATGCCTGGAAATAAAATTTGAAATTTTGACTGTGATAGCTCCCAGGTCCACAGAGTCATGGCGGCCATTAATGGAGCTCAAAATTTGTAGGTTTGGTTTTTCTCTTCGTTTGGAATGAAAACAACTCCATTGCGATAGGTTTTTCATTTAGAACTCATGTGCAAGTTTTTAGCTCGTTTCCATTGCTAGAATGATGGGAAATTCGACGAATGTGAGCTAGTGCATGAAGTGAAGTTTTTTTGGAGAAAATGATTCTAGAAACCATTTGAACTCTTGTTTGTTGGATCTTGATCACCTTGAAAAATGAGGAATTTTTCAAAATACGGCATCTTGATCTGACTTGTATCTTGCAGATATGAGGATTTTTCGATCGGGTGACTTCACGGTTATCGGTAAAAATCTCCATTTTTCTCTTCATTCTTCGTCATTTCACTCCATTTTTATATAAGGCCTGAATATTTCTATGCATTCATGGTTTGAAGAGTTTATGTGGCCATGGTGGAGCTGGTTTGGAGCAACAATGGTGGACCGGGTGTCTAGACAATCACGCACGGAGCCATGGCAAGGTGAGGAGTTCTGAAGGAGAAATGAGAGGAAGAAAATGGCTAAGTCTGGATTTAAACTTTCAAAACATGCACATAGATGGGATGGGTGCACTTTTATATCCTGATGTCCCTGACCTCAAGGACGTGAGGGACATAAATTTCCATGGTGGTCAAGGTGATGCCATGTGTCCTTGATCTGACGACAGGGGATTTGCTTGAAAAATGCACCTGGGGGCTGAAATGCGATCACGTTGGTGTCTAAAAGACTCCCATAGGGAGTGGGTGCATTTTTCCATGTCGATGTCCCCACCTTAGGTGCATAAGGGACAATAGTTTCAATGGTGGTCTAGAGGTGACATGTGGTGCCCAATCAAGGGCGGGAATAGATGCTCCAAAAAATGCACACTGGCTGAATCTCAATCATGTGGGTGTCAAAAATGACTCCTCATAGGGGGATGGGAACATTTTTCCATGTATAATGTCCCCCACCTCAGGTGCATAAGGGACATCAGTTTCCACGGTGGTCCTGGAGCTGACATGTGGCACGCGATCGGCGGCGGGAATGCATGCTCAAAATAAGCACCCGGGGTTGAGCTGTCAAGTCTGGAGGTCATATGAGGATCCCGGAAGTCACATGAGGGCTAAGATCATTTTTAAGGGCTGATGCACCTGACCTCGGGAGGTAGGGGCATGAAATCCCACTAGGCTCTGGTGTTGACATGTGTCCTCTCGAAAAAATGACCAAGTCTGAATCGCCTTTGAGAGGGTAACTTGGAATGAAGATAACTTGAGCTCTGGTGGAATTTATTGGTCAAAGCGTATATGATCCTGACTGGAAATGGAATTTTGAATCCAATTATTTGGGTCTCATGTATTAATTTGATCATATGATCCCAAAAAAATCAAATTTTTGATCGGGACTCTAGTTGTGCTGAGAAAAATGGCCTTCTTATCATATGCACAAAGGTGTTGTGAAAAATATTATTTCACCATAATGTAGGTCTTGGAATTATATTTCCAAATATGTTTTGTATTACTTCAACTCCATCAAGAGCTCCCATAATCTTCTTACTCGAATCCCAATAGTTGTTTTAGGCACATGTGCAGTGAGGCTTGAGAACCTTGTTTTTCTCTCAAAGCTGCTCCAAGTATTTCAAAACTTCCCAAATCCTTCCAAAATAATTTCCATGATTTTATAATGTATTCAATTCATGCCCATGTTTAATTTTGCCCTTATATTCCGCTCTAGGGGTTGAATCCGATCTGGGAAGGCCGAGCGATAGCCCTTCCCAATCTTGTCGAGAAGATAACGTCTTTTCAAAACTCCCTAAAATCACCTAGGGGAATGAATAGAATTTCCTAAATCACCTAGGGACCAATTTTAAATAAAATAGAGGTGAACAGGACTAATGGATTTGGCTTGGGGTTCACAGGAATGAAAAAATATGAAAATTTTGACATCTGTGTATAGTTGTCATGCTCGAAATTGTCAATTTCCATGTTACACATTTTCATGACAACATCGGCTCTAGCTCGGGGACATGACATGGGTGAGCACGGAAAATACATTACATGGGAATCCGAATCTCAATTTTAGACCATATAATTCGTTGACCGATTGCCTTATCCATTGGGCCTGTGAGTCATGCACATCTTCTAGAGAAGGAAACACACACACACAAAATGACATAAAGGAAACACACAACACACAACAAGAAGGGAAACACACACAACGGAAAGGAAAAACACCTATGAATCACCTATGGTACAAAGTGAGGGACAACCCACTTTCACTGAAGTACATTTTATTTCTCAAAAGTTACCCCTGAAGAGGCAACACCGAATCATGATGTTCTGCAAAGCCGTTGACGGGTTCCAGAAAGTATCCTCCCTTCCTCAGTTGCTTATGAAAGCCAGGTGCTTTCACAATTGTCTGTGTACTTAGTAGGAGTGAGTCCATGTGATCTTCTTGATGCTTAGGTCCTTGATTGGAAATTCCACTACCTTCATGCTCTTTGAAATTAGTTTCATTGTGCTAGGTTGCCTTCCATGTTTATCCATATAGCTGATTCTCCATCGAGCATCTCATCGCTGCCCCAATGCTGATTTTTGTTCCAATTCCTTGAACCTTCTGAGTTACTTTCTTTCCCAGGTCTATGCTCATTGACATCTCTTCCATGAGAAACCTCAGACTTATCTATTTCCTTTACTCCACTGTGAGGTGCTTGAGTACTGACGGAGGGATTGGGCGTGGCCTCATACTTTTCTTGTATGCCCATGGCACGAGTGAAGAGATCAAGAATCATCTCAGGGTCTTCCGCAACTTCTATTGTGTCCAATAGTTCTTGCACAGAGATCTCATCATCTTGGGAATCACTGAACTCTAACGATCCTTCATCAAAAAGAGATTCATCTTCAAATGGGAATGAAAATATCTCCATTTCGTTATTGCATCCATCAATCATTAGCTCTGGAGTGGCATCATATTTTTCATATTGCTTTATCTCGATGTGGCCAACCTTCACACCAGTTAAGGCTTCCAAACTAGCTTCATGCTTGTCTTGTAGATTTGTGGCTTGTATCAAGATCTTGAGAGGCCTGAGCTCAGGATCTTCGATTTCTTCTGCAGCTTCAAGCATTTCTTGTATAGACATTTCTTTCAAAACTTTCGGGGCTCATCATAAGCTGAGTTTTCTCTCCATAGATGGCTTTCTGAGATCATCTTCATCCCCAAATGGGAATGAGAATAACCCCTCATCTTGTAAAATCATATAAACTAATTTTTCTTCTTGAAAATCATCAAGAACCATCTCCTCTTCCTCGTGGTCCGCATCATCTGGTGATTCGGGGTTGTCCTCTTCTAACTCGAATCTCCTCAATGATTCTTAAAAATATAAATCTCTTTGGAAGGCATGTCTAGGCCTAACAAGATGGGGATATCCTCTTCTTCCTCGGTTGCAATGAGTGATTCATCTACTTGCTACCTTGATACAAGATGTTAGTTTCCAGTCTTCCAAAATTTCATCTTGTGTACCTCATCTTCTTCTCGGAAAGTAAATTTTCCATGTCTCCCTTCATGGTATGGTTGCGAAAAGACAAATTCATCTGAATTTATCCTCCCAACTCTCGGAAGAAATTTCTACTCGGAACATTCGAGCGAGGCTGGGACATCTACTACCAAAATTATCGCTAAAACTTTCTTATCTATAAATCGGTGAGAGCCATTTGTTCATCTTTAAGCTTCCATACAAGTGAGACCTTTTTTATTCCAAAAAAGTAACAGAGCCACTAGGTGGAGTCATTGTAAGTTTAAGATCCTAGGTGACCTTGAAAGGCATCACATTGCCTAAGGCACGAGAATCTATTATATAATTGTTTAGTACATATTGTCCAACAAGAAGGGAGACGTAGAAAGGTTCAAATTTATCAGTCTTTGATGCACTCAGAGAAAGCATGTTCTGTGAGGGAGGTGTAGGTGAGTTTGGTAGCATGCCTTTGGAATGATGAGCTACATCATTGGGTGTTAGACTACCATTTCTGATGTATTGGACAAACCTCTCAAATTGTTTAAGATGAGTCCACAAATATTTAGTTTCAGTAATCTGCACTTTGGCCTTGTTTGCATATTCTATGAATTCAAAGGGAGAAAATGCAGATAAGGGGGGTGAAGGGACTGATTTTGGAGTCTGGATAGGCTTAGGAGCAGGATTTGATGTTTGAGGAATGGAGGGTATTTTGAAAAGCACACTAGGAGATTTCAAGGAATTAGATTTTGTAGGAGCAGATTTAGATTTAGACTTGGAAGAGACATTAGAAGACTTACTTGGGATTGAGGGAGCCTTCTTACTTGCTACAGGGGTCAAGCTCCAACAATGCAGAATTCATGGAAGATGGAAGTGGGGATCCTCGAATGATTATTTTATTTTTCGGAGTCACCATAGGAGGATCATCAACCTTGTTTTCGTTTACGATGTAGTGGAGGAGATGCTCTTTTCTCGGGGCGAGAATGAGTGAATACCGCCCATGAGAAACCCCAGGTGCATCTTCTTCATCTTCTTCATAACCTCTAGAATTCTCACAAAACCTAATTTGTGTATTATTCTCAAACTCATCACTTTCTTGGAAATCGACACCTTCTTGTTCAATTTCTTCTTCACTTTCTTGAAATCTATAATTTACATTCACGGGTGGGGCCTCCAAGGTAAGTCTTTGGGGTGTTCCTGATCGATTTATGTTGCTTCTCTGAGAAGAAACTCATCCAAATAATTCCCTCTTGAAAGAGGCCATCTCATTCACTAACTTTTGCAGCGATGGATTAGTTCTCTCATCTTCAGGATGTTGGTCCTTTCCCTTTGATGGATTCTTGATCTTTCCGAGAGAGGATGAGATCGTCATCCAATTGATGGCCCTCCTTTGTGCTTCTACAATGTTCCTTGGTTGAACTCTTCATAGGCGAAATTCTACCTCTGGTGATTGAGCATTTATGAAGAATCTTTTGATATTTTTATGATAGGGTGAATCTTCTTCCGGTATCCTACAAAGAAACCATTCAAAATGAGCCATGAAGTCTCTCATTGTTTCACTTTCTCCTTTCCTCATTTGAGCCAACTGCACCAAGAGGTCTTGAAAATATTCAGTTGATTTAAATCTTTCCTAAAAGGAATCCTTGATGTCATCCCAACCAGTGATGGATCAGGAAGGTAGGAGGTACAAGCATTCTATTGCTTTTTTTTTTGAGGACTCCATGAACAATCTTACAACAACATCTTCATGTTGGACACCAAGAATTCCACATGATGTCATGAAAGCAACAATGTGTTCTTCAGGATGTTATGTGTTGTCATCTTTGAAATTTGGAAAGTTCTTGCGGGAACCCATTGGTAGATCGTGGAGAGGTGGCTCAAGAGCAAGCGGGCCCGTATTCCTTCCCCATGGAACAATGGGTTGAGGTATTTCTTCTTCATCTGCCATTGTCATTTCTGCTTCTACTCTTGCTTCTATGAATTCTTCTTCAAATTCTTCTTCTTTTGGGAGCTCAATGCTCAATGGTGGTTAAAAAATGGGAGAATTTGAAGGTGGAGTATCCACAGGAGTTTTGATAGGATTACCCAGTGAACTTCGTGAAGATTCAGATGGAGAGGAGGCTTGAGAGAAGAAGTATGGGTTATCTCTAATTCGTTCTTGCTGATTTTGTGAAGCCTCGAAATTGAAATCATCAACACCTCTCGACCTGATCAACCTTGGTGTGTCTTCCTTTAGCCAGCTTTTTGAAATTCTTGAAGTGGGAATATGAAAATACACGTGCAGAAATTAGTAGTGTAGCCTTCAGCAATGGACTTTCATGAAATCCTTTTTTTTAAATATTTGATTTTTCTTTTTGAATTTTGGGACCTTGCGGTTGTATTTTGGGTGCAGATGCTGCAAAATCTGCCCCATGGTGGGTTCCAAAAATTGATGGCGAAATTTTTTTTTGGGTGGACAAACTTGTGGAGTTCTTGCCAACAATCTGGGAATCTAAGTCCCTCTACTTAATCGATGCAGCTGCCATATGTGCATGTGCATGAAAAGGAGGATTTATTTGGTGGCCTTTCGACCAGGCATCCAATAGGAGCACTCCACTTACCTGCTGACAAAGCTAGCAATCTCTTACTAGGGAAGTCTTTGTTTGTAGAGCGGGAAAGGGAATGAGAAAGAGGTAAGAGAACTAATGTCATAGGTAGAAAATCAGATTTCTTCATGCACTAGTTAGAAACTTCAACACATGCATTCATGAGAAGAAACAACCCTACAAATAACAACAAGACCAAATAGAATTTGATGAACACAAAGTATCGTGAAACCCCTTTGTCAAAGAAAGATAGAAACTCCTTCTTGTATTGATTACTTAGAAAAAGTTGAACATAGTGGAGAAATGGAAGAAATTGAGAAGGGGGCATTAGAAGAAAATGGCTATCTCCTTCGTTCTCTCAAGGTGTAATATACTCTTGAGTTTACAAGATCAATCACCCACCCTTTGAAATGGGAATGGCTTTACAATTTATAGAATAAAATATGAATCTTCATCTTCCTCATTACCTTTTGAATACCTTAATATGACTTAAGACTATTCATATTCCATTTTAAATATTTAAGTCCCTTTTATAATAAAAGGTGACTTTATTTACATTATGTTTCTAAAGTCAGTTTTCGGTGATTTAAAGGTATATCAAAAAGTGCAAACCCCAACGAAGAATTAGAAAATTTGAAAGTGAGAGAAAGTTGGGGGAAGAAGTGAGAGAGAGAGAGAAGAAGAGCAGGATATGTCTTCCGATGAAGTCTCGTTGATCCTCGTTTATAAAAGCTCCAAATGCGACGAAGTTCTGAATGTCCCATTGTGCCAAAACTACCCTTTGAGTGTGACTTACTATTTTTATAAATAATCATTTCCACTATTTTCTACTCTAGATAATCATTCTATCCTTTTGAGGATATTCAATACTGTGATCTTTCCATAGCCGGAGTTTCGATGAAGACTTGCCAAAATAGCAAGCATGTATAGGAAAACTTACTCTTTTTAGAAAGTGTGTTTCCGATGCTTCGAATTTCAATGGAACATACTTTTTGGAATCTTCTTGTCGTTATGATCACACCCTCCAAATTTCACATCATTTTTCCCACTAGAATACACAGAAATAAATTTTGAAATTTTGACTTTGCGATGGCTTCGGGCACGAGAACTATCATGGTGGCCATTAATGGAGCTCAAAATTTGTAGGTCTTTTTTGTCTCCATTTGCAATGAAAACAACTCCATTGCGATAGGTTTTTCATTTGGAACTCATGTGTAATTTTTTAGCTCGTTTCCATTGTCGGAATGATGGGAAATTTGATGAATGTGAGCGATTACGAAGTGAGGGTTTTGGAGAAAATGATTCTAGACACCATTTAAACTCTTGTTTGATGGATCTTGATCACCTTGAAAAATGAGGAATTTTTCAAAAGACAAAATCTCGATCGACTTGTGTTTTGCGAAGATATGAGGATTTTTCAATCGGGTGACTTAATGGTTATCGGAAAAACATCTCTATTTTTCTCTTCGTTCTTCATCATTTTACTCCATTTTTATATGAGGCATGAATATTTCATGTGCATTCATGGTTTGAAGAGTTTATATGGCCATGGCAGATTTGGTTCGAGAGCAACAATGGTGGACCGGGTGTTTGGACAATCACGCATGGAGCCATGGAAAGGTGAGGAGTTTTGAAGGATAAATGAGAGAAAGAAAAGGGCTAAGTGTTGAATTTAAAATTTCAAAACATGGAAATGGATGGGGGTGTACTTTTATTTTCTTGATTTCCCGAGGTACCTCGGGGACATCAATTTCCATGGTGGTCAAGGCGATGCCATGTGTCCTCAATCGGCCAGTGCAGGATTTGCTTGAAAAATGCACACTGGGGAGTGAACTAACGTTGTCATGTGGGTGTCAGAGAAGACTCCTCATAGAGAGGCAGGTGAATTTTTCCATGTGTGATGTCCCCACCTTAGGTGTTGTTATCACCGAATCGCAACACCCTTATGTTTATACAAGTGCATATACTTAAACTCACGGTGCGATTGGATAACATGGGTACTTATCTCCAAGTTGTGGGACTTACTTTACTCAAAATAGACCTCTAGAAAGCCGGATCTTACTCCTAAACTACACCACAATCTACTCTAATGCGGGGAAACTAACTATTCTAATCTAAATTTCCAAGGGACCGGGGAGAGAGAATGCATAAAATGAAAGCCTACACTAAAGTGGTGATACTGACGAGAAAGGAGGGATTGAGAGTAGTTTCCCAATGCGTGAGATAAAGAAGCAAAATGCACACTAGAAGGGGTGATGACAAGTTCTCCACAATCTAGAAGAATGCATTCACAACAATACTTGAAACATACACAATGATAATAGATCCTGCAAGAACATAAAGTAGACACGGTATTCTTGTAATCAAGATTGATAAGGGCGAAGAATGCAAGAAAACACGGCGGGGGAAGATACTTCCACAAACTTATATTTTATTGCTTCATAATATGCACAGTTGATCTATTACAAGATAAGGGCCTAGATCACCATGCAAGGAGTCCACTACAAGGGCTGCTGACACATTGGCTTCACAAAGAAATTTTGTGACAGAGCTGCTCTACAAAACTCCTCCCTTCTGATGAGCTTCCAACACTCCATTTATAGAAAAATTGGGAAGAGAGAGAGAAGGGAAAATGGAAAATCCTGAAATTTTTCCTTCAACCACTTGTAAGAGGCATTAAATTGAGTAAAATGATTGTATATTACTTGCAAAATGTGTTGCGCTCCCAATACTATCCTGGTGCTGCAACAAAGAAAGAATGATGACCATGCCTCTTTATTGCACTCCCAAACTACCAAATAAAACACTATTCAACCCGGCCACGTTTTATGAAAAATCCCCACTGATTTCTCATCAAATCCATAATTTCTTGATTGTTGTGCATCAGGTTCTGAGCCACGATTCCAATGGTACCAATTTTGTGTGGTTTCGTTGAGAAATGCAAAGTTATGGCCTTCGAGTGCGGGCGGCTATTTTTGGTCTGTGAGTGTTTTTGTCATTTGATGGGAATGAGCATTAACTGACTGGAGCCGAATATGTTTATTTTATTTAAATATATCTACACTCATTAAAAATAATAAATCCAATTTTGTGGCGTAGAGGACGTCGTGCTCGTTCCAGAAAGTCTAATTTTGTGAAAATCGGAGCTCGGAGTCAAAAGATATGGCCGTTTGAAGTTCACGGGTCAAACATTGACTTTTCTTCTTTGCCTTTGGCCATTTTCGCTTTTTTGCGTCCCACGCGTACTTTTGTCCTGGCTGTCCCGGACACATTCTCCCGCATCGGCCGATTCGGGCTTCCTTGTCTCTTTTGCGGCTTTTTCACCTTTTCGCGTCCCTTGCGTACTTTTGTCTGTCTGTTGTCTCAACAAAATCTCTGAAGCCCAGAAATGGACCGTTAGAGAGAAGCCGAGGGGGCCCCAAAACATGATTTCGGGCCTTGAATCAATCTACTTGCTCGGAATGAATAATTTGATGTATGTTATCAAAATTACCTTGAGGGTGAATTTTGGATAATAGGTGCATAAGGGACTTTAGTTTCCACGGTGGTCCTGAGGTGACACGTGGTGCACGATCCACATCGGGGAATGGATGCTCCAAAAATGCACACAGAAGTGAAACTCGGTCATGTGGGTGTCCAAATGACTCCTTATAGGGTCTGGTGAATTTTTCCATGTTTGATGTCCCCCACCTCGGTGCATAAGGGACATCGGTTTTCCTGATGGTCTGGCGCTAACACGTGGCACCCGATCCGACGGCAGGAATGCATGCTCCAAATAAGCACCTCGGGGTTGAACTGTCAAGTCTTGAGGTCATATGAGGGTCCCAGAGGTCACATGGGGGATGGGAACATTTTGAGGGTGTTATACGACCTTAGGGACATCGGGGCATGAAATCCTACCAGGCTCCTGGTGCTGACACGTGTCCTCTCGAAAAAATGACTAAGTCTGAACTGCCTTTGAGAGGGTAACTTGGAATGAAGATAACTTGAGCTCCTGGTGGAATTTCTTGGTGAAATGTCATATGATCCTAACTGGAAATGTCATTTTGAATCTAATTATATGTGTCTCATGTCTTAATTCAACCATAAGATCCCTCGATAATCGGATTTTTGATCGGGAGTCCACTTGTCCTTGAGAAAAGCGCCTTCCAATAATATGCGCCAAGGTTTTGTGAAAAATATTATTGCTGACATCATGTAGGTCTTGGAATTATATTTCTGAATATGTTTGTTTTACTTCCACTCCATCAAGGAGCTCTCAAAATCTTCTTTTGAATCTACTGTGAGTTGTTTTAGACACATGTACCACCTAGGCTTAAGAACCTTGTTTTCTCTCAAAGCTGCTCCAAGTATTTCAAAACTTCCCAAAGCCTTCCTAAATAATTTCCATGATGTTCTAATGTATTCAATTCATGTGCATGTTTAATTTGGCGCTTATACTCCGCTCACAGGGGTTGAGTCTACCCACAGGAAGGCCAGCGATAGCCCTTCCCAATCTTTACCCGAAAGATAACATCTTTTCAAAACTCCTTAAAATAACCTAGGGAGAATGAATAGAATTTCCTAAATCACCTAGGGACTAATTTGAGATCAAATAGAGGGTGAGCAGGACTAATGGATTCGTCTTGGGGTTCCCTGGGAATGATAAAACATGAAAATTTCGACATTTGTGTATAGTTGTCGTGCTCGAAATTGTCAATTTCCACTGTTACACATTTTCATGAGAGCATATAGCAATGCATTTGTGATCATATATTTTTAATACATATTTCACTCTCGATTATTATTATATCTTTATGGAATAATATACTTGAGTTATTGTTATAGAGTAAAGATATTAATCATGCATTACTATTTTTATCATCTAAACAACCATTATTTTGATTTAAAATTATAAAAATAAGATTTGAATGTTTTTTTAGTAATATGAACTTCTAATGTAAATTTTAGTTAGATTTATAATATTAATATCCCAATCCATCCCAAATTTATTTCATTTTATATATTATTTAAAAATAAATTGTATAATAAAATTTAAGATATCAATAATTAAACATAGAATTTTTTAATGAAACTATATAACAAATCTAAAATGTTAAAACATCTTTAAAATCAAAATCATCACCACCAATAACAATATTAACTTTCTTAATTTATTTGTGCGTATATTAAAAAAAAAAAAGACAACAAATATGAAAAAAAAATATAATTGACATCCTAAATGTCTCGAAGCATCCCTAAAAATAAAAAATAAAAAAATGATTATTTCCAAAAAAATCTAACGACATTCGCATATATCACCAAAAATTAAATAAAAACATCGCCTATGAATATCGTTCCATGTGGCACAAAGAACATGGAAAAACATTTCCTAAGTCACAATATCCCCATTTTTAATGCCTTATTACTTGATGGGACGTATAAGTGCGTAATATTATTTTTATCTTAAAAAATATAATATTAAAATAGTGAAGATTTCCTTTTTGGAATTTACGCGCGAGTCTTTCGAAACAACATAATTTTTTAACCAATTGACATCATTCACATTCACTAAACGCAAATACAAATATATCTGAATATCTAAATCTAAGTTCTTATATTTAATTTAGATTTATATTCATTTACTTTTATAATTATATATAAAAACATTAAAAAATGATTTTAAAGTCTGTAGAGAGATATGTACATCTTGAATCTTTGTATCTAATTTCTTTTATTTAATTTTTTTAAATTAATAATTATTGGAAAGTTTCAATGACTATTACAATAAAGATATTATAATGAGTCTCACATGGAGACTCATAACAAACAACAAAGAGCCAAAAATTCTTGGTTAAAAAGTTAGGAGAAAAGGGTAAAACCCAAAACACATGAAACATACTCAATCCAAAAAAAAAGAGGATTATTTTGAAATAAGTTCCTAAAGTCATATATGTGAGATCTTCTTAAAATATGTTCTTTTCTTATTCTAGAGAACCATATGTTCCTTCTTATTAGAATCATTATCAGGTTCACCGAGAAGAAGAACATCAATAGAAGAAATAGGTTGAAACACATTTGTTAGGAGAAGAAAAGAATCCCTCTCCTTAACCATAAGTAGTCCTTCTAAATCCAGGGAAATTTTCTCCAAAGAATGTGAACCATGTTTAGGCACACCTGAGAGGAATACTCAACCACATGAGTAGATTCCACCCTACAAGGTGCTCTATTTAGAAGACAAATCATCCTCATGAACTAACATCGGGGAAGGATGATATAGTGATGAGAATATTTCATCCAAGATGAATTAGCTTTGTTTTTATGCTTAGTTGTTTCCACTCTTCTTCTCAATTGTCCTATTTAGAATCATTTGTGATAATGCAAAGACAATCTTTTATAATCCATTCTTTTAGTCCAAAAATATTTCTCCTATTTGTAGATAAGAATGAATCTTATAAGGGAGATCAAGAGGAACATCCAAAACCACTAGTATTCAAGCAAAAGGTATGCACCAATTGAGTTGTTGCATCATATGATTTATCATAAGTTCTAAAAGTATTATAATGGCTTCATTTTAGAGGATTTTGTCCAAAAAATGCAAGGGTAGAGCCAAAATCCTAACCCAAACTCGCATGTAATTCAAATAATCTTTTAAATGGATAAAAGAAGGGCACTTTTCGGTTAGGGTTTTGTCATAAGACCATTCTCTCCCCATACCCAATAGATTTTATTGATAGCATGTCGATCTACCACTAGATTAAAAAAAAATGCTTTTGACCAAAGGTAAAGTTCATCTTACCCTTTATTTCGAAATCTAGTTTTCAATGATCCATTCTTACAATTGAAAGAGCTTTAACCATAGATGATTGAAACAAAAAAAATGCCCATGTTTTGATATTCCTCTAACAATCTTGAATCTATTGAAAGAGATCCTCCCCATCTTGAGAACATGAGGGTTTTATGGTTGGTTTGAAAGTTTTCTCACCCTTTGAGTTCCTTTAATAGATGAATCAAAGGAAATTCCCTCATGTTTAGTGCCTTTTGTTCCACAAACCTCCCATTCAACTATCTCTTTTGTGACCTACACTGTGATGGGTACATGTGCCAAAGCCGCCACTAGTGTTCCGCACACACAACATGTTTGAGAAAACCACAAATTAAACCCACCATTGTTTTCCCTACACTCATGTTCCTTCATTTTGGTTGTTTTTCTAGAAATGTGCTTGAGGGCCTCCCCTATTTTCCCCATGAAATGGTCATGTTTTAGGTTCAAACAACTCCTCAAATCTTTCCCTCCCTTTCCACAACCTTTGGAGAGCTATGTATCTTAGCTTTAATGACGTCAAATCTACCACTAGAGGATCTCGGATCATGACTACCATGGCTTCCATCACCTCCCTATAACTAATTTTGTTTTACTTCAACATTAGATCCTCCTTGTTTAAACATCCATCGCCGGTAGGGAACATGATCATCCTCTATGGAAAAGTCCATCCTTATCGCCATCAACCATAATTTCAATTTCAAATCCTTCTTTGACCTCAAATATTTTGGTTTTTACTTTGTATAATATTAAATTATAATACAATTTATAAATAAATATATATATTTTTAAATTTATTGGTAAAAGGTTTTGAAGGGGACCATACCTAGGGCAAAGCAAAAGGGTCAAATTCTAGATATTACAAAAGAGAGTAGAAAAAGATGGTAAAGAACCCAGATAGAAATGAAGGTCAGAGAAAAAGGTAGCTAAACTACATCCATTTTCACATAAACAAACCAAGATAGATTGAGTAGGCACACATGACCAACACAAAACTAGCTAATGGCATGGTTTCATCATAAAAACAACAATTTTCACCTAGATAGAAAAGTTACAAACATAAAACAAGACAATACTCAAACCTTATCTAGGAATGGTGCTTTTTGTTTGAGTGTGTCCTTTCTTGTGCCTCGTCTCACCACCTTCCATTCTTCATTACCATCTTCAATGTAGATTGGAAGAATGACTTCAAATTTCTTGATAGGAATGTATCCTTCAAACATGGTGTCATAAATCCTAGTTGTGGTGGAGAACCCATCACAACCTAGCATAGGTGAGAGGATTAGAGTTTTGTGGTTCCTTCTCATGAGGGGTCGAATTCCAACCTTGTGATCTTTCTTTGAAGAGCTAAGTGAATCCATGGCCAAGTCGGTTTGGGGCTTTATTTTGAAATGTTCTATAAATAAATTCTTCCACCATGTAGGCTTCTCTTCCATCTAGAATATTCACACTCATCTAAAATGATATTTGAAAGAACATGCAACTTATAAAACATGTAAGGCTAGACCTTCATAGTCTATGCTTTGCACCTAATGTATATCTCTTATTTGCAGATCAATTTCAGCTGGAAGAGCTTTGGAGGTGTCAAGATTTACTAGGATTATAGGACAAAGTAGTGTGGGTCTTGCAAAAAATTTTTTCATCGACTTTCACAGTGGACCCAAGGGTATCCCAATAGAAAAAGGGCAAGTTTTGCTCTAGTTGTAAAGAAAGACTTACAGATGCACGTCCCACAAGGTAGGTTTCAAAGGAGTCTTTTGAGGGGTAAAAATATGGAAACCATGGTTTGAACATGAAACCATGTTCACCCCAAACCTAATATTGATAAAAATTAGATCTCTATCTTTCAAAGAGTTTCAAAAAAACGATAAAATAAGCTTTAGCACATGGGTACAGTTCAATCTTACCCTTGATATTTTCTTCCTGAACTTGAAGCTATCTTTTTATGGAGTTTCAGCTAGCTTTTAAGAATAAAGATTTTGGAATTTGTAGATGAGCCCAAGCAGAGAAAGACTCTCTTAGACCTTGTAAACCTTCTGCAACAGATTAATTCTCAAACTTGAGTATTGGAGTTGTCTATGATCAATTGAGGGTTTTGTCGACAGTCTTGGTGCCCCTTCCCATGTTTGAAGACAAAAACAACAAAGCATTTGTACCATCCACCAAACCCCTTGTCCAAACGGTCCCTGCTTGAGGTGGTTAGCATCCAGGGCATCACCATTTTGAAATCCATTCATAATTTGATATTTGGGATCTTCACAGGTATGGTCAGAGATAGGGTTGATAGGGGCGTGTTGCATCCTTTTTTAGTGTATTTATTACCTCCTTTATTGGCAAAGGGCATATCAATCCACAAATGGGAGTCTCCTACAATTCCACCGCCTCCTGTGACTTCTCCATTACTGTGAAAAGGGGTAAGGGAACCACCGCTTCCTCCCTACACCTGCTCAATATTTGATTTGTTTCCATTATTTTGTGCATCGTGAAGGTTTCCACTCCATCTATTATGAGTAGCCCAGATTCCCTGACCCCCACCCCCCTGACAAGAATTTTTTCGTTTAGGGATTTTGAACCGAGATGGGAGTCGACATTCCTGAATATTTTTACATAGATATATTGAAATTCTAAATATTGATTTTGTAAAATTGGCATTAAATCTGAAAATATATATTTATTTAATTATATTCATCCCAAAACATATATATGAATGAGATCTATAAAAGTATTATAAACGTAATGTGTCATCGTATTTCCCATAGAACTAAATACTAGCAATCGCATGTGTACAATGCAATGTGAATGCCAAATGGTATATGTTATTTTTTTAGAGGGATAGTTATTACTTTTGTAGTTGATTTTGTTTAAACTATGGGTGATTTATTTTGTAAGAGTAGAAATATAGATGAACCACTTCATTTAAAAAGCACAAACATGAGGTCTAACCCTTAAAACAATTCAAAATGCAATTAAGATATATAATGTACAAAGTTTTGGATGTAAAAAACTATATATTTCATGGTTCTTTTCAGCATTTTAAAATTATTGGTATTTGTGTGTAGATATAATGAAGAATACATTAAAAATGCATTGTTGTTTGTTTACATAAATAAGCGAGCAACATTAAAAAAGAAAATTGAACATGTATGTTGAGAAGTGTAAGAATATAGACGCGAACCACTTCATTTAAAGGTATCATATCTTCATTTAAAACTTGTTACAAATTCATACATATACATTTACAAATCTCATATCATGAGTGGTAGCATTTTGTGAACTATTTTATTTGAACTTAACATGTATATATGAAGACTTCCGTGCATGTGCGTATTTTATATCATGAGTGGTAACGTTTTGTGGCCAATTTTTCCATCAAAACATGAATACATTTGATATTGTTTTGGATAGTTACTTACTTTTGGGTAATTGTCGTAGTGTTGTTTAGTTTGTTCATTTGTTGGTTTCTTTTGAAAAAAACCTTTTTGTACACTCGATAAGGTGTGTGATTGATAGTGGTAGTGCAATAATATAGATGAAACATTACATTGAAAGGTTGTATGTGTACATTTAAATTTGTTACAAATTCGTACATATAAAGTGTAAATCTTATATCACGACATTTGAACTAAACATGTATACATCAAGACATACATACATTTCCAGATTTATATCATGAATGGTAGCCTTTTGTTTGAATTTTATTTTCAGTAAACATGAATACATTTGATACCCCTTGAATGAAAATGCCACTTTGGATACAAGAAGTGTTGAGTAAAGTAGTAGTGGAGGTGCTATCAAAGTAGAGGGTAGTATTTACGAAGGGTTGAGGGATAGTAGTCTTGAATCCTCCTTTCTTCTTGCTCCAAGTGTTGGTACATGCACCATTTTTGAGTACCTTCGAATGAAAAAGGAGGTGAAATGTGTAGATTTGTAAGAGATGGAAATTTAGAGAAAATGTGAATGCTCGACCTTACCTTTCAAAGGGTTCCAATGTTGATAGTTTCTCCATACAAAGTAAGTCCCTAGGACTTGTCGATAGTTAATCCCCGTGCAATTTTAATCAAAAATTATCTTTGAATCCCTCTCGAAATAGGGGTGTTGGTACCCAAATTTGTTCTCCTTTTCAAGCAAAGCAACAACACTAATTCAACATGGAGCTTAGAGGTAGCTAGATCATAGATATATGTCATTTTGTAGCCGGGGAGGAGGTCTGACTATCCCTTTGTTACTTGGATTTGTGGAGAGATGGGTAGCACCTTAAAAGGATATGATCTTATCCTAACTATTTTAGGTTGTGCCTTTCAACCAAGGTAAGAGAACCTATTATGTAACCCCTATTATCGAAAGGAGGTACAAGTACCCTTCTTTTGCATAAATTTTGTAGAGAAGACCTTGGGGAAAATATGATCAACACACCAGATCTGACTCTCACAAGTTGTCACTTATAGATCATGGAGATACTTTCACAACAAGGCAAAGGTTACTAAAGACATTTGAGACCCTGATTGTTTCTACATGTTTTGGTAATAGAGATTATGCATTTGTGTACACACATGACAAACAGGGGTACTATGGGTAGGATTGGTTGTTGTTAAATGAATTTTGGTGGGAGGGGAGATAGGATGGACTTGACTCACCAGATCCTTGAGAGCTTATGCAAAATGGAAAGATTTAATCAACAAAATGCCACAAAAGTTAAATTGTTTCCTCAACTAGAATATGTGCTTCAATGGAGGCCCAGATCAACACTCTTTCACACAACCTATGGGATTCTATCATGAATGCTTGAGTAAGAGGACCCAATAAAGCACCAAGATTTAAACCAAGTCATGCCTGAGGTACACCATAGAGGCTTACAAATAATCTCTATCAAAAAAATGAAAGAAAAGTGATTTTAAACCATTTATCCCATTCCGAAATGAAGGCTCTTCCGAGAAATGAAATTATAGATGCCACTAACCTATCACAAGGACTAAGACATGTGTGATTGGACCTATTTTCATACAATATTGTAATAGAAACAAGAAAAACTACCCGTATGCATTCATAAATGAAATAAATACACTTTACTCAAGATTGACACAAAATAACTCAAAGTTTGATCAAATTTATCGCAAAGGAAAGTTTCAAGAACAATCTCAAAAATTTCAATGGTTGTACACTTGCAACCACCTTGACATGATCAAATTTGATACAAAGAGAGATATACAGCTTCTCTCGGATGACTTCTCAAAATGGATGGGCTCATGTTAAGATTTTTCTATTGGGAGAGAATCACCTTGATCTTTCAAAAAAACTCCCAACAATTTACATGAAAATTAGTGCCATTTATAACATTTCCAATAGAGACCCTTCCTCCGAAAGACAAAAAGTTTAAATGCACCAAAGGTGGTTTCCTTGATTCTTTCGTGATTCACATAATCAAATTTGCGAAAATTCTCTAGGTGCTCGAGGGAAAGTCTCTTTGATTTCCCCGCACTCAACTCCTTTCTTAGGAAAAACATGTCTCCATCGATTCGCTAACCACTTCCACCCCATATCAATCAAATATGGCCCCTTGCATGCTCAGGAGAAGAAAAATAGAAAACCATATCGGGATTAAGAGCCAAACCATTTTAATGGAAAAAGACGTCTCTAGATCTCTCCCACCAAACTCTAGATATAAAAATTAACTCGCTCCCCTATTTGGATTGTAGAAAATAGAAATTAAATCATGAAGACTCGGACATCTAGGAGCTTTACAGAGAAAATGGGTGGAAAATTAGATTTAGACACTCAACATCCATTGATATTTTATTTTGAATGTGGGTCGTCCATGTGGAAGATGCAAAAAAAGCTCGGGGCTTCCTTTGACCTTTTCTGACCCTTTTGAAAAAATGGAAAAATTTCCCATTTTTCTCTGCACCTCCGCTTCTAAAAATGGGCCTCGACATGTGTCTTGAGGTGGGTCCCAAAGGAACCATGGAAAATTCTGCCATTTGACTCTCTTTTGGAAAAAGGAAAATTTTCCAAGTTTCCCGTAACTCTACCCTTCCACTTCAAGTCCCTAATGTGGGTCCCAGTGGAACCCCGGGTCCTTTTATGCCTTTAACTCCTTTTCCCTCAAAGGGAAAATTTTTCACTTTTCCTTCGAAATCCCGCACCTCCGCCGTTGACCGGGAAAAACATTGACTATTTCCCATCGGGCTTGTAGGCCATTTTTGATATTTTAACCTTTATGAGGCAAAGAGGCAAAAATTTTAAGTTGCCTCCGATGGTCCACTTCCCCACCCCTTATGAATTTTCAAATTGCCACGTGTCACAATGGTGCACCTTGAGGCGGCCCCAAAAATTTGATACCTTGAACAAGCACAGGGCTCGCCACGTGTCCTACTCCGAAAAAATTTTTTTGAAGGCTTGAAGCTCTGCAGAGGGCACCACGTGTCATGCTCCGAAGCAGTCTCTTTTGGCCATTGAAAAGTCTAAGTAGAATTCAAAGTGAGTGGAGGCCTCCATGTGTCACCCCAATGCTTCTTTAAAATGAAACTCAAGGGTTGGTTCCAAAACATGTACGATTCCTCCACATGTCTCCATGGTGCTATTTCAAAATGGTCCCCAAGGAAGAGATCTTGAATGAGTGCGAGCTCACCATGTGTCCCATTCCGCCAAACTGTACCAACTACATTAAAATTTGTTTAAGTCCAGCTAAAAAGCGGAACCTCCACGTGTCCTCCTGGCACTACTCTAAGGAAAATCCCAAAAGAAGATCTTCAAATGAGTGTTGTTCCCCCACATGTCCTAGACTTCCCAAAAACCTTTTAAATTTTTCTAAGTATGGGAAACCCGATGGAAGCCTCCACGTGTCTCTTTCCTTCCAACCCTCCACGTGTCCTCTCGGCACTACTTCAAAGCCAAACGTAAAATTTGATTCTCAAACAAGTGTCATTCCTCCACGTGGACACATTTTAAAGTTGAGGCTTTTTATATAATTTTGAAGTGTCCAACTCGAGTCCGCATGAACCAAAGGATGCCACGTTTCCCTATTGATACAAGGATGCAAATTTGATTGGGAAATGCCTGTCAAACCGTAAAGCACAGAGAAATGACCATTTGAGCCTGAAAGTGAAATTTTCTTCAAGGACAGAGATTTTAGAAATGTTGCAAGACTCAAATACATTCCTCGGGGACACATCAATTTCATTTATCTTTGAGTATTTAGGGAAAAATGATAGGGACAATAGATCTTGACTGTGGAAAATGGAGGAAATGGGAAAATGTGAGTTTTGAAGGAACAGAGCACGGAGACTCAAAATACAGAGCTTTTCCAGAGGAACAAAGGAACCATGAGACAAATACGGACCCACACATGATCTTCGACCCAGGAGTAGATTAAAATGGCAACAAAGACTAGCCAAACACAATACGGGAAGGATAAAATGATAGAGGCCATGAATCAATAAATCTTCAAGGGCACAAATGGGGCAAGAAAATTTTGAGCACCAACATTGGCTTTGACTTGGGATGGGCACTCCCTGCGAGTGCCACAAGAACAATAGTAGACCAAGTTCCAAAATATCCATTGGGAGATAGAGTCAGCTCGTAGAGTAGAGAAACGAAGCCATCTCAAAAAAAAAAAAAGAAGCCAACAAAAATAGGTCACCATGGACCAGGATGAGCAAAAAACACAAAAAAAAGACGCAAACAACAAACTATACACTGTACAAGAGGTGTTTACCTTGATTTAGAGGAATCAATCCAAGAAATGCTTTATATGCCTACCATTAATAGGTAGTTCGAGCAATTCACCATCTAGATCCTTCAAAAAGAAGGTGTGTTCACCAATTTTGATGTCAATGGAGTAAGGGCCCATCCACAATGAGTCAAACTTGCCATGCTTGCCCTTATCCTCATGCCTGTTATCCCATAATAGCACAAGATATCCAATATTGAAGGCTCTAGGAGTGACCTTCTTGTCAAACAGTTTCTTTAGCTTTTCTCAAATTTATATGCCTCTGGTGAGATGCCCTCCTCTCTTCATCAAGCTCAACAATCTAGTTGATGTGGGCATCATGAGGACTCACTTCTTGATCTTCCATTTGTTAAATGAATTGATATGAAGATAATTACATATGTAGGGGCAGCAGGGCCTGAGTCCCATATACCAACTCAAATGGACTCTTTCCAGGTATTCTTTTTTGATAGTGATCCTATCAGCCCCGCACACTAAACTTGGATGTTCACCCCATTTTCTCTTGTTCAACTCCAAGGTTCTTCTGATAATCTTTAGCAAATTCTTATTGTTGGACTCAGCTTGTCCATTTCCTTGGGGATTATAATTAGAGGCATATGTCAAATTGATCCCATATCCTTTACACATTACCACCAGAGGTCTAGCCCTAAAACTCATGGCATTATCAGCTATGATTTTGACTGGTACTCCAAACCTTCAAATAATATTATTTAACACAAAATCCATGACAACTTGGTGTGTATCATTTTTGATGGGGATTGCTTCCACCCACTTGGTAAAGTAATTAGTGGCTACAAGAATCCACTTATGGCCAGCACTTGAAGGGTCTGAAATCTCACCAATGAAGTCCATTCCCCATTTCTTAAATGGGCTTCAATTGATACAAATTTAAAAGGTAGGGAGCCTTCAGGCTTTCACCTTCTAGAGAAAAGCTAGAAACTCTCACATCTTCCGACGAACATGGTTACATCCTTGAAAAGAGTTGGTCACCAATAACCAACCCTTAGGATTTTATGTGATGTGACTCTTACAGAAAAATACCCCCACAAAATCCTCCATTGAGATAAATAATTATTTTGGGGGCTTCATCTTAAGTGATGCATCTTAAGAGGACTCCTCTGGGTTCTTCCATGCCAACCCAAAATTAGTAATGACATATTTTTGGAAGCCAAATTAAGATATATTTTTGGTTCTTATTGAAATGATCGGGGTAATTTAAGTGTCCGAGATAGAACATCGAATCCTTATTCCACTCACAACTCATCAATCTTTCAAAAATAGTTGTCCTTTCTTCCTCAATCTCATTTACCTCAATGGTCTGCAAGTTTCTCTTAGCCATAAGCTTAGCTAACCCCAAACCTCTCACCAACTTCGTGGTTTGGATGTCCATATCATACTCTTGCAACTTGTTCACCCATCTACATCTTCTACTTGAGACTTCCATCTCTGACAAGATGTCTTTTACCATGGTATGGGGAACATAAGCAACAACTTTTGAACTTAAAATATAAGGCCTGAAAACCTTTGTTGCTTTGACCAAGGAAAATTCCTACTTTTCCATGATGGTGTATTTTAATTCTGCCCCTTGCAGTGCCTTACTAAAAAAGGCAATTGGCCTCTCATCCCCTTCATTATCCTTCTGCAATAGGATAGAAGCAATAGTGTTTTCTGAAGCAAAGGAAAACAACTGGAAAGATTTCTTATAATCTACGGCTGTCAAAATAGGGGCATGCTTTAATGCCTCTTTGATTCCATTGAAAGCTTAGATGGCATCCTCCTCTCATTTGATTCTATGATCCTTCTTCAGGATAGAGGTTATTGGAATGGTTATCTCAGGAAAGTTTGATATGAACCTTCTAATGAAATTTATTTTCCCAAAGAAGGACTGAATTAATTTTGGTTCTTGGAATTGGAACTTTTCTAATGGCCTATACTCTTTCAAGATTAATCATCACTCTTGTGACACTATGTGACCAAGCAATTTTTCCTTTTGCACTGCCAAAATGGCACTTTTTGGATTAAGTGAAATACCATACACTCTACATCTTTCGGTATTTTCTCCAAGTGCGGTAGGTGATCACCTCTTTTCTAGAAAATGCATGTAGTTACATCATCCCGATAAACCGTAATAAACTTGTTGATGTAACTAGCAAAAGCAACATCCATTGCTCTTTGAAAGGTGGCTCTAGCATTCATCAGACCAAAGGGCATCCTGACATAGACATAGGTTCCCCATGGAGTAGTGAAGGCTATCTTGATACTTTCTGATTATTTCACCATGACTTGATTATAACTAGAGAAGCCATCTAAAGTAGAAACCAACTCAGAACCAATCACCAACTACAACATGTGCTCCATGTTATGTAAAGGATATTTTTCCTTCATTGAGGCCTTGTTTAGATTCCTGAAGTCCACACACAACCTGATGTCACCCTTCTTCTTACTTACTAGCACTAGGTTGGTAACCCAAGAAGAATACCTTATGGGCTGGATAATTCCTCCATCCCTTAGCTTCTTCATCTCCTCTTGCATTTTGAGAGATAATAGAGGATTAATTGGCCTCTACTTCTACTGAATGGTTTAGCATTGGGATCCAAGGGAATCTCATGCTTTAGAGCAGGTCTTCTTTTATGCTTTGCACTTAGAATAGGTCCAAGCCATACAATCTTGGTATTTGATTCAAGAGCAAGCCCTCTAGGATGTATGACTTTGCCAAACAAATTCTTCTTTTCCCTTTGACTACTTCTCCCAACCAAATCTTCCTTGGTTTCTCCTTCATGCAATTTTTTTATATTGTCAAGTTCATACTCCACCTCAGTATTCTTTGATGGTGATGTCTCAAGCTTGTCATCGACAACCTCCTGTCCATAGTTCCAAGAAATTCTTAAGCCAAACAACAATGCCTCATACTCGACTTGCTTGACAACTAGCCCCGAGTCTCCTTTGATGATGATGTACACTACTTCCAAAAATTAAAACCGCTTAAAAAGGAAAAAACTAACCTTTCTTGCTTGGAGAAATTAGAACAACACCGACACCATTTCCAAATTTGGAGCAAGTCCATCAAACAATATACTCCAAGGAGAGCCTTCTTACTCAAGACACTTACACTCCTCAATCTTGTGCTCTTTTCCATCGTAAAATCCCACAAAGTTGTCGGCATCAACATTTGTATACAATACTTCATAGGACGCATTGTTGGGATCCTCAATAAGGTGTAGCATTTTCTTCTCCCCATATAACCTAGCAAGGCTGCCCTAAATTGGGATGGTGGCATAATACATGTCTATTTGGACACTCCCACCAACACTTGCAGCCCATTTTCTTGACAACAACATACCCCACTTGGCTGGGCAATCAACTATGACAACATCAAGTTTTAAATTTTTACCTAGGTAGGCTACAAGTTGTACCACTAGACCCTTCACACATCCCACTACTGGCACCTCTCTGGAGTCCATAGTAGTACACTTCCCATAGGATGCTATCACTTTGATGTCTATCTCATTCATGACTTCCAAAGGCATGACATTGCATGATGCCCCTAAGTCAAACATGCAGTTATGCAACAGTTTGTCCTTGATGATCAAAGTGGTGAAGAATGGATCCACATTCATCTGAGAGTCCACCAAGGATGTCCCCAAGTAGACCTCAGGTGGTTCATCTAGCTCTTCTGATGCTGGGGGTGCTTCTAGTTCTTCAATGATAGGTGGGATCTCCACAATGTTTATGTTTCTGATCGGGCAGTCTTCTCTTCTTTCAACCCCAAGTATTCAAATGCTCTCCTTTTGTGCTCAGGGATCTTGAGAAGCTCAAAATTGGAACAGAGACTTTGATTTCACTTAAGACTTGGGCAATATCATATGGGGAATTTCTTGGCAAGGAAACACTGGAAGGGAAGCCAATACACTCATTAGGTGGTGCAGGGTTTTTGAAAACTTTGGGCATGGGGAGGGGTATGATTTTTGTTTGGAATTATTTTTAGGGAGCCTCTTTAGGAATTTTAAAGCAAGGGAGATTTTGGATTACAGGTCTTTCCTCGAGCATTACTTCTTGTATTATATTTCTTCTCTTGAGCTAAAACAATGTTCATCAATAAATGTCTATCCTCCTCGATGGGATGCCTCCATCATACTTCTTTATCATTAAATCCCTTAAATATTCAAATTCATTATTTTGAAATTCAAAATATTTTACAATATATACTTCTAAGTATGAGAGGAGGAAGAATGGGTACCCTATGAATGCAGTCCCAAAAGGTGGCAGCATTTCTAGCACTTATCACCTCGGTTGAGGTTTCCCCTTGTTGTGAGCTGGTGGAGCATCCCATCATGTAAACATCATCATCACTCTTATCATCAGTTGCATTTTCATCTTGTTGATCTTCTTCACAAGGAGCATTGGGATGACACATCCTGTCACACCAATCAATGACTTATGTCTCCTCCACAACAACAACTCGCAGCCAAAGGATCAGTGCATGTTCTATTATCCCTAGCTTGATTCTATCTCTGTTCCAAATCCAACAAGTCCCTTGCATCTATCATCATATCTTTAGTGATTTGTGAACCTATCTTGGCCTTCTTTGCTTGTGTTGACCCCGTGATCTCTGCCCAACTCCTTTCTCAACTTGGTCTAGCTTATAAGAGATCTCCTTCACAACCCTTATCAAAATCTTTACAACCTCTTCCAAATTAGTAGCCTTGTTTATTTGGGGCTTTTCTAGGTTAACCAACTTTACACCTTCTCTATTTAGAGGCTTTCCAATATCCTTGATATTATTCTCTATTTGCAAATCCATGGGGAAGGTCTACCTCAAATTTGTGGGGCTTTTGTCTCTTAAATATATGCATCCTTTTTATCAAATGCACCTAAGTATATTTGATTAAACATGACTCATCACAAGGCCTTATTCTAATAGGAAATATTCTCAAGGTCTTATTGAACCTTGTGTTGAAATCATGTACCGACTCATTAGGGTTCTTTTTGATATTTTCAAATTTTGTCAAAAGAAACCTAGGGTCAGTCATGTCACCATACTACAGTTTGAATGCATTGCTCATCTCAGTCCAAGAGTCAATAGAGTTATCTTGAAATGCTTTATACCAGTCCCTAGCATCCTCTTCCAAGGTATGGATGAACAATTTGATATATACATCCTCATGTTCAATCTCAAAATCTTCCATCATATTGATAAAAAGATTTAGATGTTGATCTCCAGTAATAACATTGTTTCCTTAGAACTTTGGCATTCTATTCCTTACATCTTGAGGCACTGCATTTGGGTAACCAGCCATTCCCACAAAATTTATAGGTCCAAAGGTGTTTACAACAAATGGAGGCCTAGGTTGAGCCATATTGATTTGAGGAGGTGATCCTGGAGGGGTGACAAACTGATGGGGGCAGAAGGTTCTTGGAACATATGAGTATAATTTTCAAAATGGATACCCCCAAAGGCCTTTCTTCTTGGAAATCTCTATCAACCTTAGAAAACATAGGTGTAGAGTGTGAAGCAAACCTTTCAAAATCAAATGAAGGTCCCTCTCCAGCTGGAGAGTTCAACTCCACAAAGAGGCTTCCTGATTCAGATGCACTTGAGCTGTAATATTCAATGATAGGCCACTCACTTTCATCAATGGAGATCCCTCTTCTTGTCTACTGATCTCCAATAACTCTCCAAGCTTTTCTTCCTTCTGAATTTTCTTTTCCTAGCTCTATCAAAACTTTCCTAGAAGGATCCCTAGTAAAGAAAGATCTTCTTCCCTCCATCTTTGCAAATATTAGTAACAGATTTTACTTTGACAAAGTTTTAAGACACTAGCACTTTCCAACAATTAGATTAACAGGGAGTCGCCACTAAGGAATTTCACCTTAGTTGTGTAGATGCACTAAATATGATTTGTCAAAGGTCTATCAATGCAAGAAACTGAACATGGAAAGATTATGACATTTCTCCACCTAGATGTATCAAATGAGAGCTAGTGCATTAGGTGTGGAAAATGAAAGAACTATACACAACACTTGGAGCATACAAGAAGTGTTTTACTAGGTTCTTGATTTTGAACTGAGAGTCCCAGGAAATGGCACCACTTATGTTGGTGTTGTTGATGGGTCAAATAGATATGGATTCAAATATGTATGCACGTGGATTAAATTAACTAAGTTCCCAACGAATAAATCAAATCCCCAAAACAATGCCACTGATGTTGGTGTTGTTGACGGGTCAAATAGATATGAACTAGGTAGTGGATCAGAAAATTAGTCTCAACGATGCAAACTATTTCCCAGGGAGTTCCAAAAGTCCCAGAAAATGATGCCACTGATGTTGGTACCCAAATTTGTTCTCCTTTTCAAGCCAAGCAAAAACACTGATTCAACATGGAGCTTTAGAGGCAGCCAAATCATAAGTATATGTTGTTGTTTTGTAGCCGTGAGGAGGTATAAATATCCCTTTGTTACTTGGATTTGTGGAGAGATGGGTAGCACCTTAAAAGGATATGATCTTATCCTAACTATTTTAGGTTGTGCCTTTCAACCAAGGTAAGAGAACCTATTTTGTAACCTCTGTTATCAGAAAGGAGATACATGTACCCTTCTTTTGTATAAATTTTGTAGAGAAGACCTTGGGGAAAATATGATCAACACACTAGATCTTACTCTCACAAGTTGTCACTTCCAGATCATGGAGATACTTTCACAACAAGGAAAAGGTTACTAAAGACATTTGAGACCCTAATTGTTTCTGCATGTTTTGGTAACATAGATTATGCATTTTTTACACACATGACAAACAAGGGTACTATGTGTAGGATTAGTTGTTGTTAAAGGAATTTTGGTGGGACCTTAGAGACAAATATGGAATTGACTCACTTGATCCTTGAGAGCTTATGCAAAATGGAAAGATTCAATCAACAAAATTCCACAAAAACTTAAATTGTTTCCTCAACTAGAATATGTGCTTCAATGGAGTCCTAGATCAACACCACACAACCTATGGGATTCTATCATGAAGGCTAGAGTCGAAGGACCCAATAAAGAACCAATATTTAAACCAAGTCACACTTGAGGTACACCCAGAGGCTTACAGATAATCTCTATCAAAAAATGAAAGAAAAGTGATTTTAAACCATTTATTCCATTCCCGGATGAAGGCTCTTCTCGAGAAATGAAATTGAACATGCCACTTAACTATCACAAGGACTAAGACATGTGTGGTTGGACCTTTTTGGTACAAGATTGCAATAGAAGTAAGAAAAAATACCCGTATGCATTTAGAAATGAAATAAATACACTTTACTCAAGATTGACACAAAATAACTCAAAGTTTGATCAAATTTATCAGCAAGGGAAAGTTTCTAAAATAATCTCAAAGCTTTTCAATTGTTGTATACTTGCAACCACCTTGACACGATCAAATTTGATACAAAGAGAGATATAAAGGATTCTCTAGAAGGCTTCTCAAAATGGATGGGCTCTGTCAAGATTTTTCTGATGGAGAGAATCATTCCTGATCTTTCCAAAAACTCCCAACCATTTTCATGAAAAATTTGTGCCATTTATAAAATTTCCAATAGAGCCCCTTCCTCCGAAAAGACAAAAAGATTAAATCCACCAGTGCTCACCATGATTCTTTCGTGATTCATAGAATCAAATCTACAAAAAGTATCCAAGTGCTCGAGGGAAATACTATTTGATTTCCCTCCACATTCAAATCCTTTCTCAAAAAAAACACATCTCCAACCATTCTCCAACCACTTTTTCCACCATATCAATCAAATCTGGCCCATTGTGTGCTCGGGAGAAGAAAAAAGTAAAACCAGATCGGGCTTGAGAACCGAGACCATTTTAATGGTGAAAACATCTCTAGATCTCTCCCACCAAACTCTAGATATCAAAATTAACTCACTCCTTTGTTTGGAATGTAGAAAATAGCAAGAAATCATGAAAATTACACTTCCAGGAGCTTTATAGAGAAAATGGGAGGAAAAATCAGATTTAGACACTCAGTAGCCGTTGATCATTTTATTTTGAATGTGGGCCATCCACGTGGAAGATGTAAAAATAGGCTCGGGGCTTCCTTTGACCTTTTCTGACCCTTTTGAAAAAATGGAAAAAATTTCCCATTTTGCTCCGCACCTCCACTTCTAAAAATGGGCCTGACACGTGTCCTGAGGTGGGTCCCAAAGGAACCATGGAAAAATTCTACCATTTGACTCTCTTTTGGAAAAAGGAAAATTTTCCAAGTTTTCCCCATAGCTCTCGCCCTTCTGCTTCAAGTCCCTAATGTGGGTCCCAATGGAACCCTAGGTCCTTTTATGCCTTTAACTCCTTTTCCCTCAAAGGGAAAAAATTTCACTTTTCCTCCGAAAGCCCGCACCTCCGCCATTGACCAAGGAAAAACATTGACTATTTCCCATTGGGCTTGTAGGCCATTTTTGATATTTTAACCTTTATGAGGTAAAGAGGAAAAAATTTAAGTTTCCTCTAATGGTTCGCTTCCGCCCCTTTTGACTTTTCAAATTTCCACGTGTCACATTAGCCGTAGCTTGAGAAGTCCCAAAAATTTGATACCTTGAATGAGTGCGGGCTCGCCATGTGTCCCGCTCCGGTAAAAAAATTTTGAAGTCTTAAAGCTCGGAGGGCACCACGTGTTATGCTTTGAAGCAATCTCATTTAGTTGTTGAAAATTCTAAGTAAAATACAAAGTGAGCGGAGGCCTCCACGTGTCACCCAACACTTATTTAAAATGAAACTCAAGCGGCTGGTTCTTAAACATGTGTGGTTCCTCCACGTGTCTCCATGGCACTATTTCAAAATGGTCCCCAAGGTGGAGATCTCAATGAGCGTGAGCTCACCACGTGTCCCGTTCCACCAAACCGTACCAACCACATAAAATTTGTCTAAGTCCAGGAAAAGCAGCGAAGAAGCCTCCACATGTCCTCTCAAAGACTACTACCAAGGCAAAGCCCAAAATAAGATATTCAAATGAGCATCATTCCTCCATGTGTCTTAGACTTCTCGAAAACCTTTTAAAAATTTTCTAAGTATGGGAAACACGGTGGAAGCCTCGCATATCTCTTTCCTTCCAACCCTCCACGTGTTGTCTCTCGCTACTTCAAACCAAATGACAAATTGATTCTCAAATGAGCGTCGTTCCTCCAGGTGGACACATTTTAAATTTGAGGCTTTTTATAGAATTTTAGAAGTATTTAGCCGAGCCGCATTCAACCAAATGATGCCACATTTCCCTATTGATATAAGGATGTAAATTTGACCGGGAAATGCCCATGTCAAACCGTAAAGCATAGAGAAATGACCATTTGATCTTGAAAGTGAAATTTTCTTCAAGGAAAAGATTTTAGAAATATTGCAAGACTCAAATACGTTCCTCGGGACACATCAATTCATTTCTCTTTGAGTATTTAGGGAAAAATGGCACAGATAGTAGATATTGACCGTGGAAAATGGAGGAAATGGGAAAATGTGAGTTTTGAAGGAACAGAGCACGAGAGACTCAAAATACAGAGATTTTCCAGAGGAACAAAGGAACCATGAGACAAATATGGACCCACACATGATATTTGAGCGAGGAGCAGATTAAAATGGAAACAAAGACTCGCCAAACAAAATACGGGGAAGGATAAATTGATAAGAGTCATGAATAATTAAATCTTCAAGGGCACAAAGGGGTGAGACAATTCTAAGCACCAACAGGGGTATCATAATATGTAACGGGTTAGAGGGATCCCAAATTGGGTCATTATATCTATAAAATTTGACAACAAAAAATAAACGTAATGATGGTGGTGGCATTCATTTATCAGAGACAATGTCTTTTATTTTTCCTAACACCATTCACAAGGCTTGTGTCAACCTATAAATTTGCAATAAGCATGATATTTTGTTATTTACACAACATAACTTTTGTTCCAAATGATTTTCATCAGGATCTCCTAGTCCATCCCACATGAAACTTTCTACAATAGAATGGGCGATTGAAATGTTTAATGCCTTCAATATATGAAGGTTGTGGGAGTCCGTGAGATCATTTTTTTGAAAAAAAATGTGGTGCGTCCTTAAAAATGTTGAGCTCTTGCTAAGTTAGGTGTGTGTCTATGCAAGACATTAGGAGTTCCCCGTCCTAAATAAGAGGGGTTGAATCTCTCATGTGGAGTAGTAAATTCCATAAGGAAACTTGTGCGTTGGTTGTTCCTTGTTGCTGAAATATTTTTCACAATGTAATGGAAGAATGGAATCCCTTATAAAGGCTAGGCTCCATAGGATTTACTTGCATAAAGAGGATTGTCCAAAACCGGTGGTAATTGGATGAGGTTGTCGAGGAGGATGACTGACCTGTTCCTAAATTTAGATGTTTTGGAGTTTGGGATAACCTCTCGTAACCTATTATCAACTTTTCTTAGAAAATTTCAGCCGATGATACTCATTTCATCAATAAGAACATATTCGATATGTTTCAGTGACACTTGAAATGATAATAATGCATGGCCTTCAAGGGCTTCATTTCTTTGATTGGAATACAAAGGGCTGCATGGATTTTGGGTGTAGAGATGTTGAATGTTGAAACACTAGTAGGGAAAGTAGATTTAAAGGTGAGAGAGATGTGGTTGATATTGATGCGAATGAATTCTAATTTTATTTATCGAAATAATTTTTTGTGCCAATTGTTCCTTGAATTATCAATCTTAGTGGAGGTAAAAGGATTTTGTTTTCTTAATTGTGTATTATGGTATTAAGAGCTATTTGTTGTTCTGAAGACAAAGGAAGTGTGGAAGATGGTGGTGTGTCTTGTTTTTGTTAATTGTGTCTTCCTTTTCTCTCTTGATGAATGGTGATCTAATTATTTGTAAATCATGCAAAACATCATGTATGATGCAATTATTGTGTATGTCAAAATCTCATTTCCCCAACATTTCAAGTATTCCAAGAACTATGTTTTGTTTCTCGGATGAAGTTGTGAGAAGACGTTCCATTATTGCGATGGTTCATGTTTAATACTACATTCGACCTCGAGTCGAAATAACATCTATAACATGTCCCGTGATCTACGGTAATGCTAAAACATGCCACTATATGTAGTTGTGTTTGTACAAGTCCCAAGTGTCATTGATGTCATGTGAGCTTGATCCAAATTCGGAGGCAATATTTTTGAAAGGCTTGTATAAAAGGAGTTTTGACAAAAAAATGGTCATAGGATGTTGAATCCTAAGTTGGGACATTCACAAATCTCAGGTGGACTTGAACATTTGCTTTACTTGAGTTGATCGTAGTTTCCATTTATCACCTTTACGTGGTGTGTCTTGAGTATTTGTATTGTCCTCCATGTACTTGGGTGACTTGCAGGAATGGATTGACTCATGCGATAAACATCTCCTTGATTTGGGTTAAAGACGTAAGAATGGTAGGCTATTTTTAGTCCATGTTTTTGCATGAGGAGAAATGATGGTCATGTTTTTTCGTTTTACATCTTTATAGGAAGGAAAACCTTGGAAAAGAAAATCAAGTTTTAATTCCAGGTAATTTTCCAAACAGATTGAGAAAGTTTGGATGTTCACCAACAAATATATTCTTTTGTGGAACTAGCGTTGGGCTTCAATAGTATGTGACAAGGGCAGGAATATGGGAAATTTTTGTGTATGGGAAGGGGTGGGGTGTTCTGTTTGGGTCGATTGTGGATTGCAAGGTGGAAAGCAATCAAAAGGAGAGGAGGAACTTGTTGTACATGTTTGATTAACTGAAGCAAGGTCAGTACTTGAGACAGTTTCATGTGGCATCCCAAGAAAATGGGGAGACATGGCAGTAGTTAGCAAATATGGGTTCGTATACGGATGGAATTGGTATGGTCGTGCAAAATTGTTTCCATGGAAGTTACTTGCGTAATGTTGGTTGGAAATCCTATAGTAGTTGTATTTGATGGCAAGATTGGAATGTCAGGGAATGGTAGGTTGTTAGTCATTGTTAGTTGATGGATATTAGAGATTGCCATTTTTCTACACTCTAGATGATGACATCATTGCTCAACATCTATACCCTATATCAATATAATATATGTGGTTCATGGATATACATACTTCAAACATGTAGTTAAGAGTCAAAACCCAAATCAAATTCCATGAATATTCTTTTCCCAATACACACATTATATTAAAACTATTTCCAAACAAAATACATTGTTTATGCTTTTCAAGGCATCCAAGCTTGCTTCCGTTGTTAAAAGAAAGAAGGAAATTACAAAAGATACGTAATAGGAATAAGCTTAGAATAATAAAGATAAAAAATATTGTAAATTGAAAACATTGCAATTAAATTTAGTGCTTGAGATTATTTTTTTGGCAACAAAAGATTTATTTCATTTCACTGCTTGGTAACTACATTTGAACAAATTAAGCCTACATATCAATAATAAGTTCCACTAATGCTACTCATTCACCTTAAGTAGCATGAAGTCATAATTACTTATAGTTTAAGGATGAGGTGTTATAATCACTTATCTTTCTACTCAATAATCAATATTTTAATTTATGGTAAAAAGGTTTGAAATCTTTCCTTTGCATGATCAGAGAAAAGGAAAGTAGAGAATAGGTTTGAAGTGTTGGGCTGCATAAGTAAATTGATGTCCAATATTAAAAATTATCCATCCATGGATGTACACTAAATTTGAGATGAATTAGTAGAATGAATTTGAGTAGCCTAACATTAATAAGAACAAAGTAGTGTTTAGAAAGGAAAATTTTTTGGTGTAAGAAATGGAATTCTCTCTAATTCTAGACCTGAGAATACTACGTATAACAAACAAAATACTGGAGTGAAATTCCTCTGGAATCAACTATGATTGATTTAGTCCAGTGTTTTGGATCACACTACTGGATCCTTCCTCAGAGGAATAAAAAATGAAGCCAATGCTTCCTGCTTCCTAAAAACTTTCATGTTTTGTAGGGAAGATATATTGGTGTGCTAATCAAGGTGGTTTGCTTCTCCTTGTAAAAATCGCATAAGAGGAATGAGGTTTATCTATTTAGTATTTTCTGTCGGGTTATTTTTAGTATGACATATACCAGTAAAAGTAAAACTGGGACCTCAATTAAAGGTCCAATAGTTTCCACTAGGGCTTGCTCAGAATCTATACCAAATCTTCCCACTGTAATGGCTTGATGCTACGAGAAATAGTTCAAAATACATGAGTATGACATTTTGACCTTTTCTTGAGTGAAAATCAATGTTGATGAGCTTCTTTTGAAAAGTATAGTTTGAGCATAGAGGACCAATATCACAAGTTCACTATATTTTCATTGAGTATAAACAATGAGGTCAATGAGGCATCTAGAAAATCCATGTTCAGATAAGAATTGATCTAGTACCTCACAGCAAGCTTTGTGGACTTATTTAAGACCATATAAGGACATTTTTGGCTTACACACAATTGAAGAATCTTTATCAAATCCTTATTGTCTGATCTGTACTAAAGGTTCTAAGACCTTGTGTGGAGGGACAATTCCACACTTAGAGATAAACAATGGATTATAAAATGTGCAAGAAATAATAAACATATTAGTTTACTAACACATTCAAATGCCAAAGTCTGTTATCTAGAAATGTAACATCTATTCAATATGTAGAATAAGGAAAAGTAAATTTGTCTATAATGAATCAGTAAGACTAAGAAGGAAAGAACATGTGATTAGAATGGGGATGCTTCGTTATTGATTTGTCTAGATTGATATGAAAGAATCCAGAACAACATATGTGTTTGAAGTTAGATACTCAGGGCATGAAAAATGTATTAGTGGATGCCATAAAGTGCATGCCAAGATTGCTGGATGAAGAATTAATTGTAAGCAACACTCATATTCTGAGAACGGAACACTACCTCAAGTGTTATTCCTATTTTCTCTGGGGATTGGTAAGAATTTGACAACGTCCAATATTATATGAAGGAGATAGGTATGTATCATCTTACCTTATTGTCTCAGGTGTTGCTGTTAATGTTTCATATCTTGAAATATGTTCAAATTTCCATGAATATATCTCTATAGTGCCTCCGATTATTCCCTTGATAATGTGATTACTTTCTAGTATTCTATAGACACAAGAAATGGGCTAGAGAAATACAAGGTAATGCAAGGTGAAGAGGTTGAGTTTTAAGTGACAGTTTCATTTTCCATATTCTTATGGCCTGATTCTAATGGAACTAGTTTGATTTTTTTTCTATAATGCTCCATTTGAACTTGAGATTTGGCCATTAGTTGACAAGAACATATTTTGCTATTGCTTGGAAAAAAACACACCTTTCCTTCTGCGATGGCTTGATTCTACAAGGCATGGGTTTTGACAATAATACATCAATCTACTTAGCATCTGGGAAAATATATAAGGCAGAACAATCTAAAATATCAGGACATTCAAAATTTTATTTTCCGGACCACCCATAACAGATTCTAACCACAAATTCACAGGAAACTCTCTTTAAGTAAAATAAATGAGAAACAATAACAACAACATAGAAGTAAATGAATTTACAACTTTCCTATAATTCATTCCATACTGGTAAAGATGAAGTTTTGGTTATACTAAAGAAGTAACCCAAAATGAAAAGGCTAAGGCTATTTCTTATATATGATATGTGAATTGCAATATCCACGTGACATTCACAAATAGAAAATTTTAACGATTACTTCATATCTCCATTCTAACCAAAATAAAATTCCATGTCTGTTGTTAATCATCTTTTACTAATAATTTGTCTTACAATAGGTCAGACATTCATGAGAATATGGGCTGTCAACGATGTGAAATAGATGCACCAGGAGGATTTGTTGATTCTGAAGACCTAGATTCCGAGCCCATGAAAAAACTAATTCCAGAGAAAGATGATAATTCAGATATTGGTGACTTTGCAAAGATTTCCTGTTGCTTAGATAAGCAGAGACAATCTAAGAAGAAGGTTAACAATTAGATTTATTTTTGGACAAGTAGCGGTAATTCTATATATTTTAAACTTTAAAATCTTTCTTACCAGTTCATGCTTGTTTTAGTTGGGAACACCAAAAGAAGAAGATCTTAAAAGCTGGGCACATCACAAGTTTCAGAAAAATTCTAGATTTCATCCTTCAAGTTGTAGCAGGTGATGAGATATTTTGATGTATATCTGGATGGAGTTTAGAATGAGTAAAAATTGATAAGCACAAAGTAATCATTATTTTTTTTATTCAAAACTTAAAAATAGTAAACCCGCAATAACATATAAATTGGGAAAAGTAAAAACCAAAACTTAAAAATGCCAAATCTGTCATCAAAAAAGTAAAATTGTTAAAAATAGCAGAGAAAATATAAACAGTCACCATGACCGTCAAGTTTAACATAAGCAAGTGAATGTCCACAAATCTCATTCCCATAGGGGAACACCTTCGGCTTAATTACTAGTCATATGGGAAACAATTTTATGTTCTTTAATTTTTAATAACTTTGTAATTGTTTATATATCAATAAAAATAAATATTTTTGTATTAAGATTTTATTATATAGACTCTGTAATTATATAAATAAAAAAATTGATGTTGATTTAGTGGCTAATTATCTTATAGATGTTGTAATTTTTAATTTGGGAATTAAATGACTCCAATTTTTGAAAGAAAATTATCTAAAATTCAATACAATAATGTAAGTTGCACTAACCACTTACGGTTGGTCTTGACATTTTTTCAGTGCTAAAAATCTTCGAAATGTTTAAAGTTCTTTTCAATATCGTATCTTTGTAACCATGAGTTAACTCAATTTACAACCCAAAAATAAGTTATTTTAGGTAGATGGTCAATTTACACAAATTTATATGATATATAATGTTAAATTTAGAACTTTGTAAATATTTAACTATTGCGAAAAATAATAAGTCTTACTAAATGTAAAAAATAAAGTCAAGTTTTGTTTAAAACTCAATTTTAACTATGATTATTTTGATATTCAAATATGAGGGCATTTATTGTAGTGTAAAGTTCGGAGAATAAGGAGGATTAAATGAATTTTATATGATAATTTGAGTTTTTTTCATATTTTAATATAGTTGTTGTGGTTCAATCCATTATTCTTGAAATGATGGAAAAGAGATGAGGAGGTTATGCATAGATGCATAGAACCCTACAAAAATTGGGGAGGAATGTAGAGGAGATGTTCAAAGTTATCATGCATCCAACGTGAAGATGTGGTGAAGATGATAAAGAAGAAAATTCAGATAAAAAGAAGAAGCACATAGTCATGTCCATCCATATCTAAGAGGTTGAATTGTGTCCAAATTGCACACGAGATTTTATAAAACACCACAAGATTCAAATTATTTTTATTTTGATTCCTAAATCCACATTAATTTTTTAATACATCAAAATATTCCTTTTATTTCCCAGCATCTCTAATAAAATCCTAAAACGCGAGTAACTTCAAAACACAAAAATCCTAAAAGTAAAGCACCTCGGATGGACCACAATCTTTGTATAAAAATTATGCCTTTGTAAATTCAGGTTTACGCAAATCTTAGCTTATTATATAAAACAAAGAATAAGATATTAAAATTACAAGTCCTAGACAAAATAAAAAACTATTAAGACAATTTAAAAAAATATTTATTAAAAAATTATTCATGGCATATTAATAAAAAGATATACCACGTTAAAAAAAGTTTCAAGTCGTTCCAAAAGTTATGTTTTCTAGAAGTTATGATCCCATATCATTCTCTGTTTGTTGAAAATAATTTTTCTCTTACAAATTAAGTTGATGGAATTCATCCAATTTTGTATTGTAAAACTTCTTCAAGTCTCACTCGAGAATCCAAGTATTTTCTTTGTGCTCCAAAACTTCCTGCTATACCAAATATATTTTTAACTTCCTTTACTACTAGTGATTGTGTTTTGGTCCAAGAAACACATTACCCTCTCCTTTGTCTTGTTCAACATCTAGTAACCCTAGTTCGTTTCTTCCTCCTCCAATACATTTTATTCATAACATGGAATCTTATATAGGTCAAAAACATTAAATTTTTTTGAAATAACATAGTTTTACGGTAACTCCACCTTGTAGGTATTCTAACTCATTTTGTTCAAAATCCAACATGGCCCAATCTTCTTATACTTTGTGTTTATTATATGTGCCCTTTTTAAACATCTTATTTCTTAGATGAACCATCACTATATCTCATTCTAAAAAAAGTATTCACTCTCCTACTTACATCCTCAACTACTTTATATTTTTCACTACTAACTTTCATCTTCCACATCATTTCTTCCTACACTTTTAGCATGTGTAGTGTAAATCTTCTACATCATCACTTTTTTAACCTTCACCATAAAACACAATCATATCTACAAATTCATTGTGGTTCCTATGATATAAAATCTAAAATTGACACCTCCCGAGTTAATCTATTTATTGAGATGTTATAAGAAAACTCAGCCTATGGTAAAGGTAAATCCCACTATTTTGAGTTTTCTCTTATTATTCAATGTAGAAGATTTTCCAATATTTTGTTCACGACTTATATGTATCCATCAATCTGGGGGTGATATGCATTACTTAATTGTAGTTGTGTCCCCATTTTCTTCCACAAAGTCTTCCAAAAGTAACTCAAATGTATTATGTCCCGATCTAAAGTGATCATTCTTGGAACTCCATGCAACCTAACCACTTCTGAAAAAACAAATTTAGAACTCTAGAAGTACCCTTAGTTTTCTTACAAGGAATTAAATGTGTCAAGATAGATAATCTATATATCACAACAAAATAGAATCTTTCCCTCATTATGGGTTAGAATTCTTAACATGAAATCCATACTCAAATCAACCAATGGCTTTGCAAGGATAGGTAACGACATATATAACCCTTTCTTATGTGCATATACCTTAACCACTTGGTAAAACCTTACTCTTTACCTTTTGCCAATACTACTTATATAGCTCAAGAGAAATATTTTTACGTATACCAATGCTTCTTACTAAACCTTCACTATGTACTTCTCTTGTAATATTTTCTCTTATTAAACAAATTGGGATGAATTTTTTTCACCTAAATATATAACTATCTTGCATCAAATATTTAGATGAACCACTAACTAATTTAGGGTCCTTAAATTTTCTTATAACATCCCAAAATATAGATTAGTTTCAAATAATTCTTTAACTACCTCAAACCCTACCAATTCATTTTCCATTTTATCAAAAGTGTTATACGCCTACTCAAGTTATCAAGAACTTAATTTTTATCATCTAACTTATTATTTAACATTAAATTATATTCTTGCAAAAATGAAACCCAGCTTGCATGCATATTATTATTTTTCTTCTATGTGTTTACATACCCTAACTCTTCATGTTCAAGAAAGAGTATAAATTCCTTGGCTATGAATTAATTCATCTAATGCCTTAATGTTTGAACAATAACATAAAATTCCACATTATAAGAAGAATAATTCCTCCTAACTTGATTTATATTTTCGAGTAAAGAATGATATAGGTTTTCCTTCATGACTCAAGACATCTAAAATCCTAAAATTTTAGGTATAGCAATAAACCTCATAGACCTTTCTAAAATTCTTCATGCAAAACAAATGCTTCCGACACTTTTTTCTTTAACAATTCAAAACTATCTATTTAATCCTTGTTCCATACAAACTTTTTACCTTTGGGCACTCGATTATTGGTGCAACACTACTACTTAATTTCATGATGAAATTATTTTAAAAATAAGCCAAGCCATGAAAACTATGACCATGTGTCACATTCCTGGAATGGGCCATTCCAAAATTTCCTTCACTTTTTCCTCGTCCATCATAAATCCATCAATTTAGATGAAGAATCCAAAAAGACTTGAATTTTCTTAATAAATCTACACTTCTTTAAGTTTTTATATAAACTATCTTTTTGTAAATGTTTTAATACTAATTTAAAATGTAAATTTTTTTCTTTCAACTTTGTCTACTTAATCTTAAAATATGGTCATAATAGAGACCTACAAACTTACAATTATATTCTAAGAGTAATATATTCATCAACATCATGAATATAATAGGTGCATTAGATAACCAACATGACATCACTATCAAATTGGAAGATCTTTTTTTTTTTTTTTTGAATTTCATTTTCCATTCATCTCCTTGATGGATTTTGATATGATAGTACCCACTCCGAAAGCCAATATTACTAAAATATTGAGATCTACTAGTATAACCATCATATCGTCCAATCTTGAAATTGGGGAAGTAAACATAATAATGATTTTATTTATTTCTCTACTATACATACATATTTCAAATTCTTCATCTTTTTGGAATTCACAATTGTTGGGGTTTCACATGGAATGATGATTTCTCTCACTAAGATTTCATATTACATCTTTTTAGATTTTATTGCACACCTCTCTTCTTCTTCGATAATTTGTAGTAGTGAGTTAGCATACATTTAGTCTAGGATATGAATAGTTATCCCTAATCCACCTACCATGGTTTTTATCTCTGCATGATATTTCTCATAGGTTATAAATGCATCAACAACCATCCTACGGGTAAAAGTAAATTGGTCTAAACTTTCTTTGTTAGTTTATATAGATTCATTTATCTCCTCTTCATTTCTTTATGTTATCTTAATGTTATGCATTTTTGATTCCGTTTAGATTAGCACTCTTATAAGATATCAATTATTTAGTAACATTCATTTATATTATTGTCTACATATTTCTATTAATTTTTATCCATACCGCTCCACATCCAAACATTGATATCCTAATAGTGTTCCTTTATCTATCTTAATTGTATGACTATGAAACCTAGGTTGACGATGTGTAAGGTTACTTCCCTCTAGACATCTAGTCTTATCCATCATTGTAGCCCCTTTTAGTATATCCCCTTGTATTTCATTACTTTTGTGTCTCTTACTTGTTTCCTTGAATACTATGATTTAATGGGTGAGGAAGAGTGGATGTTATTGATACACATTTTGATCTGCATACATTCTCTGGTGAACTTGACGTGAATCAAACATGAAACATTCTAATCAATCACAAACGATTAAGAGAATCCATTTATTTAACATAATGTAAGTATCCCAAAAATCGTAAAACCCCTATAAAACTTCTTGCAAAGACACCATCGACCCTCGTGTTCCTACAAATTCCTTTCTCATCTATTTCCTAATTATTTTGGCCATTACAAAGGCCTTTTTCCATGCACAATCCCTTCTATTCTTCCATATCTTTTACCAAAATCCTTTGGCCTCTATGTTTTATTTTCTATATGGATGATTTATTCTATAGCCTTAATCTCGAAAATGTTTCTCATCTAGATGAACACTCCATCATAGAGTATCCGGGAATATGGTCCTCTTAAGATAATGTTTAATCATTTTAATAAACCTATTATGCTGAAAATAAAATTCCTTTTATATGTATTGTTGTATAGTAAGAACACCTAGGAATAATCCTTTACCCATTATAATATCCCACATGAGGATGAGGAGGAAGAAATCCATTGAGATGATGATTTTCACCATCCTCCACATATACTAAAATTTTAATCTCAATTTCCTTGATACTGAGAGGAGAATCAATATAAATTATGAGTAAAACACTTCTCAATTTTTTTTTCCTAGCAACTTGGCCATAGGGAAGAAAGGGGGAAACTCTTGAAGTACGATCATCTAAAAATTCCTCCAATTATGATCCCACCAATCTTATTCTTCATCTTATTCAAAAATAAATAAATAAAAACCTTCCACTTCCGTTTGAAGTCGTCCAAATGTAATAGAATATGGATCAGTTAGTTAACGACCCTCCAAAATATCCTAGGGAGCCAAAACCCATCCTTAACAAAATGGGCCATATGCGGTTTCCATCAATCAAACGCCATTCAAAAAAATTCTTGTGTGTATTCCAACATGATCCATTAACACCCTATTTTTTAATATGATCATTGGTGGCATTTCTCCATTTAACTCTTATGAGAGGTCGAATGATCCCACTCTTCATATCAATTCCTTCAGAAATATTTATAAAGAATTGATCGGAACTAACTCATATGTTTCCACTAAAATTTTAGCTAAGAAACTTATAGGAGATGCTTTAGATTTATACCATTCCTTTGCTCCTAATTATATATTTCAGCTCGAATCCCTAGTTAAAATCCTAGTAAATGAAATCCAATATCATGATATACCTTGAAATAACATCAAATTTTAGCAAGAAGAAAATGAATAAACACAAGCCTCTATTAAGCATTGGAAGGCCCTACTTGTGTGGTTAAAAATAACATGGTAAATTAAATTCTATTCAATGTTTACTCGATCCCTTGATCCTTTGCTTTAATAGAAGGTGAGATCCTTTTATCCTACTTCCTAGAAGAAGCCTTTAGACACAAAAATACATGGATATCCTATGAGGGAATTTGAGAAGGATTCTCCAAAGATACAAGATAATAAGAACATCCACATCCTTCAATGATATAAGAACAAGAGTACAATAGATGAAATATTCTCGTCACATACTCTTCCTCTTATTTCTTCTTCAAGAAGAATATATTTCAACATTGACCAAGAAACTACTCACAATAATCAACCTAATTATCATCGACGACTGACTAATGAGGAGTTAAATCTTATGTCACCTAAACAATTTACCTTTGATAATATATCCTTCTCAACCTATTCCTCATTAGTAATAATACCACTTATGTTGAGAAAGAATACCTTGTAGCATTCTATCTTAGGACTCGAGGGTAATATACCCTTTAGTACTTCAAAATCAAGATCCTAAAGTAGAAAACCTACCTCATGCAGAATGCCAACAACCCTTGTCATATCTCTCTTATACGGTTGACTATACTTGAGTTTATCCATTTACTACAACACGCAAAGGACCTGTGTAAGTAAAAATTTGAAGGTCGATGGAATAGAAATTAATAAAAATGAATTTTTAAAAATAACTTTGACCATTCCCACTACTTCTCAACATATTTTTGAGGATTCTTAAGACACTCAACATAATGCATAGTCCAATCATGATAAGTGGTATCCTCTAGAAGCATTTTCCCACATCCATGGTCTAATCCCCTTCTTAGAACTTATGCGTACGTTAACTCACCATAATGAAAGTCTCATGAATGAATTGTTTGATATGAAAATTAATTTTCCTCCTTCATTGGGGCAGTCCTATAATGCATGATCTGGAAGAAATTATCTAGTGGCAATGTGAGGAACTATCCCTTTTATACTGATCTTTCCATGATTCTCATTCTTGTATTCATTTTTCCATTTATTCTATGATTTTAGATGAACTCTTACTTCATGTAGGTTTTCTACTAATATTCAACCCATTTCAGATCAATCATACTTCATTCAATTGTAATCTCATTGATGAGGGAAAATACACATGTGTGGCCTCAGTAGATCTCATCATACCTATTGTTTATTCCATTAATAACGTAAAAATATTGTACTCATGTGCATTGGTTTGTGTTATCTTTAATGTCACATGGAATTGATGGTAAAGGAGAATTGAAATTTCAATTATTTTGTACCTTAGTAATGGTTTATGGTGGTCACAAAGTTATCTCTTGGTGGTTTTGAGATGGTTTCGTGGTACTACGAGGTGTTACGAGATTATTCAATGTGGTTAGTTCCCATTGTAGGTATGGAGATGGTTGGTGTGGTTATCTCAAGTGTCATTTAGGTAATAAATTATTTTTCATGGATGTGTAAGACATTCCGGGATGATCATGAAGGTAATTGTCGAAACTAACCTTTGAAACTAGGTCAATTTGACATACGTTTTGAGCCTAATGAGGTGTGTGAGACAAAACAACTTCATGAAAATCTAATGTAAGAATGTTAGGAGCCTAAAACCACATATTGGAACATGTATAAGCTTCTATAGGGCTCACTTTATCTTCTTGAGTAGAATTTGGAGTTTTCACTAAATTTCGTTGAGAACTAGTAGTGGAAGATTTGAAAAATGAGATTGGTTTGAATGGTATAGGATAATTTATGAGTAATCAAGCCAAGGTTTTAATATAGGGAGTTGTTTTATTTCTCTTGATAATTTCTCAACAAATTTTGAAGAAGATTGTTCAAAATATTCAAATTCTACTAATACTAGGTAAAGTGAAAAAGGATAAAATAGTAACCATTCCTCTTAGCACCCAAACAAAATTATCAATATTCCTTCAAAAAAATCATAAGAGTAATTTTTAAATAACACTCCAAGTCTAAACTTTTTGAGATGGAAGAAAAATAAAATTTTCTTCGTTTTTCTAACACTATTCATTCTCTCTCCAAACCACCTTCCTAAAGTGATAGGAAAGAAATTAAGTTTTTACCATAATTTGAATAATGAAAGTTGTGGAAACCTCTCAAAATTGTATAATAATGCTTATAGGTCAAGATGGTGTGGATTTTTCTATCTAAGAACGATTGTACTATCTGTAAATTCTTGTATTTTTGTAATTTTTCCATATCTAATCCTATTTTTAAGGACCCAAGGTGAACCACAAGGTGTGAAATCTTACATTTGATTTCTATTCCATGTTATCAAAGAGTTTAATTCATTTACCTAGGTCATTCAAAGGTGAAATATGTTCTTATTCTCCTCATACTATTAAAATGAAATCATGCCAATCTTGTTATTAAAGTTTAGAAGGTGGTTGAATGATTTCTTGGTGTATAGATCTAAGATTTATTATGAGAAATGAATATGGAAATTTACTACATGAAAAAACTTCCTTTTCAAATATCGTTGTCCTCTTTAGAGAAGGGATTTGTTGTGAAAATACTTCGAGGTTAAACTATCTTATATGACTTAATAAAAATCCATGAAAGAGGGATGTACTTGTGAATCTTAGTACTCAACCCTTGCTCACATGATTGTGAAGGTAGAATATAAGGATTTATTTTTGTGCTCCTAACATGAATGGTTATGTAAGTGATGGTTATATTGGTAAGAATTCTGAAAGTGAAAATTATCCCGTAGTGATTAAAGTAATAGTGTAACTCGGTGCCCAAAATGCCAAATTCTCATGATATGTTTGTTTCATTTGAAGATTGCAATTAGTATGGTAAGGTGTATAAAGAAGGGGTATTATTAAAAAATATAGATTCTTAAGAAAGTGTTACGCATGTATAAACTGTGTTTTTCATAATCGGTTTGTCTTCTTGAAACAATCTATATAGTAGGATTTTCTATTGGTATCCAAATTGATTCTCTTACGAGGGCTGAGCAACATCATGAAACTGGTAGGATGCTTAGAGACAAAAAATCATGATATAAGTCGTTTTGTAGCCGGGGAGGGGATTCAGCTGACTCTTTGTTACTCAGGTATTGGAGAAATGGATAGCACCTTACTAGGGTTTGATCTACCCTCACTACTTTAGGTTGTGCCTTCAACCAGGGTGAGAGGACCTGTTCTGTAACCTGTGTTGGTGAAGGATATCAAGAGATCCTTCTTTGCACAATTTTCATGAAAACCTTGAGAAAATATGATCAATACAACACAATCTAACTCTCATGAGTTGTCACACTAGAGAGTGGAGATGTTTCCTAGACAAGGTTCAGGTTACTAAAGACAATAATTGAAACTTGATTATCTCTGCATATTTTGGTAGTGAAATTTGTTAAATATTTGTGGATACATAGTACAAACAGGGGTAGTTCATGTAGGATTTATCGTTTGAGAATTTTTGGTCAGAATTTAAGCAAGATAAATTTGATTATACAAGATATTTGAGAACCTTTACAAATATTGGAAAAATCATAGACAAAATGTTTAAAAATAGCCAAAATATTCCTTCAACCAAAAGGTGTGTGTCAATGGAGGCCCAGAGATGCACGATTTCATACACTCTTCAAGAATTCAACACAAAGGCTCGTGTTAAAGACTCAATTAAACGTTGGAAATCCCTTATTCGTCACACCTAAGATACACTCATAGGCTAACAAACAATCTTTGTCAACACAATGGAAGTAAAATGATTTTAAATTGTTTATTTCATTACAAGATGAAAGCTCTTCTCATAATGAAATTGCAAATGCCACAATACTACCATGTGGATAAGATCTTGTGTGATTCAGAGGATTTCAACATAATATTACAATAAGAACATGAAAAACTATTTGAAAACATTCTAAAATAAAAGAAAACACAATTATGCTCATGATCAACACAAATTCATTCAAGGTTCACTAGATTCATTAGTAGGGGAAAGTTTCTTCAAAAATCTCAGAGCTTGTCAATGGTTGTACACTTGCAACCATCTTGACATGACTAAATCTATAAACACAGGGAAATAAATAGGTTTCTTAGATGGTCTCTCAGAAAAAAGTTTTTCAAAATTTCTTAGAAAAATTAACCCCCCTTATGTAAGAGTATTCTCATTGCATTTATACAATTTCACTCACTCACTCCTCCCAAAATTTCCCCCAAAATTCTAAATATTCAAGAGAATATTCATCTTTACAACATACCATTTAATCATGTTTATTCCCTTGAAAATATCTTACTTTCTATTGCTAGGTGGATAAATCATGAACTGATCACATTTCTCAGTTCCTCAACTATGACTAGGATGCCATGTCATAACTTTTAACTATCTTTTAATCATTATTTTATTTTTTCGTGTAAGAAATCCCCTTTTTAATAATTCTCAGGTGGCTCCATATGGTTTGATTTGACAAGCAATCCTTTTCACCTTTGAGAATACACCTTGAGGAATAGATACCTGCATTCGTGCCTCTCAGAAATGAGTGTCCTCACATGGATTATACCACATATCTACGCTATGATTCTGAGTTAGCCAAGTGTAAAGAGGAGCCAGCGGAAGCCTCCATGTGTATGTTTGATGTAACTCCAAAGGTGAAGTCATAAGGTAGGTTCCTCAAATGAGTGCAAGAAAGACGTGCCCATAACTAAGAGTTACATTGGTCACTAAAAATTACGAGCATGGGAAAGTCTAGTGGAAGCTTATGCTAGTGCTTAATTTGATCTCGCCCCATTTTTCCCTCTCAATTTTTTTCAAATTGCATGCTCATCATCTTTTCTATCTCCCGTATTAATGCATGAAAGATCTATCCTTCATTTTCTCACCATGATCAATCCTTTTCCTTTAGTCGAGGATCACATTAAGTCTAGAATTTGTTTTCCGTTCCTCTATCCATGTGAAAGAATTTGTAACTTGGGTCGTAAAATTAGGTTTTTCCTTCCTTTTTCCACAATAACGTTTTGTTTTCCTATCAATTTTTGTCCAAATATCTCATTGAAACATAGTCCTTTCTCGATTGGATGCAACTTAATGGATCATATTTGGGACTTATATCATTTCCAAATTTTGTCCTTAAAGAAAGATTCATTTCCAAGTGCAAATGGTGATTTCCCTATATTTTACGGTTTGATAGGTGTGTTTTCCCGTAAATTTATATCTCAACATCTGATGAAACATGGCCCTTTCGATTGGATGCAACTCAATGGGAAATTTCAAACTCTAAGGCCTGCTTCAACTCAATTCTTGTCCACGTGGAGGGCCTACGCTCATCTGAAAATTCACCTCTTGGTTTGACCTTTGGATTTGCGTCATGGAGACACGTGGAGGTTTGCGTTTTTGCATGAGACTTAGACAATTATTTTTATGTGGCCGGTGTAGCTTTGTCAGACCATGGACACATGGAGGGCCAATGCTCATTTGAGGATTGCCTCTAGGTCCTACCTTAGCACTTGCACAAAGGAGACATGTGGAGGCTTCCGCTGGCTCCTCTTTATACTTAAACTTTTCAAGCAACTTTCTAAGGCCTGGGAATAATTGGAGGGCCCGTGCCTGTTTGGGGACCTTCCCCTTGAATTTTATTGTTGAAAGAGCACCATGGGGACACATGGAAGTTTCCACTCACTCTACCCTTGCTTGGACTTTTCAACGGCCAAGGAAATCTGTCTGGACCCTAGACACATGGCACCTTCCACTGGTCCTTAATTTTTTTCAACAACTCTTTTTTGGACTAAGACACCTTGTGAGCCCGTGCTTGTTTGGGGTCTACTTTTGAGCACCATATCAAAAGTGTGCCATTAAGACATGTGGAGGATTCCGTTGGCTCCTTTTTATACTCCCCGAGAGACTTTTGAAAGGCTAAAAGGTTATTTTCTTGGGCCCATGGTATGTGGAAGGCCCACGCTTGTTTGGAAAATTTCCTCTTACTTCACCTTTGCATTGCACAAGGAAACATGTGGACGGTTTTAATCTAAAGTTGAGATGGGGAAGAATCGAACGGTTGTTATGCATTGTATCTTATTTTACTACCTCTTTTCTCCAAGACTCCTAGATATGCGAATGCACATTATTTTTCATCATTTTTTTATAAATCCTAGTCATTTTTGTCTAAAGTGCAAATTTGAAAGGATATAAATATTAAATTTGTGAGTCCAAGTATTATTAAGGTTGATATTTTAAAGTTGGAATTGCTCAAGAACTTGAAAAAATGTGAATTACCAAAGAATATCGATGTGGAGTAGAGTTGGAGAGGAAATAATGGGAAAATGATGAAATGATGAAGGTTGTAGGTACAAAAGATGAAAAAGGTGTTACCTCGAGGATGAAAAGGATTTCTATCATATCAATCTATACAAAGCCACCGGAATATGATTAAAATGGATATTTTTCACATGATAGAATATGAATGATTAGAAGGACTATTAAAAAGTTATGGCATGGATTCTCATTCCTCAATCGAGGTGTCCGAGAAACATGATTATCAATTCATGATTTGTCCACCTAAAGCTTTCAGGAATGAAATTTGTTAAATGTCACTGTTTGAGACAAATTGGTAACAAGAAATGTTACTCGAATATTCTTCTTTTTTTTGGGGGAAAATTTGAGATGATTGAGTGAGTGAGATGTATAAATGTAATGAGAATACTCTTACAGAGGGTCATGGGTTGAATTTTTAAGAGAAAAAATGAGAAAGCACATCTTCTTGAGAGACCATCCGAGAAACCTCTTAATTTCCTATGTTTTAGATTTTCAATCACGTCAAGTTGGTTGTAAGTGTATAACCATTGACAAGCTCTGAGGATTTTCAAAGAAACTTTCCTCTGTAGCTAATGAATCTAATCAAATTCAAATTAATCTATGTAAATCTTGGGAAAAATTTGTCTACTTTATTTTAAAATGTTTACAAGTATTTTTCTTGTTCCTATTGCAATCTTGTGTTGAAGTCCTTCCAAATCACATGTGATCTCATCCCTATGATAGTTTAGTGGCATTGGCAATTTCATTACGAGAAGATCCTTCATCCTATGATGAGATAAAGAATTTAAAATCACTTTACAATCATTTTGTGGATAAATATTGTTTGTAAGCCTTTGAGTGTATCTTAGGCATGAAGAACTAGGGGTCTTAATTTTTAATTAAGTCTTTAGCTTGAGCCTTCATGTTAAATTCTTGAATTGTGTGAAACTTCAAATCTAGGCCTGTATTGATGCACACCTTCTAGTTAAGGAATATTTTAGCTATTCTCAAGCATTCTATGATTTATTTTTCCAAATTTTGTGAAGGTTCTCAAAGATCTACCATAATCAATTTTATCCCGCTTAATCTCCCACTGAAAATTATTCAAAACAATAAATTCTACCTCAACTACCCCTATTTTCCTTATATGTCCATAAATGTATAAATTCTACTTTGCCAAAATATGTAGAAACAATTAGCATTCCATAATGGCTTTAGTAACCTTTAGCCTTGTTTAGGAAATATCACCATTCTTTAGAAGTGACAACTTATGAGAGTTAAATTGTGGTGCATTAATAATATTTTTCAAGGTTTCCTTTTAAGTTTGTGTAAAGAATGATATATTCATTATCCTTCACAAAGATGTTACAAAAATGGGTCCTCTCACCTTATTTGACAAGAAAAACCTAAAGTAGTGAGGATAGATCAAATCCTTAATGAAGGTGCTATTAATTTCTCTCGATGCCCATGTGAAAAGAGTCGGCCAAATCCTCCGCAGCTACAAAAAATCATAATAAGATCTGTCTATCTCTCGGTGTCTTGCTAAATCTATGATTTTATCAGTTTCAAAGGGAGAATCAATTTGGATACCAACACAAGAAAGGCATCGCTTTACCAAGGATTATTTGAGCTATGAGATTTATTTATGTGGCAAAAAACACCAAAATCGCATCATTTCTACAAACATGAAGGTGTGTGCAAAGTTTGAACACCATCAACAATGCATATAGACCCTGTAAATGCTTCTTATAAATTTTAAAGTGTAAATATGTTGTTGAAATGTCATCCTATGTCCAAATTTGTAAGAATCGAGCAAAGTTACAAGTTTTGCATGCAATATTTCAAGTTTTTGTTGGTTTTTGCACTAATTTTACATCATCAATGTTAAATATGGGTAAAGGAGGGTCAGATCTATGAAGCTTTACATGAATTTAGTGTTGACAAACATTTGATAGATCAATTTTAGTGCATTTTCACAACTAAGGTGAAAATCCTTAGTGGTGACTCCGTGTTGAATGAATTTTTGATAAATGTCAATGTCTTAACCTCTGTCAATTTTAATTTATCACTAATCTTTGCAAAGATGGAAGGAAGAAGATATTTCTTCACTAGAGACCCTACTAGAAAGTTATTTCTAGAGCTGGGAAAGATGAATTCAGAAGGAAGAAGAATCTGGAAAGTTGTTGGAGATCAGAAATCAAGAAAGGAGTTATCAATTGTGGAAACTAATCAACATTTCATTAAATATTTCCATACTTCCTCAAGTGCTTCTGAATCATGTAGTATTTTTGTAGATCTTAATTCTCCATCTAGAGAGGGGCCTTCTTTTGTATGTGAAAAATTTGTATCTCATTTTTTCCCGTGTTCTCCAAAGCTGATAGGATCCTCCAAGAAATGAAGTTTTTAGAGAATATTCATTCGAGAATTGCATTCAAGTGCCCACAGACTCCTCACTCCACATAATTTTATTTCTCTTATAAGATCCTCCTCCCAAAATAATATGGCATAGTCCCCACCAGACCTCCATTTGTTGTGAACACTTTTGGTCCTATAGATTTCAGACGTATGACTGGATATCCAAATGTTGTGCCCCAAGATGTTAGAAATAGACTACCTAAATTTCAAGGAAATAATGCCATTACTAGGGATCAACACTTAAAGCTTTTTGTCAATATGATGGAATACTTTGAGATCGAATTTGAGGATGTGTACATAAAATTGTTTATTCATACTCTAGAGGAGGATGCACGGGACTAGTATAAATATTTTCTAGACAACTCCATTGATTCATGGATAGAAATGAATAATGCTTTTAGATTACAGTATGGAGATAAAATAAACCCTAGGTTTCTTTTATTAGAATTTGAAAATATAAAAAATAATCCTAATGAGTTCTGTTCATAACTTTAATACAAGGTTCAATAAGACCCTGAATAGGATACCTGTGATCGTGATGCCAAGTGATGTTTCTTGTTTGATAAAATAATCTGATGCTTTTAATAAGAAGGATGCCTATTATTTGAGGGATAAGAACCTAACAACATTGAGGCATGCCTTCACCATGGCTTTTCAGATTGAAAATAACATCAAGGAAATTGGTAAACCTCCTAAGAGAGAAGACATCAAGCTAATCAATCCAGAGAATCCCCAGTCAAACAAAAATATGGATCTGGAGGAGGTTGTAAAAACTTATCCCAAAGATGTTAAGGAAATATCCTATAAAATGGCTAGAGTAAAGAAGGGGTTAGACAAGTTTCCCAAGGTCAACATAGAGCACAAGGTCAAGAAATATTTGCAAATCATCCTAGGGGTGATCAGAGATCTGATGATAGAGGCAAAGGACTCATGGGATTAGGAAATAGACAGCCCCAAGCCCGTGAGAATAGAATTGTGCCTGATCCTTTGACTTCGCTAGAGTTTGGTTATGGAAGATGCCAATGAAATTGAGTAGTGTGACAGATTTTTCTTACCACATGCCCCATGTGACGAAGACAAAGAAGTTGAGGAAGCTAATGATGACACTAATGATGATGTGTGCATGATGGGGTGCTCTACAAGCTCACGGAAAAAAGCAACTTAAACTAAATTATTCAAAGTGCTAGAAATACTAAAAATTTATGGGATTGCATCCACCGGGTATTACCCCTTCCTCCCTCTCATACTTTTTAAATAGATATGGTACAAGATTTTGAATTGCCTAGTAATGATTTTGAATACTTAAGGGCATTAATGATTAAAAAGTATGATGGAGGAATCCCTTCTGAGGAGGATAGAAAGTTGTTAATGAATATTGTAGTTGGCCATGAAAAGGAATATAACACTAGGATTAAAGTTGTCAAAGGGGCAGGGCCTCAGGCCAAACCAAAAACTCCAGTTCTCACCAATATCTCAAAAGAAACTCATAAGAAAGATACCTCTGGAAAAAGCCTTGTGTCCCCAAGTAGAACTTGTATCCCTGCCCATGCTCAGACCATGAAAAATACTTTGTTTTTGAATGAGTTTCTCAGTCTTCCTCCAAATGTTGCCTTTCCCAAATACGTTCCTTATGACATTGCCCAAGTCTTGAGTCAAATCAAGATTTATGTTCCAATTTTTGAGATGATTAAGATTCTTAAGCACAAGAAAAGGGCGTTCAAGTATTTTAGATTGAAAGAAGAAGAGATTACCCAAGGTAGAAATGTAAACAATGTTGAGGTTCCTCTTGCTTATCAGCAGAGTTGAAAAAACCCCAAGTACTAGAAGAACTAGGTGAGACACCTAAAGTAAATTTGCAAACATCCTTGGTTGAGTCCTAGTTAAATGTAGATCCATTTTTCACTACTCTAATTATTAGGGACATGCTATTACAAAACTGTATGTTTGACTCTAGAGCATCATGCAATGTTATGCCTCTTGAGGTCATGAATGAATTAGATATCAAAGTAACAATAGATTATGGGAAGTGCACTTCCATGGATTCTAGAGAGGTGTCATTGGTTGGATGTGTCAAGGGTTTGATAGTGCAACTTGTAGCCTACCCAGGAAAGAACTTAAAACTAGACGTTGTTATTGTTAATTGCCCTTCCAAATGGGGAATGTTGTTATCAAAAAATGGGCTGCTACCGTGTGGGTGGTAGTTAGAAAATGGATATGCCTTTTACCACTATACCTATTGAGGGAAGCCTTGCAAAGTTATATGGTGAAAAGAAGATGCTACATCTCATAGAGGATCCTAATAATGCTTCTTATGAAGTGTTATACACTGACATTGATGTTGATAACTTTTTGGATTTGTTGATGGCAAAGAGCACAAAATTGATCAATGCAGTCTTTTAATCAAGTAGGTTCTCCTTGGACTTTGTTGTTTGATGGGGCTTGCTCTAAATTTGGAAATGGTACTATTATTGTTATGATATCTCTAGGCTAGAAGAGTTTGTTTTTTCTTTTAAACCCAACTTTGAGTGCACTAACAATATTGTAAAATATGAAGCATTGTTATTGGGTTTAATAATTGCTTGAAATATGCTATTAGAGACATCATTGTTAAAGGAGATTTAGAGCTAATTGTCAAGCGTGTTAGGAAATGTATGCAACAAAAAAATTAGATAATGAAGCAATATAAGCATGCGAGTCCGGGATTTCATTGAGATGTTTGAATCCTTCAACATAATACATCACGATAGAAAGTATAATATTGAGTAAAAAATTGGCCGTGTTGGGTTCTAGATTTGAAAATTGTATTGTATCCCCTATTTTGAGTATAATATTGAGGTATTGACTAAGCCATATTTTCCCCGACAATGTTAAACACTAGAAAGTGTTCAAGATGATGCCTAGATGTAAAGGTTTTTACAGAACCAAGGAGAATTTGTTGATCAACGTATAGATTCAAAGCCAATGGTTTGTATGGTTGATGGAAGGGAGACTTTATTTAGCAAAGACATCATTCATTTGAAGACTAATACTATCCCTAGAGGTTTGGTAACACTTGAATCATAATTTGATAATGCTAATTGTATTATCAATAAACACATGTCACCTCGAGGGATGTTGAAGAGCATGTCCTGGCATGAAGGATAAACCACATAAGATCCGGCTAGGTAGTAATCTAAGAAAAGGAAGAAAAGAATTTGTATGTCTAATTGTTGAAAAAATAGCAGAATGCTAGCATGGTCTTATTCTCAACTAAAAGCATACAGAGAGGATCTTTTCCAACAAGAAATTCTCTTAGAAGCTTATGCCAAGATTTTTAGGTAGAAATAGAGGCCGATAAATCCACTCATTTCCTTGAATATGCAAGAATAATTGAAAAATTTAGGGATGGAGGAATCATACAACCCATAAGGTACTCATCATGGGTTACAAAATTGGTACTGCGAAATAAGAATGGAGATAAAAGGTTGTGTGTGAATTTAGAAACCTGAATAGAGCATCAATGAAGGATAACCACCCTCTGCCAAATATGGACAATATGTTACAATTGGTTACTTGGTTCAGAATTGTTATCCACCTTGGATGGTTTTTCTAGATATAACTAGGTAGTTGTGAAGGAATCAGAGTGAATCAAGACTACCTTTACCACTCCTTGGGGAACATATGTATATGTCGAATGCCTTTTGGTCTAATGAATACTTGGAGCCACTTTCCAAAGAATGATGGATGTAGCTTTCTCTGGCTATATTAATGATTTCATTACTATATATCAAGATGATGTGACTGTTTTATCTAGAAAAAGGAGTGATCACCTGCAACACTTAGAAAAATGTTGTTAAGATGTAGGGAGTATGATATTTCACTAAATCCCAAGAAGTGCCATTTTGGATTTTAGAAAGCAAAGCTGCTTGGACACATTGTGTCAAAGGAAGGGGTCATGATTGATCATGACTGGGTAGAAGCTATCAGAAAATTTCCTATTCCAAGAACCTGGAATGGAATTCAATCATTTTTTGGGCAGATTAATTTTATGAGGAGATTTATCTCCAACTTTGTTTAACTAGCTATCCCAATCACTAAAGCATGTCAAGAAAGATCAAAGTATCAAATGGGAAGAAGAAATTATTCAATATTTTTTTGGGATCAAAGCATTAAATAATGCCCCTATTTTAGTAGCACTCTAATTATAAAAAGTCTTTCCAAATGTTTTCTTTTGCTTCAAAATTACTATTGATCTGTATTGTTACAGAAGGATGATGAGGTAGCTCAAAGACCACTTGCCTTTTTCAGTAAGGTATTACAAGGAGATAATATAAAGTATGATATCATGGAGAAGCATGCATTTTCTTTAGTAAAAACAAAAAATGTCTTCAAACCATATATTCTGAGTTCCAAAGTCATTGCTTATGTTCCCCACACCATGGTGAAAGATATCCTATCAGAAATGGAGGTTTCAAGAAAAAGATGCCGATGGGTACACAAATTGCAAGAGTATGATATGGACATCCAAACAAAAAATTGGTTAGAGGTTTGGGCCTGGAAAAACTTACGGCAGAGAGCAATCTACACATGATTAAGGTAAATGAAGTTGAAAAAGAAAGGTTAAATGTCCTTGAAAAACTAATAAATTATGAGTGGTACAAGGACATCATTTTTTATCTCAAACATCTATAGTTCCCTGAACATTTGAGCAAGATTAAGAAAAGATCACTTAAGTTAGCTTCCCAAAAATATGTCATCAATGATTTTGGGTTATCTTGGAAGAACCCCGAGGAGTTCTCATAAGATGCATTACTCGAAGATGAAGCCCTAAAATAATTGTTGATCTCTTTGGAGGAGTTTGTGGGGGAATTTTGTTGGAAGAGTCACAACTCATAAAATCTTAAGGGATGGTTATTGGTGGCCAAATCTTGTCAATTATACAACTTTGTTTATAAGAAAATGTGAGAATTGTAGACACTTTTCTAGAAGACCGAAAGGTTTAGGCTCCCTTCCTTTGCAACCTTTGTATTAGTTGAATCCCCATTAAGGAAATGGGGAATTGATTTCATTGGGGAAATTTCTAATTCTTAAAGTGCATGCCATAACTAGATATTAGTGGCCACAGATTGCTTCACCAAATGGGTGGAGGAAATCCCCACCAAGAAGGCAACTCACCAAATTTTCATGTATTTTTTCCTTAATTATATCATTTGTAGATTAGGTGTACTTGCCAAAATAGTTGCTGATAATTCCATAAGCTTTCGAGCTAAACCTTTGGTGGTTATCTTTCATGAATATGGGATCAATTTGACATATGCTTCCACTTATAATCCCCAAGGAAATGGACAAGCAAATTCCAACAATAAAAATCTGTTAAAAATAATGAGAAGGACATTGGAGTTGAAAAAAGGAAGTGGGGTGAGCAGTTGAAATTTGTTGTTTGGGCTGATCGAATCAATGTTAAACGAGCTACTTGAAAAAGCCCATTTGATTTGGTATATGAACTCAAGCTCTTCTGCCCATGCATATGTAATTGTCTTCATTTCAATTTCTTTTAAGAATTGGAAGATCAAGAGGTTAGTCCCTATGATGCTTGCATCAATTAGATTGTTGAGTTATATGAAGAAAGAAGGGAATCCCATCAGAGGCATGTAAAATTCAAAGAGAAATTGAAGAAGTTGTTTGATAAGAAGGCGACTCCAAGAGCTTTTAGTGTTGGAGATATTATGCTATTATGGGATAAAAATCATGAGGATAAGGAAAACATGGAATGTTTGATGCATTATAGATGGGACCTTATTCAATCGACATTCGAATTTGTGAACATACCTTCTTCTTAAAAGAATTAGATGGGGAATTGCTTGAGTTTCCTATTAATGACAAGAATTTAAAACATTTCCTTTATTTATTTATTAGAATGTTAGGAATTAGTATTCACATGGTTGTTAGTATTTGTTACATGTTAGTTTATTATACATATATATTGTTATAACAATATATATTCGGGTGTGTTGTAGTTTCCTATTTTATAGGAAGTCAGTTTTCCTATTGATATGGCTATATAATAGCCTATGAATGTAATTCAATATGTGTCGAATACAATATCATTATATTATTTCCTGTGTAAGAATATTGTTGTTCAAACATTTGGTACCAGAGCGACTATGGATCCATGATATATTATACAGGGAAAATCTTTTGCTATTCACGTTTTCCCTGGTTAATGAGAGATTTTTTTTGTGAGCATTCTAGATATAGTTCAGCTCGTATGATTTGATCATCATCAGGCCTGAGACGTCTCTACAGCATTTTTTTTTGGATCAGGTGCATCTACAGTCACTGCCTTTTCCGTATTCAGATCTGAATCTATGTGGAGGAAGATCTATCATAGATAGAACAGTCAGCAAATTGCATTGGAGGTTTCTTTCTGAATCAAAGTTTTCATACATTGCATTGTTATATTCTCCCGCGTGGAAAGTGCTATTGGATTGCATTTTAAATCTGTAGTCTCCGTTTAATTATCTCTCGGGAGGGAATCGTTTGGTTTCCTAACATCTACAGTAAAAAGCATCACAAAGTGACCAAGACTCACCGCAATCGTGCCTCGATTGACATCTATCGACTTCTCTTGCACGATGGCATCGGATCCATAGATTTGCATCAAGAAATTTTGAATGTAGACACTTAAAATTGGTTACTCAATTTAGTGTCCCTCTCATCCATTTACTTGCTTAGGTAACCTCGGGGCACGTTTTACGTCACCAATTATCCCCTTGAGGATATTATCCAATTTGTGATTTAGACACCTATCTTAAATTTAATTCACCCCATCATATCTTGCCCATGAGTGATTAAATATTAAATATTTAATTACGCTTCTTCCCATGCATCTTAATCACTTATCTACCCCAAATTTATTCTATCTATGTATCACATCTATTTTTCGCCTTCCTAAGCGGGATATTTCCCGTATTCGGGTAAGTCTTATCTTTCTTGAAATCGCTCATTTTGGCCATCTCGGAGTCTATTCCGTGATCGGCGCCGACCCATATGGTCGGCACCGATTTTCTAGAGCGGTGCCGATTATAAAAGCAAGTCCGTAACTCGCCTCAGGAACCGAAGAGAGAGCGAAAGTGAAAAAGCAATGATTTAAAAAGGAAGCACTTACGCACGAACAGAGAGCGAGAGAGATACAGGTTGTGAGAAAGAGAGATCTTCTTAGCATCAATTGTATCAAATTAGGGCAGATCCTGTCCGAATCAATCCCTGAGAGGAGCACCGTTACTCTGTCCCTGTCACATCAGCATCGCACACCACCATCTATCATCTGGTGACTCTGTTCCAGTGTCTCGCCAACTTCGGCACATCCAGCAGACCACATTCACCTTCCAATTCCCGAATCTTATCGCACAGTCCCTGATTGATCGATCTGCCTCCAGTCGACGCCGATCTTACCCAGTCGACGCCGATCCGTCTCAATCGACGCCGATTCTACCCAGTCGACGCCGATTTCCCTGCAGATAGGTAAAAGGATACAGGTAACACAAATCCGGCATTATTTCATAGTTCCCTATTTTCTGTACTTTCTGTCTGCTGTTTAGATTCTGTCTTATTACTGCAATCAGAAAATCTAGCTTTTTACTTACATCTTTTATCATGTATGCTTCTTTTCTTAATTGAAAACGTGGACTGACATCCGCCGAGGAAGCTTATCGCTTCCCGGGACCGCTTCTCGGGCAGTCCACCTAAATATCTTTTAACGTGGTCTTTTTCTGTCAAGCATCGGTGTTTTGCAGGTTACTCGGATCTATTGTGTGAATTGCTCATGTGCGCCCGTCTTATCTACATCGGCTTCCTCATCCGTCTACATCTTCATCAGGTATCGATTTTATTGGAGTTTTTCAGGGTTTTTGTGTTTAGTTTGGTGCATTAACTTGACAGTAACAAGGGCAAAATTCTTGATCTAGATTCTGGCACGCCCAGTGGGACTTGAACCAAAGTCCCTTATTGGTAAGTTCATTTCTTTCCTAGTTTTGAACTTTGTTCCTTTTCTTCACTGATTTCTATCAGTCCTATTTGAGCATTTCTTTTCATCATTTCAATCTTGCTTTTTTTTAGGCGAAATCGTTATCTTCGAAATTTTTCTAGTTCCTTAAAAATAGAGATTTCTGTTTCACCGTTATCTGGATATATCTTTCTGGGTTTTCTTTGGTGTTTGCTTAACCTCTTCTTGCGGAGCACTTTGCTTGTTCGTGGGATTGTTCGAGGGGAAGAGCTCAACAACGCGCTTTTTGAAGTCCACACACCTTGGAGAGCTAAATCTACAGGTATTCCTCTTTTACGGTGTTTTCTCCTTTTTAGGATTTCTTTGTCGGTTGCCTATCACATCCAAACACTTCAATTTTTGGTGCTTAAAAAGAACTTAATCGCATTTGGGAAAGAATCTGTTTGACTTGTCTTCATCGAAATCAAACACTTCGTTTTTAAGTGCTTAAAAAGAACTTTTCCTTTGTCATTGCTGCATGTTTTTCATCTAGTTTTAATTAGGCTGGAAAATTGATCAAAATCGGTAGTGACACTATTTGATTTTTATTTTTCACCCTTGCACACAAAGCCAAAATCACTAGGTATAAAGCATTTAAACAAAATTCCTTCCCTGGCCTCGCCTACTTGGAAGTGATATCCAAGAGGAAGAGCCTACGCGGTACTCAGGCCGCGCTATAAATTCACGGAAGATTTTGGTATATATTGGCAAAGCACCCGACTCCCTTATCGCAGCGGTGTGTGAAGTGCGGGGGTAGGCCCCTATATCAAGCCACGTACGGTCTTTTCTTGATCAAGTGCCTTCGGGACTCCTCACCAAACATTACCCAAACCATCCTTAGTTTGGCTATCTGAGTAGTTCCTGTTCTAAAAAGCCTTCCCTAACATTTTCTTTTCTTAAAAGCATCAAAATTTAAAGGAGATAATCACTTGCGCTGCTTGAATTGTCTGTGCATTAGTTAGGTCAATCTTCTTTTCTGCGTGTTTATGACGGTTATCACTCGGTCACAATCTAGAAGAATGGCTCAACTGGTTCCTTCTTCCTCCGAGATCACCACTAGTGTGGAGGTTACGGCACCCCCCCAATCTTCCTCGGGACCGCTGTTAGTTGGTTCCCCATCATGGTCATATAATCCTTTCTATCAAGCCAAAGCAATCCCATCACGTCCAGCTTCCCCTAGTCCTTCGGAAATATCATCTGGCTCGGAGTATGTTCCCCGCGGGGATCCTGAATTCCAGGCATTCCTCGACCGCAATCCGATAGCCCTCATGGACTACCTAGTACACAAGTCTATTCAAATATCTGATCAAGGACCACCAATCCAACAAGTGTACGATTATCCTCGTGGATCACCCCAGGCCTTTGTAGAGCAGTTTGCATCATCTCTCTTGCCTCGAGCCACGGAGAAGGGCGAGGCCCCTATGCCTCCCTTTTCTCTTCCACCTACCATATCGACTAGTTCTCAAATAGTCTTACCTATTCCTAACACCGCAGTTACCTCGAGTATTCCACAACCTACTTCTGAGAAGTCTTCTGCCCTGGCTATAATGAATGCGTCTGCACACCCGCATATTGCTGTTAATTCATCTATGCCCTCCATCGTTTCCCAAGGTCAATACCTCTTCATGAGCCAACCCCCTCCGAATAGTCAGTTGGCTCCTACTTCTTGTCCTTTAGGGGTCTTTCTTCCAATATTCCAGCAACTCGTGACCTTCGCCCATCCTCTAACATCGCACTTTAATACCTAATCCGGCAGTAGAAGGCCCCTTTCAGGTCTTGTTCCCCAATATGTCCAATCAAGCCGGCACTCATATTCCTCAATCTGTCTCGATTCAATCAACAAACATAGGAGTCCACCAATCACAGGCTCCGTCCGTCACCCAACCTTCATTTTCTCAACCACTTATTATCTCACAGCCTGCCTATACGCAAGCTACCTCACAGCAAATACCCCACCCGGTGTCACCCAGAACACCTGGTTATTCCTCTTATCATCCTATCCATCAACAGATGAATCCCCCATTGACACCTCAACAACATCCACCACTTGCTTCTTATGTAGGACATACCAATGTACCTCCTCCTCAATCTGACGTGGTTCAAATTCTCTTCAAGAAAATCGCAGACTTGGAAGCCTCCACAAAAGGGGCTCGTCCTTCATACTCCTTTGAAGAAGTGTGTAATGAACCCATTCACCCCTCAGTGGCTTTTAAGCCTTATCCTCCCCAATGGGAACTTCCTAAATTTTCAAAATTTCATAGTCGGGAAGACCCTCAACAACATTTGCGAGCATTCAAACATGCTTGCTACCTCATAGTCCAGGATCAGGAGCTTATGCTCCGTACCTTTCCTATGTCTCTAGCAGGTCCTGCTTTAGACTGGTACAATAACATTCCTCAACATTCCTTGTTTTCTTTCTCTCAATTGGCCCAGATGTTTGTTGAAAACTTTTCAATAAATATCGCGCATAAGATCTCGATCACAGATCTTTATAACATTCGCCAATTCGATGATGAGTCTATTGCAGACTTTGTCGCTCGTTGGAGAGGGATAATCAACCAATTGTCTTTCTCCCTTCCTCAATCCCAACAAATCGAGTTGTTTACTCGATCTTGTGCTAATCACATTTCTTCTACTTTAAGGATCCAAACTTTTCATACCTTTGAAGAAGCCTTCACGATGGCACGCAAACTTGAATCTCGCGCCATTGAGCAAGGGAAGCTAAAACTTCGCTCTAAATCTAAACCAGATTTTTCTCGGTTTACCAAACCAAATTCTTCCCCTTCTAAAGACAAGAATCAAGGATCCACCAACGCTATCGTATTAAAAGCATCACGAGCCGACAATACTTCTAATCAAACACCACGAAGAGACCCCTCATCTTCTCGAAAAGGGACTTCATCATCTCGATCCTTCGCTCCATTGGGGGAATCATATGCCTCTATCTTAGAAAAAATGTTGGAAGTTCACATGATCGAACTTCCCCCCATTAGGAATATTGATGAAAACCAAGAACGTCCATTCTGGTATAGGGAAAATGATTTCTGTCCTTATCATAGAACCAAGGGTCATGACATCGAACGATGTCAGACTTTCAAAAATCTTGTCCAAAAATTCATTGATAAAGGCAAGCTCATTCTGGATAACCCAAATGCTCCCCCAAATCAGGCACTCGATGTTTTTAAACAACCTTTTCCCAATCATGCCCCGAACCATAACGCTTCAGAGTCTCAAAAACCAAACACTCATACCATCAACTTCATCTCTACCGAAGAATCTTCTTCTGAAACCAAGCCATCTGCAAACACATCAATCGAATCAGAACCTCCTTCCACTTCATCAATCACTGGAGTTCCACCATCTTCAGATAGCCCGTCTTTGAATATTCCTACATTACTAAGCACGGAATCATCTCTCTCCGCTCCTTTGTCTGACCTTCCATCCATACCCGAGACAGTGTCATCCTCATCTGTCTCATCATCAGACATTCTTTCAATACTCGAGGCAATTACATCCCTTCGAGTTTCCACTACAGACACATCTACTTCGTGCTCACATTCCCACCGCAACTATGCCCTTGGTGAACGTACTCTATAATTGTGCCGACTTCACGGAAGCATCTTCGATTTTGACCCTTCCTATCTCTTTTCCTACAGTAGTTTCACCCATGATTACTGCATCGAAGTAGTCGCTTCGCAAGGAACTGCTTCTTCATCACCCCCTTCTTCCATCACTAATGTTACTTTGCCTATTAAAGAAAAATCAAAAGAAGTAGCACCAACACCTATACACTCGTTTCCTGAACCTAAACCGAGACAACCAAAATCTAACGTTACACCATCAGTACCTCCCCACCTGCTTCCTCCGAAAAGGTTACAATCACCTTATGCCGTTGAAGTTGTCACCATCCCTGAAAAAGGAAAGCCCATATTTCGGACCATCAAGACTCTTGGTGCTCTTCCACAAAAATCTCTCTCTACGCCTCATAAATGATTGGATTTGCCCGCTGAGAAGGCGTCTTCTTCTACACACTTATCAAAGCCATCATCTTCTTCTACAACACATTCTTCACCAATACCCCGAAAAATAGACTTACCTACTAAAAAGACGTCACCTCTTCTATCAGGATCATCATCGTCAAAAACCAAGGCACTCTATGTTCCTCCGATTACACCTACTTTGGGAGCTTCTTCTTCTTCTAAATCGACATTATCTAAATCATCGAGAAATTCGACCAAGCAACCCCTTTGTCTCCAAAGACCGCAAAATTTGTCACATATCCATCATCTTCAAAATCTATTTTAGGGGCTCCTCCTCCACCAAAGTCAATCATGTCTCACTTACTCCCATCTCAAGTGCCCAAGACTGCTCCTCCAAATGTCCAAACAAATAAGAGGATCCCTAAAAGATCATTAACCCTAACATGCAAGTTATTTTACCACTGCATGGTTAATGTAAAAGAACCACCTTCATCATCTCTATCCTCCTCTTCGTCTACCGGATTCTACACCGAAATCCTTCATCAACTTATCCAATCTTCATCCATAACCCTTCCTCCGATTAAACCTTATAACCCTAAAGGAGTTAAACCTACCTGGTTTAACTCTGATCTGATTTGTGCTTACCACCGTACCCCGGGTCATGATACTGAGGGATGTAAAGCTCTTCAAGCCGTTGTCAAGAACCTTCTGGAAGAAAGTGACCTTTTGCTGGAGGAGGAGGAACAGGTACCTCCTGTCATCTTAGCCCCATCTGAGCCTCAACGATCCACTCAGACCTCTAGTGGTCCCACTCCACTTGATCTTCCTCCTTCTCAAATTGACACAATCCATATCGCCACTAGAACCCAACACTATGATAACCCATCTTCATCTTCAACATCTCGACCACGGGTTGTCATTTCTGCAGCCCCTGAAGGCGTTTCTCCTTCCTCATCAGCCCCACGACCCAGGGTCTCTATTCATGCTGCACCTCGGGCTCAAGTTCCCGTGTCTGTTGAGGAGAGTGTTATGAAACAACTCACCCAGGCTCCGGTCAAAATGTCTCTTTTTGACCTCATCCAATCCTCTCCACAACATCGCCAGGCTCTAATCGATAATCTGCGTCGCATCGCAGTGAATTCAGATGAGCCCCAGCCCTACGAGTTGGTTGTTGGATTGAATAGACTATCAACCACCATTTCTTTTGAAGATTCGAAATTCCTCCTCTTTCTTCGAGAGATTTGGAGGCTCCTCTTTATCACACGGTCCAAATCAATAACACTACCTTAAAACGTGTTATGATCGATAATGGAGCTACACTCAACGTCATCTCCTCGCACACGCTTGAGCAACTTAAGTTACCAAAGAATGTATAGTGTCACCCCCACCCTTTTCCCTTCGATCATTTAACGATCAGCTAGCAGTTACTTTAGGAACTGTGGTCTTACCCATTCGAGTAGGTAAGAAGCTGCTTCATGAACTCTTCTACATCGTCGAAGGAAAATTCCACTATAATATGATCCTCGACGCTCCTGGATTCGCGCAATGCATTGTGTCCCATCCACCCTCCATCGATGCCTAAAATATCAATATGAGGGCAAAATATATACTCATCCAGGAGATCCTTTTCCTTCCGCACAATGCGACATGACCACAAGATCTGCCCCTTTAAAAGAAAATGCATGTTCTCCTGACGGGGCCTCATCTTCTTCCATACCTGCAACCAAACTACCGGATTTACAAAATCTAGAAGAGACATTGCAGCGTTTCTCACTAGGAGAGCTTCCTCTCTTTTCTTTTGATGCCCATCTCAAACCTAATGAGTATGGTAGACCAGAAAAACAACTCTGAATATCAACCAGTCTCTGGCCGCATCGTCACCATTGGTCTGCCCAATCAATAGACTAATTTCATCTACGGTGGTCTTGATACGCCTCACTATCACCCAGATTCTCCTCCTAGGACCAAACCTTACTTAACAGGGTTTGATTATCTACAGAATCCCACGTTTGCAAAAACTTATCTATATCGATGCGCGTGGAAAGGCTTTGGCCTGGGAAAATATGAACAAGGTATACATGACCTCAAACCCATTCCTACTCTCATGCCACATCAGAAATTTGGTTTAGGATTTAAACCCCTTTCAAAAGCCACCGTCACTATTCTCGATGAGCCTCTTCCTACTAAGGAACCATCTTCCCCCACTAAGTCAGAAGCATCACTTGATGTGGACGATGACATTTCCATCCCACCTAACTTTTTTTTTTGATCAATACCATTTCCTTAGGGCCGTTAGCCTATGAGACTAACAATCGGTCCGCTTCTATACCATTAATCTTCCCTGAAATAGTTGGAGACGACTCTCCTACTATCAACACTATCCACTGTGCGGATGACGATTCCGTCCTCACCTATCTGGGAGCAGAGGATTCTTATCTTCCCAAGACTATTCCTTCTGACACGTCTACCCTTCTCAACGAAGCCACTGTCGACCTTAATATAGGGACTTCTGAAGACCCTCGCATCATTAAGGTCGGCCAGTCTCTTAATCCACAGGAATTAGGGGACTTTACCACTTTTCTTTCCAAACATCGTCAAGCCTTTTCTTGGTCATATGAGGATATGCCAAGACTCGATCCCGATATTGTGGTCCACAATATCGCTTACTCTTCCCAACATCAAACCGCTAAACAAAAATTACGTAAAATGCACCCTAGAGTAGCCCTTCTTGTTAAAGAAGAATTACAGCGCTTGCTTTCTCGCTAACTTCATCCAACCCATCGATTATCCACAATGGGTGTCCAATGTAGTACCAGTAACTAAGGCTACTGGGAAAATTTGAATTTGTACCGACTTCCGGGATCTTAATCTTGCCTGTCCAAAAGATGATTTTCCTCTACCTAATATCGACCAACTCGTAGATTTAACTGCGGGTCATGAGATGCTTTCTCTTATGGATGGTTTCTCTGGATATAATCAAATCCTCATCGCACCAGAAGACCAACATAAGACTTCCTTCATAACTCCTTGGGGGACCTTTTGCTATCGTGTCATGCCTTTTGGTCTTAAGAACGCAGGAGCAACCTATCAACGAGCAATGACCTACATCTTCCATGATCTCTTGCACAAAACTGTGGAAGATTATGTTGACGATCTCCTCGGCAAGTCCAAGCGTCATCAGGATCATCTTTTCATCCTTGCACCTCTCTTTGAGAGGCTTATCCGCTTCTGTCTTCGTCTAAATCCAGCTAAGTGTGTGTTTGGCGTTCTCACTGGTAAACTTTTAGGTTTTATCATTTCCATCAGGGGTATTGAAGTGGACCCCGCAAAAATAAAAGCCATCCTTGAGATGCCTCCCCCGTCTAACTTGAAGCAACTCCGCAGTCTCCAAGGACGTCTTCAATCGGTGCGTCGTTTTATCTCCCAATTGTCAGACCGTTGTCAACCTTTTCACCATCTCCTCCGTAAGAATGTTCATTTTGAATGGGATGAGCATTGCCAAAAGGCCTTTGATGATCTCAAAGCTTATCTTCTTTCTCCACCCGTGCTTACACCTCCACGCGAGGGGGAGCCTTTCTATCTTTATATCTCTCGTGATCGACCATGCTCGGGAGCCATGATCTCGCATCGGACACTTGTGGTAAAGAACAAGCCGCCTATTACATCAGCACACCCTCCATGAGTATGAGACACGCATTCGAAGCCGAAAAACTATGTTGTGCTCTCTTCTTCGCAACTTCTAAGCTTCGTCATTATCTCCTTAATCATAAAACTTACATTGTCACAAGTGTCAATCCCCTCAAGACAATTCATGCAAAGCCTTATCATAATGATCGTATCACTCGTTGGCTTATGCTCATGACAGAATTTGACCTCGAGTTTATCCCGCAAAAGGCTATCAAGGGTCAGGTTATTGCAGATCAATTAGCTGATGCTCCTCTTTCGGACACTCAAGACCCCTTGCTCAATTCCCCGATGAATATATCCAACAAATTGATTTTGGTCTATCTCCATTTAAAGTAAAGCTCTTCTTTGATGGATCCAAATGCCAGCAAGGGGGAGGTGTGGGTTTCGTGATGATTCCTCCTTGGGGTACGCCTATCCCAGTCGCACACAAATTAAACTTTGAGTGCACCAATAATATGGCTGAGTACGAAGCTCTTGTCTTAGGTCTTCAAAATGCCATTAATCTCGGCGCTCGTCATATTGACATCTTCGGTGATTCTGAACTCATCGTTAATCAGGTCACGGGTGTCTATCAATGCAAGAATGATATCCTTCAAAAATATCGTGACATCGTTCTTGCTCAACTCCAATCTTTCGATAAATTCACTATCCAAGCCATTCCTCGCACTGCAAATCGATTCGCAGATACAATGGCCTCATTAGCCTCACTTATCCCACCTTTCACCGAAGACTCGCGTCTTTATGTGGCTGTACAACGATTAGACCAACCATCTCATCTTCAACAACTAACTTCGATCAATGCTGTCACAACCCATACTCAGGATGAGTGGTATCAACAGATTGTTGATTATCTATCTCATTCGATCCTTCCTCCAGATCTGACTTCCAATGGTAGAAGGTCTTTTGTCCAACGCGCCAATCGCTATACTATCCTAGGCGGGATTCTTTACAAACGTGGCCTTGATGGTATTTTGCTTCGATGCCTCAAAGCCCATGAATCATCTAAGGCTATCCAGGAGGTCCACGACGGTATCTGTGGTGGACATTTTAGTGGCTTAGCTGTAGCTAAGCGCATCTTACGTCTGGGATATTATTGGCCTTCTCTTAATCAAGATTGTTGTGAATACACTAAGAAGTGCGTCAAGTGTCAACAACATTCCAATCTCACGCACATCCCTAGTCAGGCTTTGCAACCTGCGGCGGATTTGTGGCCTTTTTCGCAGTGGGGTCTTGATCTTATTGGTCTCATCAATCCCCGTTCTTCACAGCGTCATCATTCTATCATTACTGCCACTGAGTACTTTACTAAGTGGGTAGAAGCTATCCCTCTTTCTTCAACAAAGGCTAAACCCATAGTTGATTTCGCTCTATCAACACATCATTTGTCACTTTGCTTCCACACAAGCTAATCACGAGTTAATGGTAAGTCTTTCAAGAACGCTGATTTGTAGAATCTCTGCAACGCTTTCAATATCAAGCTCAGTTTTTCTTCTCCATACTATCCTCAAGCTAATGGTCAGCCGGCAGCCCAATAAAACTTTCCGTAATATCCTCGCAAAGGTAACTAGTCGAGCTTTGGTAGGGATTGGCATTTACATATCCCTTTTGCTCTCTGGGCTTATCGGACTAGCATTCGTACTCCTACTGGTGCTACTCCTTTCTCTCTCGTCTATGGGTCTGAGGCTGTCCTTCCTTTGGAAGTCCAAATCCCATCTCTCCGTGTTTCTCTCAGAGAATTTGTCTCCGATGAGGATTATCGTCAAAATCGTCTAGCACAACTTGAATTATTAGATGAGCGGCGTCTCAACGCTCTTGAGCATCATCAGGTCTATCTTGAGTGTGTCAAACGTGCTTATAACAAGCATTTGCAGCATCGTGACTTCAAAATTGGTGACCTTGTTCTTAAGGAAAATCAAAATGTCACTACACTTGAAAGAAGTCAACGTGGTAAGTTTGCTCCCAACTGGATGGGCCCGTACATTATCACTCATAAATATGGGTCTGGGGCTTATCGTTTATCTTCCATGGATGGTATACCTGAAGCGGAACCTCTTAATGCCTTGCATCTACGGCCCTTCTATTGTTAAAATCTATCTTACACACATCTAGTCGCAACACAGATCTTTCATCCGTCCTAATAACCAGTCATCTACTTTCGTGGTGATTCGAAATTGTGTGGTTCTCCGCCTATTGCCTCGTTTACCTTAAATATGAGTATCGCGGCTCTACTCATTGCACGTTTCTTTTGGATATGTTCCTCCTCATGGTAGGAATACCTTAATCACCACTTCATCTGTCCCAAGTACTTATCTTAATCGGATCTACTCGGGGCATGAGTGCATGTTCTTCTTTGTTCTCCTCCCCTCCATCTGATCTATCTAGGTCTAAACTCAGCTTCTTCCAAGAAGAGTTTCAAAAAAAAAAAAAAAAAAAAAAGGATGCTATCCAAAAGATAGACTGATCCTTTGAAGGACAGCTATCCATACATTATCAAGTGAATCAAAAAGAAAATAGACCATGCCCTTGAAGGATGGCTATTATCAAAAATTCTAAAAAATATAGACCATACCCTCGAAGGATGGCTATCATTAAAATTCAAAATACAGACCGCTCCCTTGAAGGACGGCTGTTTCTCAAAGAAATATTCAAGGCTTCTTGTAATTAATCAATTAGTTTATACACTTTTTAGCATCACTGAAAGACTTCCCGCATCGATCAGTCTTTCCATATCAAGCAAACTTCCCGCATTGATCAGTTTGCTTTTCTGCCAAAATCATGAAGCTGAGATTTAGGACCTTTTGTCAATCATATGGAGAATCCTGTTTCCTACTATGGACATGTATTCTGTCCCTTGTAAGTTCCGACAAGATACTTACTTTTCTTTCCGTTTCTATCCTAGATCTGGTTTGCGACTAGTTAGTGTCAGGTTTATTTTAATCTTATATAGGGCCTTGTATGCTTGGTCTTTCGATTTCCTATCTGGATCTTATCTATGGTCGGTTGGAAGTCCGACTTATCATTTTTCTCCTTCTCCGAGTATCTTCTCTTCTAAGTCACGGTTGTTTCCATTTACATCTTTGGCTCTTGCAAGGAGTATTTCCCATTTCTTTGTCTTGCATCTAGTTAAATTGACATTTCACATGTTAATTCAATCAAAATTTATCTTCTATCAAAATTCATCTTATCTATCAAAACATCTATCTGTATTCATTTCTCATTAAAATTACATCCATACATCAAACACATCTATCTATCTATCCATCAAAATATTTAAAAATATGTACATCCAAGGTACATTACATCTATCTATATCTCATCCATACATCAAACACATCTGTCTATCTATCCATCAAAACATTTAAACACATGTACATCTAAGTTACATCACATCCATCTATCAAAGTTATATCCATATATCAATCTATCTAATCACATCTATTTCTATCATCTATCAGTCTATATCTATCCAACCACATCTATTTTATCCTCTATCAAGTCTATATCTATATCCATCTATCCATGTATATCAAAATTAAAAGCATGAGTACAATCATATAACAAATAACATGATGAATCTATATATACATGGGTGTCTGTACAAAAATGGGTGGCTTTCAATCAAGCCATCTATACAATGCCTTCCAATCGAGGCTACATCACTATACAGATACAAAATCTATCAATCTCTATATAGTAAAGTCCGACGCATGGAGGACACTATCTCCTCCACCCTCCTCTGCACCTGGCTGTCTCTCCTGGCCGCCGCCTATCGAGCTCGATGCACCTGCTGCTGGAGGTCTCGCCCACCTCGATCTCTCCCAGTACTCCCTCCACCTGAGGCTCCGCTCGCTGTAGCCGTCGCTGCTCTCCTCCTCGCCCCGTACCGAGGCACATCTGGGGCATGCTGCGCTAGGGCATCCTCATAGTATCTCACCTCAGCGAGGAGAGACTGGTATGTGCTCATGCTCACAGCAGACCGGTGCTCGTATGCGGGCGCTGCCGGGCTGCCGGGCGCTGCTGGTGGTGCCCCTCCTAGGGTCGTGCCCTGTGTACCGACTCTGACGTGGCACCGGTCTCTCCATATTTGGCCCTGAGGGCCTCCCTATGCCGAAGGTAGCGATCCCTCTGCTGGATCGCTATGTCTCGCTCCCGCGAGCGGTGTCTCTCTCACAATCCGTGGCATCCTCTCCTCTCGCAAAGCCCCGATCTCCTCCGTGAGCTACCTGATGTGTCTGTGTAAGGGTGGCATGCTCTACCTCCAGTCTGTCCAGCATAGCAGCTATGTCCTCCTCGTCAGCATCTATAGATGGCGGGAGATGTCGTGGAAGCTCTGTGTCGTACCATGCTGCGTAGCCCTCATCCACCCCCGCCATCATCACCGCTCATGCGGAGGGTGGGGCCTCTCTCAATGGGTCTCGCTGGGATCAAACCGCAAATCCGTGCTCTCGCTATCCCGCCTATATGGCGTGTAGGTGGTCGGCACTGTCTGTACTAGGCCGAACTGCCTCAGTATCCGCATGAACGGACTCACTCCCACATATCCGGCCTATGGCCCCTAACCACCCGGCCCGCCTCAAGCTGCTACTAAGTGGGCATCCCGACTACCCCATGCCGGAAATGCCCGATACGGCCTCCGATAACCTCGATCTCGTGTCGCCGTCCCAAACGCCGTAGTACCACTGGCCGATCTACTCAGATCCCCCGCGCCATGCCCCGCCATCTCCGAAATCCATAATCAATCCCTCCCACTCCTGCCGGCATCCAAGGAAGCCCGGATGGCCTGATCACCGCTATGTGCTCATATGCCCAAAGAATGGAGCACAAAATCGACGCAATCCTCGCCCTCCGCCAAGGTGTACATCCATAGCTCATGATATATCTGAGCTATCAGGGCATCGGCGAAGGCAAAAACCTGTCTGTACTGCAGGATGTCGCAAACACAGTCTAACAGTAACAATGGGAATCTCCCACCTCCTGAATCTGGCAGGGAAAAGTAGGATATAGCCATCTGAATCAGCACTATCCGTCTGCTCCGAGGGCTATCTCGCTCGCCGTGAGGCTATCTCACCGCCCTGACACTATCTCCGAGTCATCTGCCCTATCTCTGTATAACCGACCTAGGGCCTCTCGCCGCCGCTCCCGGGTGTGATCTCACCGGGTCCCCAGCGATCGGCAATCTCAGGATCCTGAATATATCCTCATGGGTGATAGTCATCTCACCCGTCCTGAACCAAAAAGTGCACGTGTGGCTGTCCCACCGTCGCACTAGTGCCCGCATGAGCTCCACATCTCGTGGCACTCGTCTATAATACCGGAAACCCCCGAGCCCGGCTAGCTCTAAATGCTGCCAGTCTGCATCTGTCACATCAGGGAGAATAGTCTCCAATAACTCAGGAATGGCATCCCTCATATGAAGAGCCTCTCGTGCCTGCATCCACGACATCAAAAACATAATTAGTCTCTTATTTCCCCAAATCACATCCTCCAAAACAATAAAATAAAAAAAAAATGAACATATATCAATCGGCGTCGATTTGGTAAAAGCGACGTCGTTCATTTAAGTCGGCGCCGATTAATACCAATCGACGCCGATCTAACAGCAATCGACGCCGATTACAACAATCGGCGCCGACTGCCTGTCCGGACATACACCGGACCCTGGCCTCCCATGCAAAGAAAATCAAACAAAAAAAAAATCCATTAAGAACAATGGGTTCAAGAATGACCACTTACCCCAGGTCGTGTCCTCCTGCGCTTCTGACCGCTCCCAGAGGCTTCCATGATGCTCAAATCAAAAATCTGGCTTTCTCTGAATCAATCGTCACGTTGAAAATAAATCGTTTACGTTTTCCGTTCGCATATTTATATGTGCTGGATTGGTCGGCGCCGATTTTGTGGGTCGACGCCGTTTGTTTTAGTCGTCGCCGATTAATTTGGTCGCCGCCGATTTTCCATATCTTTTTGCCATAGTGTTGATGCTTGGCTTACTTATCTATCTGATCATTGTTGTGTGCTGAATTTTGCCTTTTGGCACATTTTTTTTAGATATCCTTGTCTATTTCGATTGTTCCTTTCAAGGTGGGACACTCGTGATTTTTGGCACTTAGAGTTAAACGGGTCTCAGAGCACTAACGCCGCTCTGCTTTCCTGCACTGCCTAGTTGTCCCTACCAATGTGTCTCTCTTTAGATGCCGACCATTTTGCAGCTTCCTCCTTACACTCATGGGTCTCAGTAGGCACTAACGCTGCCTCATGAGAAGACCGCTAGTTTGACCTACCAATGTGAGTTCCTTAGGTCATACTTTTTTTATTTATGTGTATGCGCATCAATGATCGATCTACTCTGACATCCGACGGGGCATCCCGCATTTTTCATCTACCTTTTTCAAACTTGGGATCGCCTGCTCTATCATCCATCCCATCCCAAGTTTGAGGGGGATCACATCATCACAAATTCTTCCTTCTTCCATCCCTTTGTTTTTGTCTCATAACCTCGCTTATCGCAAGTTACTTGACAAAAAGGGGCAAAATGTAGACACTTAAAATTGGTTACTCAATTTAGTGTCCTCTCATCCATTTACTTGCTTAGGTAACCTGGGGCACGTTTTACGTCACCAACTATCCCCTTGGGATATTATCCAATTTGTGATTTAATCACTTACTCTAAATTTAATTCACCCCATCATATCTTACCCATGAGTGATTAAATATTAAATATTTAATTACGCTTCTTCCCATGCATCTTAATCACTTATCTACCCCAAATTTATCCTATCTATGTATCACATCTATTTTTCCGCTTCCCTAAGCGGGATATTTCCCGTATTCGGGGTAATTCTCATCTTTCTTGAAATCGCTCATTTTGGCCATCTCGGAGTCTATTCCGCGATCGGCGCCGACCCATATGGTCGGCGCCGATTTTCTAGGAGCGGCGCCGATTATAAAAGCAAGTCCGTAACTCGGCCTAGTGGACCGAAAAGAGACCACGAACGAGCGAAAAAGTGAACAGACGAAAAAGGAAGCACTTACGCACGAACAGAGAGCGAGAGAGATACAGGTTGTGAGAAAGAGAGATCTTCTTAGCATCAATTGTATCAAATTAGGGCAGATCCTGTCCGAATCAATCCCTGAGAGGAGCACCAAGTACTCGTCCCTGTCACATCAAGATCGCACACCACCATCTATCATCTCGGTGACTATGCTCCAAAGTCTCGCCAACTTCGCACATCCAAGCACCACATTCACCTTCCACCCCCAATCTTATCGCACGCCCCCGATTGATCGATCCGCTTCCGTCGACGCCGATCTTACCTGGGCCGACACCGATCCGTCTCAATCGACGCCGATTCTACCCAATCGACGCCGATTTCCCTCAGACGCCGATTTCCTCAGATAGGTAAAAGGATACAGTAACACAAATCCGCATTATTTCATAGTTCCCTTTTTTCTGTATTTCCGTCTCGCTGCTTAGATTCTCCTTATTATTGCAATCGAAAATCTAGCTTTTACTTACATCTTTATCATGTATGCTTCTTTTCTTAATTGAAAATGTGGACTCGACATCCGCCGAGGAAGCTTATCGCTTCCATGACCCGCTTCTTGGGCAAGTCCACCTAAATATCTTTTAACGTGGTCTTTTTCTCGCTAGCATTGGTGTTTTGCAGTTACTCGGATCTATTGTGCGAATTGCTCGTGTATGCCCGCCTTATCTACATCGGCTTCCTCATCCGCCTACATCTTCATCGTGTAACGATTTTATTGGAGTTTTTCAGGTTTTTGTGATTTTCAAAGGTGTGGTTTCCATTTTCTCGGTGTGCTTGGGTTTGTAGTGTTCTGTTGCTTTGAGTGGTGTGATTTATTGTTCATACTTTGAAAGGAATTGTATAAGAGAGCAGAAAACAACGAAGATCCTCTAACCAGCTTCTTTGTACTTTGTTGGAAGATGATCACGGTGAATACATTCTTTTCAGCAATGGTGATCATGTGCGCAAGATCAAGACAGCAAGATCCAGCTTAGTATGATACAACACAATACATTTTTCCTTTCGATTTCCTATTTGGAATTTCACATTGTGGGGAATACATACCAATGTTCCATTCCCATTCTGCACCCAAAACGACTTAGTCAAGGAAAGCTTCAGCATGGCGATTGCAGGTTTTCTATGCTATTCGAGATCAAGTGGCAGCGATCAATGACAGAGACTACAATTAAGAACATTACGATTCTTATAGGAAGTAATGTGAAATATTTTCAGTATATCTTCTATTGTGCGGTTTTGTGATATGCAAGTTGTGTTTCCTACATAATTCCCTGATGTATAAGCATAGTGGTGAATAGTAGCACCAGAGTAAGTCAGTTCATGGATCTTGAAAGGGTTTGTGGGAGGATCCAGAAAACCACATGAGGTGGATAGTTGATGAGGTTCCTGTCACGTCAAGGTTTGTGGTAAGCCTATTTAAAACCATGGAAGGAGAGAGCCTTTCTTTTGGATCAAGGTCATGAGTCAAAGATTTGGACATGCCACAGGGGTGAGCATACTGCAGTTGAGTGTGTGGATGTTTTTCTACCATGTAAACACTAAGGGGGGGAATGTTAGGAATTAGTATTCACATGGTTGTTAGTATTTGTTACATGTTAGTTTATTATACATATATATTGTTATAACAATATATATTCGGGTGTGTTGTAGTTTCCTATTTTATAGGAAGTCAGTTTTCCTATTGATATGGCTATATATTAGCCTATGAATGTAATTCAATATATGTCGAATACAATATCATATTATTATTTCCTGTGTGACAATATTGTTGTTCAAACAGTAATCAAGGTCTACACCATTGTATAATGTATAGTATTTTTGTTTCTTTCTCGCCTTCATGTTTTTCTATTTAATTCATCCCGGTCCTCAGCAGCCATTTTTTTGCTTTCTCGCCCTTGGGGTAGTTGCTTATTGTTTTTCTACTCTGTAAGCTTATTCTTTGACTCTGTTGCCAAAAGTTTTCTTTTGGAACTTGGTCTTATATTTGTTCTTGTGGCACTTTCTAGAGTGCCCATCCTTGAGCTCTGAGATGATGTCATGCTCAATTTGGCTACCATGATCATTCCTTTCCTTTGGTCGAGGATAACATTAAGTCTAGAATTTGTAACTTGGGCGTAAAATTGGGTTTTTTTTTCCTTCCTTGCATTTTTCCACAGTCACATTTTGTTTTCCATGGCCTTATTGGATATGGCTTGTGGATCACATTTGGGCCTTGATCATCTCCAAATTCTCTATCCTTAAAGAAAGATTCATTCCCAGTGTGCAAATGGTGATTTCCCTACATTTTAGGGTTTGACAGTGTGATTTCCCATTAATTTATATCTCAAAGATCTGTGGACACATGGCCCTTTCTAACCGGGATGAGGCTTGGTGAGGCACTTTGAAACTCTAAGGCCCGATTCAACTCAGTCTTGTCCATGTGGAGGGCTTGTGCTCATCCAAAATCACCTCTTGGTTTGACCTTTGACTTGTGCCAGGACACACGTGGAGGTTTATGTTTCCTTGCCTAGACTTAGACACAAAAATTTACGTGCTCGGTGTAGCTTTATCAAACCATGGACATGTGGAGGGCTAGCGCTCATTTGAGGATCCACCTCACGGGTCCTACATTAACACCGCACCAAGAAGACACGTGCCGTGGCTACGCTTCTTTGGGGTCTCCGATTTTGGGAACCATCTCAAAGTTGTGCAACGGAGACACATGGAGGATTCCACTGGCTCCTTTTTATACTTCAAATTTTCAAGTAAATTTTTAAGGCCTCGGGACATGTGGAGGGCCCACGCTGCTTTGGGGCCCTACCCTTGACTTTTATTGTGGAAATAGCTCCATGGGCACATGTGGAAGTTTCGCTCACTCTACCCTTGCTATGAATTTTAAATGGCCAAGGAAAATTTTCTCGACCCTGACAGATGACACCTTTTGTTAGTCCTTAAACATTTTCAACAACTCTTCTAGACCGAGACACATGGTGAACCCGTGCTTGTTTGGGGTCTCCCTTTGGGGCACCATATTAAAAGTGTGCCATTGAGACACGTGGATGCTTCCATTGGCTTCTTTTTATACTGAGACTTTTCAAAGGCATAAAGGTGATTTCCTTGGGCCCAAGGCATGTGGAAGGTCCGCGCTTGTTTGAAACTTACGCCTCGTACTTCAAATTTGTAGTTGTACTCAAGGAAACATGTGGACGAATCTGATATAAAGTTGAGAAGGGGCGTAATCAATGGTTGTTGTGTGTTGTATCTAATTTTTCCACCATTTTTCTCTAAGACACCTGGAGATGCAAATACACATTGTTTTTAATTGTTTTTGATAAATCCCCTTGTCATTTTTTGTCTACAAAGTGCAATTAAATGGATTTAAATCTTAAATTTCTAAGTCCAACGATTGTTAAGGTTGATTTTTTGAATTTGGAATTACTCGGCACTTGTAAAAATGCAAATTATCGAGAAGCCGGATGTGGAGTAGAGTTGCAGAGGAAAGAATAGGAAAATGATGAAATGATGAAGGTTGCAAGTGTCAAAGATGAAAACGGTGATGCCTCGAGGATGAAAAGGATTTCATGTCAGATCTAGCTATACAGAGCCACCGGAAAATGATTAAAACGGGATTTTTTCGCATGAAAGAATAAAAATGATTAGAAGGATTGTCAATAAGTTGTGGCATGACATCGTAATCATCAGTTGAGGGTCTAAGAAATGTGATCAATTCATGATTTTTCCACCGACAGCCTTTGTGTATGAATTTGTTAAACATCACTATCTCGTTGAAAATTGGTAACAAGCAAAGGTTCCTCGAATATTCCTATTTTTGGGGGAAAATTTAGGATGAGTGAGCGACTGAAATGTATAAATGCAATGAGAATAATCTTGTAGAGGGTCGGGGGTTGAATTTTTAAGAGAAAATTTTAGAAATCCCATCTTCTTGAGAGACCATCTAAGAAATCTCTTAATTTCCCATGTTTTATATTTTCAATCACGTTAATTTTGTTACAAGTGTACATCCATTGAAAGCTCGAGACTGCTCAAAGAAACTTTTCCCTACTAATGAATCTAATCAACTTCGAATTAATCTATGTCAATCTTGATAAAATTTGTGTCTCGCTTTATTTTACAATGTTTGCAATTATTTTTTCTTGTCCCTATTGCAATCTTGTGTTAAAGTCCCTCCGAATCACACATGATATCATCTGCTTGAAAGTTTAGTGGTATTTCCAATTTCTTTATGAGAATATCCTTCATCCTATGATGAGATAAAAATTTAAAATCACTTTACTATCGCTTTGTTGATAAAGATTGTTTGTAAGCCTTTGAGTGTATCTTAGATGTGATGAACCAAGGGTCTTAATGTTTAATTCAGTCTTTAGCTCAATCCTTCATGTAAAATTCTTGGAGATTGTGTGAAACCGTGCTAATATGGGCCTCCATTGATGCACACCTTCTAGTTGAAGGAATATTTTAGCTATTCTGAAGCATTATGTCATTTAGTTTTTCAAATGTTGTGAAGGTTCTCAAAGATATGATATAATCAATTTTATCCTTCTTAATCTCCCACCAAAATTATTCAAAACAATGAATCCTACCTCAACTACCCCCCGTTTGTTCTGTATGTCCACAAATGTATAAATTCTACTGCCAAAATATGTAGAAGCAATTAAGATTCCATAATGTCTTTAGTAACCTTTAGCCTTGTTTAGGAAATATCACCGTTCTTTAGAAGTGACAACTAGTGAGATTTAAATTGTCTTTGCATTGATCATATTTTCTCAAGGTTTCCTTTCAAGTTTGTTCAAAGAACGATATCTTAATTATCCTTCATAGAAAGAGGTTTAAAAATGGGTCCTCTCACCCTGGTTGATAAGGATAACCTAAAGTATTGAGGATAGATCAAATTAGTAATGAGGGTGTTATTCATTTCTACAATGCTCGAGTCACAAAGATTTAGAAAAATCCACTCTCCAGATATAAAACGATGCATACTAAGATCTCGTCTATCTCTCGTTGTCTTGCTAAATCTATGATACTCTTGATTTCAAAGGGAGAATAAATTTGGATACCAACACCTTCCACGTGTTTGTTCGTAACAACTTCAAAGATGAAGTCTAGAGGAAAGACCTAAAATGAGAATTGGCTTTCCATGTGCCATGGGCCCAAGAAAGTTACATCAGATGCTTGAAAATTCTAAGTATGGGAAGATCCAGTGGAAACCTCTAGGTTTCTCTTCGGTGCTCTTTCAAAAGTAAAATTTAGGGGCAGTCCCAAAATAGGTGCGGCCCTCCACATGTCTTAGGCCTAAGAAAGTTACCTCAACCATTGAAAAATTCTTAGTGTAAAGAGGATCCAGTGGAAGCCTCCATGTGTCTCTTCGATGCACTTTTAATATGGTGCCAAAAAGTAGAGACCCCAAATAAGCATGGGCCCTACACGTATAAAATATTTGAGTCAAGCGGGCTCAGGGGTGCTTTTCGATTTTGTATCACTTAAAGAAATTGTGCATTTTTGGACAATTTGGCCTACCCATCCACTTTTGATATAGGCTTTACACATGGCTTTCATGGGTGTCGATGGGGCTGCGGCTTACTTTATGACTTTCATTATTTTTCAAAATAAATCTGAGAATCTCAAAATGTCCCAGTGACTCACCTCCCCGCTTTAACTTTTGATGTGGGATTTAGTGGGGCCATGCTTGTTTGGGTCTCCCTTTTGGGGCACCATATTAAAAGTGTTCCATTGAGACACGTGGACTCTTTTTATTGGTTCCTTTTTATACCGAATGGGAAAATGATGAAATTATAAAGGTTGCAGTGTAAAAGATGAAAAAGGTCCTACGCCGAGGATGAAAAGCATTTCCTCGTTAGATCCAAATATATAGAGCCATTGGAAAATGATTAAAAAAGGATTTTTGCATGACAAAATAAGAATGACTAGAAGGATTGTCAAAATGTTGTGTCATGACATCCCAATCATCACCGAGGGTCTAAGAAACGTGATCAATTCATGAATTTTCCACCTGAAAATTTTTTTGATATGAATTTGTTAAATGTCACTGCTTTGAGACAACTTGGTAACAAGCAAAGGTTCCTTTTTTGAATATTCTTCTTTTTGGGAGGGGAAATTCGTGATGAGTGAGTGAGTGAAATTTATAAATGCGATGAGAATACTCTCAGTAGAGGGTTAGGGGTTGAATTTATAAAAGAAAATTTGAGAAAGCCCATCTTCCCGAGAGACCATCTTAAAACCTCTTAATTTACCATGTTTTATATTTTCAATCACGTCATGTTGGTTGTAAGGGTACACCCATTGAAAATATCTCGAGAATGTTCAAAGAAACTTTCCCCGTGATGAATCTAATCAACTTCAAAATAGTCTATGTCAATCTTGATAAAATTTTTGTCTACTTTATTTCGTAATGTCTGTAAGTAGTTTTTCTTGTTCCTATTGCAATCTTGTGTTAAAGTTCTTCCGAATCAGACATGATCTCATCCTTGTGATAGTTTAGTAGGATTTGCAATTTTATTATGAGAAGAGCCTTCATCTTGTGATGAGATAAACAATTTAAAATCACTTTACTGTCATTTTTTATAAACACCGTCTCGTAAGCCTTTGAGTGTAACTTAGGCATGAGGAAGCAAGCATCTTAATGTTTAATTGAGTCTTTATCTCAATCCTTCATGCTAAATTCTTAGAGATTGTGTGAAACCATGCAAATGTGGACTCGCATTAATACACACCTTCCGGTTGAAGGAATATTTTATCTATTTCAAGTATTCTGTCACTTAGTTTTTGAAATGTTGTGAAGGTTCTCAAAGATATGATATAATCAATTTTATCCTTCTTAATCTCCCACCAAAATTATTCAAAACAATGAATCCTCCCTCAACTACCCTTGTTTGTTCTCGTATGTCCACAAATGTATAAATTCTACTATAAAAATATGCGTAAGTAATTAGGATTCCATAATGTCTGTAGTAATCTTTAGCCTTGTTTAGGAAATAACACCATTCTTTAAAAGTTACAACTAGTGAGATTTTAATTGTGGTGCATTGAAAATATTTTCTCAAGGTTTCCTTTGAAGTTTGTTCAAAGAAAGATATCTTCATTCTCCTTCATAGACAAATGTTAAAAAATGGGTCCTCTCACCTCGGTTGATAAGGAAAACCTAAAGTAGTGAGGATAGATCAAATCGAGTAATGAAGGTGCTATCCATTTGTCTAATGCCCGAGTGACAAAGATTCTTAAAAATCCTCTCTCTAGCTATAAAACGACGCATAATAAGATCTCGTCTATCTCTCGGTGTCTTGATAAATCTATGATACTTGCTTTGATTTTAAATGGAGAATCAATTTGGATACCAACACCTTCCACGTGTTTGTTCGGCACAACTTCAAAGATGAAGTCTAGAGGTAGGACCTAAAATGAGAACAAGCTTTCCATGTGCCATGGGCCCAAGAAATTTACATCGGATGCTTGAAAATTCTAAGTATGGGAAGATCCAAAGGGAAACCTCTAGGTTTCTCTTCGTGCTCTTTCAAAAGTAAAATTTAGGGCAGTCCCAAAAAAAGTGCAGGGCCCTCCACGTGTCTCGAGGCTTAAGAAAGTTACCTCAGCCATTGAAAAGTCTCGCAAGTGGTAAAGAGGATCAAGTGGAAGCCTCCATGTGTCTGCTCGATGCACTTTTAATATGGTGCCAAAAAGTAGAGACCCCAAATAAGCACGGGCCCTACACGTGAGAAAAGATTTGATTTGAAGCTGGCCTGGGGTGCTTTTCACATTTTGTATCACTTAAAGAAATTGTGTAGTTTTGGTCAATTTGGCCCATCCATCCACTTTTATATGGGCTTTACACATGGCTTTCTTGGGTGTCAATGGGTCTGCTTACTTTATGACTTTCATTATTTTTCAAAATAAATCTGATAATCTCAAAATGTCCCAGTTGACTTGCCTCCCGATTTTAACTTTTGACGTGGGATTTAGTGGGGCCATGCTTGTTTAGGGTCTCCCCTTTTGTGGCACCATATTAAAAGTGTTCCATTGAGACATGTGGACTCTTCGTTGGCTCCTTTTTATACTCGAGAGTTTTCAAAGGCATAAATATGATTTCCTTGGGCCCAGGGCACGTGGAAGGTACGTGCTTGTTTGGAAACTTACGCTATACTTCACCTTTGCAATTGTGCCAATGAAACACATGGATGACTCGATATAAATTTGAGAAGGGGCGCAATCAACGGTTGTTGTTGTGTGTCAGATCTAATTTTTCCACCATTTTTCTTTAAGACTCCTAGAGATGCAAATATTCATTATTTTTAATTGTTTTTGATAAATCCCCTTGTCATTTTTGTCTCCATAAAGTGTAATTGAATGGATTTAAATCTTAAATTTCTAAGTCCAAGGATTGTTAAGGTTGATATTTTGAAGTTGAAATTACTCTAGCACTTTTAAAAATGCAAATTATTACGTGTTTGGATGTGGAGCAGTTGTCAGAGGAAAGAACGGGAAAACGATGAAATTGTAAAGGTTGTAGGTGTAAAAGATGAAAAAGGTCTTGTGTCGAGGATGAAAAGCATTTCCTGTTAAATCCAGCTATACAGAGCCACTGGAAAATGATTAAAACAAGGATTTTTTACATGAAAAAATAAGAATGATTAGAAGGATTGTCAAAACATTGTGACATGACATCCCAATCATTAGTCGAGGGTCTGAGAAACGTGATCAATTCATGAATTTTCCACCTCGAAGATTTTGGATATGAATTTGTTAAATGTCACTATTTGAGACAACTTGGTAGCAAGCAAAGGTTCCTTGAATATTCTTCTTTTTGGGAGGGGAAATTTGGGATGAGTGAGTGAGTGAAATTTATAGATGCAATGAGAATGCTCTTGTAGAGGGTCGGGGTTGAATTTATAAAAGAAAATTTGAGAAAGCCCATCTTCTTGAGAGACCATCTTAGAAACCTCTTAATTTACCATGTTTTAGATTTTCAATCACGCATGTTGGTCAGTAAGGGTACACCCATTGAAAATATCTAAGAATGTTCAAAGAAAATTTCCCGTGGTGATGAATCTAATCAACTTCAAAATAGTCTATGTCAATCTTGATAAAAATTTTGTCTACTTTATTTCAGAATGTCTGTAAGTAGTTTTTCTTGTTCCTATTGCAATCTTGTGTTAAAGTTCTTCTCAATCGACATGATCTCATCCCCGTGATAGTTTAGTAGCATTTGCAATTTTATTATGAGAAGAGCCTTCCTCTTGTGATGAGATAAACAATTTAAAATCACTTTACTGTCATTTTTTTATAAACACTGTCTGCAAGCCTTTGAGTGTATCTTAGGCGTGAGGAAGCAAGGGTCTTAATGTTTAATTGAGTCTTTATCTCGATCCTTCATGTTAAATTCTTGAGATTGTGTGAAACCATGCAAATGTGGACCTGCATTAATGCACACCTTCTTGTTGAAGGAATATTTTATCTATTCTGAAGCATTCTATCATTTAGTTTTTGAAATGTTGTGAAGGTTCTCAAAGATATGATATAATCAATTTTATCCTTCTTAATATCCCACCAAAATTATTCAAAACAATGAATCCTCCCTCAACTACCCTTTTTGTTCTATATGTCCACAAATGTATAAATTCTACTATAAAAATATGCGTATAATTACGATTCCATAATGTCCGTAGTAACCTTTAGCCTTATTTAGGAAATAACACCATTCTTTAAAAGTGACAACTAGTGAGATTTTAATTGTAGTGCATTGAACATATTTTCTCAAGGTTTCCTTTGTAGTTTGTTCAAAGAAGGATATATTCATTCTCCTTCATAGACAAAGGTTAAAAAATGGGTCCTCTCACCCCGGTTGATGTGGATAACCTAAAGTACCGAGGATAGATCAAATCAAATGAAGGTGCTATCCATTTGTCCAATGCCCGAGTGACAAAGATTCGTAAAAATCCGCTCTCCAGCTATAAAATGACACATAATAAGATCTTTCTATCTCTCAAAGTCTTGATAAATCTATGATATCGCTTTGATTTTAAATGGAGAATCAATTTGATACCAACACCTTCCACGTGTTTGTTCAAAGACAACTTCAAAGATGAATTCTAGAGGTAGGACCTAAAATTAGAACATGCTTTCCACGTGCCATGGGCCCAAGAAAGTTACATCGGATGCTTGAAAATTCTAAGTATGGGAAGATCCAAAGGGAAACCTTCAAGTGTCTCTTCGGTGCTCTTTCAAAAGTCAAATTCAGGGGTAGGTTCCCAAACGTGTGGGCCCTCCACGTGTCTTGGGCATAAGAAAGTTACCTCGCCATTAAAAATTCTCGGTGTAAAGAGGATTCAAGTGGAAGCCTCCACATGTCTCTTCTGCACTTTTAATATGGCACCCAAAAAGTAGAGACCCCAAATAAGCATGGGCCCTACACGTAGAAAAGATTTGAGTCAAGCAGCCTCGGGGTACTTTTCACATTTTCTATCACTTAAAGAAATTGTGCATTTTTTGACAATTTGGCCCATCCATCCGCTTTTGATATGGGCTTTACAAGTGGCTTTGCTGGGTGTCGATTTTGGCCGCGGCTTACTTTATGACTTTCATTATTTTTCAAAAAAATATGAGAATCTCAAAATGCCCTGATGACCCGCCTCCCCACTTTTAAATTTTGATGTGGGAATTAGCGGGGCCACGCTTGTTCGGGGTCTCCCTTTTGGGGCACGATATCAAAAGTGTGCCATTGAGACACGTGGAGGCTTTCATTGGCTCCTTTTTATACTGAGACTTTTCAAAGGCATAAATGTGATTTCCTTGGGCCCAAGGCATGCGAAGTCCCGTGCTTTTTTGGAAAATTACGTCCGTATTTCACCTTTGTAGTTGTCAAAGGAAACACGTGGATGAATCTCATATAAAGTTGAGCAGGTAGGCGTAATAAACGGTTATCAGGTATCAGATCTAATTTTTCCACCATTTTTTCTCTAATACTCCTAGAGATACAAATACGCATTGTTTTTAAATGTTTTAAAAAAATCCCTTCTCATTTTTGTCTATAAAGTGTAATTGAATGGATTTAAATCTTAAATTTTTGAGTCCAGGATTTTTAAGGTTGATATTTTGAAGTTGGAATTACTCAGCACTTGTGTAAAATTAAAATTATTATAGAAGCTTAGATGTGGAGCAGAGATGCAGAGGAAAGAATGGGAAAAGGATGAAATGATAACAGCTTACAGTGTAAAAGATGAAAAAACTCCGCCTCGAGGATCAAAAGCATTTCCGTTAGATTCACTATACAAAGCCACTAAAATGATTAAAAAAGGATTTCTTACATGAAAAATAAGAATGATTAGACCAACATCATAGTTCAACCAAACAAGTGGTTTTACTAAAGAACTAGGCCTCGGACATTCAAGGACGTAGATCCGGTCTCAAAATGGGACGTGGAAAGAGCTAACTAGAAGACACTCCAAATTTGATGCTATTTGGAGTGGACCATACATCATTACTTCGTGTAAGGTAGATAATTATTTTGAGTTATATGATCTTAATGGGAATGTATTTGAGGTCACAATAAATGGGATTTATCTCAAGCTATCTCAATGAGTGATTTAAGCATCTTGAACATAGGATCCTAGGATCTCATTCTTCCAAGTGCTTTATGCACATTGTTATGTTCGTAGTTTATGTTTCTTTTCCCTAAGTGATTTTTCACATTTTTTGATGCTTAGGATATTGTTGCAAGTTCCATGTTGTGGGGAAAATGCTATCACAAATGAATTCTAGAGTGCTAATATCGCTTCCCATCTAATGAAGGATTCAAATGCAGAGAAAATAAATTAATCAGTTGACTCCATGCCCAATGAATAATTAAGGCTACTTGATCATCTATCTAGTAGAAGATGACCCATGTGAGTTGCTAATAATGTTTCCCAATTTTTCATTCGTTATAAAATTCAAGTAAGTTGCAAAATATTAAACTTGGAAGATATTTAGAGGAAATTTTGAATAACCACGAAGGCTTAAGAAATGCTACAGAGAAGAGCATAACCATGGAGAGCACATGGACATAAAATAAAGGAATTTCAGTAAAAGAAAGGAATTTGAAGATGGATATAGTTGGCCATGATATTATAAGTAGAACCGCAAGATAAGGTAGTAAGTACAGGAAAAACGTTAATCATAAAGAAAAAATCCATAGAAATTTTTCAAAAGCCACATAAACATCAACATCATGATATAAAGAAATGATCCATAGATATAAAAATCACACAAAACTAAATGGAGAATCCACATAATAAATAAAAATTGTGACTCTCTTCGAAGAAATCAATTGAATCTTCAATTGAGATATCAAATATTTACAAATTCAATCATATTTTGTTTTTATCTATACAATCAAATCTGATTTCATGAGTCAAATAAATGGAAAAGATACAAGAGTAGAGGAAGCTTCTCCAACATGTAAAACTACAGCTCTAGGCTATACAAGCACACACAATAATTACATTATGTGTCCTTAGTTGAAGAAGGCTTGTCTTGGAGCCCTAAATTAACTAAGTACCTAAATTGCAAATACTTGTGGTGCATGGAACCATGGTGCAAAGGACACGCTGATGTAGTTCTTGGGGATGCGGGAAGGATTGCACCTAGGATGGATTTGGGACTTAGTGAGTTTTAGACAACAGTAAAGATGTGTTTAGGGAATGAATGAAAGTGACTAGATACATATATGTATCATATATAGAGACTTTCATCTCAAGAAAAGATATTTTAGGGCATCAACACAATTTTCATGGAGGCTTGATAAGATTAGATTTTCGCATGTTCCAATCGTAATGATTTTTATGGATTAGCTGGTTTTTGAGACATTAGGCATGGGATGCTAAGGATACTTTGTAATGAAGAAAACATAGAGATGTTGAAGGTGAAACATCTCCAAATGATTAGATTTCGCTATTATACTTTGACTAATGTATAATGGGTATGTCATGGATCTCAGCATCTCCTTTTATTTTTATGGGCAAAATCATGAAATAGTCCTTCCAAGGCTTTTATCTAGTGCATAATGATGGGAATTTAAGAAGAAATTCTCTTGAGGGCTCGACATTGTGTGCCTTGGGTGATCTTCTGACCAATGTATGTGTTTTTATGAGACATTAGGACATGTTTGTGGGAGTTGTAAGAGAATAGGTGATGAAAGAGAAATGGTAAGTTAGTGAAAATATGCAATGTGTTTTTCCGTGGAAATATCTATAATGAAGAAAACATAGAAGGAGAGAGAAAGAGAGGTGACTAAAGTATGATGAAACACAAGAGAGGGAGTTGGAAAGAAAACACAAGGTTTTTGGAACAATGGAGATATGGAGAAAAATGTTGTGGGGAAGGATTTGAGGTCCGTAAGGTGGAAGGTATGAGATAGATTAAACATGAGTAGTGAGTTATCAGACCTTCTTTGATGTTTTCGAGTGGAGTTGTATGAATGGCTTTCGACATATGCATCTAACCCATCTTAGAAAAAGGATGGGAGATCAATGTTACCATCTCTTGCCTAGAGGATTTTTTAGCATCCCTTTAGATATCAAGATCCTGGTCATGAAAGTTCATCATAAGCCATGAAGAAAGGAGAGTTATGATTAAACAGTAGGCATGCATCATTTCCCATCTATGGAGTGACCAAAACCTAGTACTTAGCCTTCCATTTCCCAGGAAAAAAGGAGATTTCCTCATTATATTAGCTTCCATTTCCCAGAGGTGTTGATATCAATGGTCAAGTGACATCTAAGAGGTATAAATTTTCATTCCCATCTATGGATGCACTACTTTTTTTCCTATGCTTGGAGGTATTTTCTTTGGCATGACATTTTAACAAGTTATAGGTTCACATATTTTAGGTATTACATCTAGAGTTGGTATAGGAAAAAACTTGGGAGTGGTTCAGTATCACAAACCATTATCTCACGCTTTAATGCGACAAGGGGATGTAGGTCAACGTAACTTCATGCCCTCTTCCTACTATAGGAGGAGGATCTAGTGGATCTAGATGAATAGGAGGTAGTGGCTCTAGTGGATCTAGTGGTAGAGGAAATAGGGTAGGAAATCAAGTCCCAAGAGCTAGAGGGTAAAGGACCTTAACCACTTCAGAGGTGTTTTACGAGATGTCCCTAAACTTGGATGATTACAACGGGTGTGAAAGATGCTGCAGAGATGTGTATAAGTGTGAATTAATATGGCGTGGGAAGGGTATCATTACCACGGATCGAAGGAAATTCAATTTAGAACTACGTTATAAGGGCGCACACATAGTTAGTATCAAAACAATGATCCACACCAGATGTTGGTGGATTACACAAAATTACATGATGTATTTTTGGATGAATTCCACATTCTTGAGTTCCAACAAAAGAGCATCAACACATATTAATAAATTTATCAAGGGATGAAAAGAGTGTATGGGAGTATGAAGTGTATTTTAAGACTCTCTTATCAAAATTGTCTTATGATATTTATCCTTCTCAAAATGTTACTGGGTTGATCACCTAGTTAATCATACCTTTTAAGAGGGATTTTTCACATTAGACCTTCACGTAACCGCATGAGTCCTTGGATGCTACCTTACATGATAAGGTTATATGAAGAATAGACACCATAATCAGTCCATTTCTTGAAGCTTAGATTGCTACCATGGATAAGTAGGTTGATAAACTATCTACGAACTTAGCACATGAGACTCATAAAGGGCTATCGGTGCATAAACCATGAAGTAAAGGGACATACTGAAATAATGTTTTATGAAAATATCGATACGTGCCATGATTGTGGACTATGAAATTTTCTATAGAGATGATGATAAAATTAGTTGTTTTCTAATGCATCATGCAATCTATAAGAATGTGTCTTGTATTGTAGGATTTTCACATCCACTACTCATGACACCAAGGATTATAGACTCATTGACCAAATACATGATGTCATTGATACTAGCGTGTGTCAGAATAGTATTACGAGAAGTTCCAAGGATGATGGATATCATTATGAGGGAACATGGATGGAGGTGGTGGTGGAATAGGATTTCATTGAGGATTTAGAGGCCATGGAAACCATAGAGGTGGAAGAAGTGAGTTCCCACATGGAACTTGTTACAATTATGGGTCTACAAACACTATAAGTGTGAATGCAACAATTTTTTATAGTGCTCTTGGTGTTGAAAGAAACATGAGTATGAGGAGTGCCCAAAATTATTTGAACACATGAGCCAAAAAAACAAGAGGAAAAAGGTGTTAAGATGGTAAACATGAAGAAATTTGACTTGGAGTAGATTCTCATTGGTAACAAAATTTAACCTCCCTCAAAGACCGAGTAGCATCATGGATTAGAAATGACACTCAAAGGTAGATAGACAATCATGTATTTCATTTTTAAATTGGGAAGCAATCTATCCGACTTGTTAGCACTTAGGATTTGAAGGGAGTGGGTAGCACATTAAAAAGGATGTGATCGATCCTAACTATTTTAGGTCGTGCATTTCAACCAAGGAATGAGAGAACATATTTTGTAACCTTTTTATTTGAAAGGAGATACAAGAACCTTTCTTTTGAATAAATTTTATAGAGAAGACCTTGGGGAAAATATGATCAACACACCAATCGACTCTCACGAGTTGTCACTTCCCGAGATCATGGAGATACTTTCACAACACGAAAAAGGTTACTAAAGACATTTGAGACCCGATTACATCTGCATATTTTGGTAACAAAGATTATGCATTTATGTACACACATGAAAAATAGGGGTATTATAAGGTAGGATTGGTTGTTGTTAAATGAATTTTAGGTGGGATGTGGGGTAGAGTGAAACTAGATTCACCAGATCCTTGAGGAACCTTATGAAATGGAAAGTCATACCAATAGAATGCCATAGAATAACTAAAATGTTTTTCAACTACAATATGTGCTTCAATGGAGGCCCAGATTAGCACTCTTTCACACAATATCTGAGATTATATCACAAAATCTTGAGTTATAAAACCCAACAAAGCATCGAGATATAAGCCAAATCATGCCTAAAGTACACACAAAGGTTTATAGACAATCTCTTTCAACAAATGAGAGAAAAGTTATTTTAAATCATTTATTTCAATCCCGGATGAAAACTATTCCAAGAAATGAATTTGCAATATGCCACTAAACTATCATAAGGATTGAGGCTTGTTTGATTAAACCAAATATAATAAAAGATTGCAAAATAAATAAGAAAAACTCTTTGTATACATTTAGAAATTAAACCAACACATTTTTCTCAAGACAATAGAGAAAACTAGAATTTGATTAAGTCTATTAGCATGGGAAAGTTTCTAGAATAGTCTTAGAGAATTTCAATGGCTATACATTTGCAACCACCTTGACACAATAAATCTTGATACAAAAAGAGATATCCTAGTTTCTTAGATGAATTCTCAAAAGACAAGATTAGTCAAGTTTTCCTCTTGGGAATTTTCTTCGACCTCTAGCACTATGACCTTCAACTTCCAACCTCCAAACCATTTTGCATGAAAAGTTTGTGCCATTTATAACCCTTACAGTAGATCCCCTTCCTCCTAAAATACAAACACTTTAAATGCACCGGTGCTTGCTTGATTCCATGATTCACATAATCGAAATCTGAAAAAGTCTCTAGGTTCTCGAGGGGGAAGATCTCATCGAATACCTCCCGCATTTAAATCCTTGCTCGAGTAGATCACTTTTCCTTCAATTTTCCAACCACTTCCACCCTAATCAATCAAATTTTTCCCTTGCATGCTCAGGATAAAAAAATGGAAAATCAGATTGAGCACGAAACTTAGACCATTTTAATGGTGAAAGATGTCTCCTAGATCTTCCCACCAAACATCAGATATCACCATTAAATTCCTTTTCTTCTTGGCATGTAGAGAAAACCAAGTAATCATGAAGACTTTCACTTCTAGATTTGTTTCAGAGATATGGGGGAAAATCAAATTTAGAGTTATTGTTGATCTTTACTTTGAAATTGGGCCGTCCACGTGGCAGATTCAAACTTTAGAATAGACCTAGAGGCTTCCCTTGAATTTTTACAAATTTTTGGAAAAATGGAAAAAAATTCCATTTTCTTTGCACCTCCACCCTTGGGAAATGATCTTGACATGTTTCCAAATGTGATTGGAGCGGAACCGCAACCAAATCCTACCATTTTACTCTCTTTTTGGAAAAGGGAAAATTTTCCAAATTTTCCTATAGCTCTACCCTCAAGAACTGAGCCTAACACATGTCCAAATATGGTTCGAGTGGACCAAAACTTCCTTTATTACTTTTGAATCATGTCTCCCAAAGGAAATTTTCCAAATTTCCCCGAGACCAAAACCTCCGTTGTTGACCGGGAAAAACATTAACCTTTTCCCTCATCGGGCTTGTGGGCCACTTTGAAATTTTAATCTTTAAGGGGCAAAAACATCAAAGTTTCCTTTGATGGTCCACCTCCCACTTCTTTTAATTTTCAAACTTCCATGTGTCACCATGGTGCACCTTGAGGTGGTCCCAAAAATTTGATACCTTGAATGAGCACGGGCTCACCATGTGTCCTATTCTCGCAAGGTTTGTCCGAATGCTCAAAGCTCGCATGAGAAGGCGCCATGTGTCATGCTCAGGCGGATCCGTTTCACATTGAAAATTCTAAGTAAAATGCAAAGTGATCGAAGGACTTCACATGTCATCCACGATGCACTTCTTTAAAATGAAACTCAAGGGCGGGTCCTCGATACATGCACAGTTCCTCCACATGTCTCCATGGTGCAACTTCAAGATGGTGCCCATAGTGGAGACTCGAATAAGCGTGAGCTTGCCATGTGTCATGTTCCACTAAAATACTCCAACCGCATGAAAATTTTTCTAAGTCTCGAGCAAAGAAGTGAAATCCTCCACATGTCTTCTTGGCTACTCCATGACAAAACCCAAAATCGAGATCTTCAAATTAGCTTCATGCCTCCATGTGGGAAAATTTTTAGTTAAGGCTTCCCATGAAATTTTCTAAGTACCCATTGAGCCACATCCAACCAAAAGGTGCCACATCCCTATGTAGATACAAGGATGTAAATTTGACCGAGAGAAACACCCGTCAAACCGTAAAATACAAAAAAATGACCATTTGAGCCTAGGAATGAAATTTTCTTCAAGGAAAAAAAGTTTAGAAATGTTACAAGGCTCAAATATGTTCTTTAGGGATACATCCATTCATTTTCTTCAAGTACTTAGGGTAGAAATGATAAGGAAGACAAAACCCAACCGTGGAGAAAAAAACACATGGGGAACCCAAGTATTTTGATGAAAAAAATGGGGACCAAAAATATAGAATCTTAAGTGATTTACAACCCAAGAATAGATTAAAAATGGCCACAAAGATTAACCAAGCACAACACGAGGAAGGAGAAAAGTGAAAAAGACTAGAAATTAATAGGTTTTCAAAGGTAGATTGGGGCGGGATCATTTTGAGCACCAACATAGGCTCCAACTTAGGGATGGTCACTCCGTGTGGGTGTAACAAGAACAACAAAGAGACCAAGTGCCAATAATATCCATTGGGCAATGGAGTCATCTTGCAGAGTAGAGAAACAAAGCCATCTTTAAAAAGAAATAGAGAAACCGAAATAATAGGTCACCAAGGACCAAAATGAACAAAAACAAAAAAACAGGAAACAAATAACCGACTATACAACTGTACAAAAGATGTTACCATGATTCAAGGAAAATATTCAAGTGCCTACCATCTTGGGTATGACCATGCCAAGAGGTTCCTATGCTTTCATCAACTAGAGATATATCTCTTTTTCTTTTCTATTCAATTTGTAAACCATCCATTTTCTCTGAAGCTCCTCCATTGTGTTTAAGTAAAATTCTATAACATTTTCACTAAATGATAGACCAAATTCCAAGAAAAGTAGCATACTTAGGAGCTCTATTTTCAACACTTTCATACTCCTTGAATTATAAAAACTCACAAAGTGGTTAAGATTAACATCTTCTAGCAAAACCTCATAACATGCACATCGCTTGGCTCTTCATCAAGTACACATCTTCTTCTCTCATATAATTTCATAACTAGGGTATAAATTCATTAATTTTTTGTCAATGGATACATGTGCATTTGCACACTACCACCAACACTTGCTTCCCACTTTCTTAAAAACAACATCCCCCACTTGACAGGTAGTCAACAATCACCACATCAAGCTTTAAGTTCCTTCCAAGATAAGATGCAAGTTGTACAACTAGATATTTGACACATCCTACAACTGCACCTCTCTAGAGTCTTTCGATTTCAATTTGGGCATCGGGAGGGACACAAGTTTTTCTTGGGGAACAAACTTTCTGCCATATGAATTTTTCTTTGGAGTTTCTTTTGCAAGTGAAGCAATGGAGTTTTGACTTGGCTTATGGCCCCTTTACAACTTTACTTTTGGTATTGTGATCCTTTTCTTGGGTAACTACAACATTCATTAATAGCTACCTATCTTCTTACAAGGAACTCCTCCATCACACTTTTCAATCATTAATTCCATCAAGTATTCAAAATCATTAGTAGGCAATTCAAAATCTTGTGCAAACTTATAAAGTATTAGAGGGAGGAATAAGAGGTACTTAGTGGATGCAGTCCCAAAAGTGGCATAGTTATATCACTTATCACTTGAATGACGTTGCTTCCTTCGGTGAACTTGTCATTTCCATCATGTAGGCATAGTCATCATTGTCATCATTACCTTCCTCTTCTTCTTGCTGATCTTCTTCACAGGAGCATGAGGCATGAAACATTGTCACACCAATTAATGACATCTGTCTCCTCCACCACATCAACTTTGGCAAAAAGGATCGGGCACCATTCTAGTATCCCCGACTTGGGACCTGCATTTCCAAATCCAACAGTCCCTTGCCTCTTTCATCACATCCTTGGTGATTTGTGAATCTATCTTGGCCTTGTTTCTTGTGTTGACCTTGTGAGCTCTACCCAATTCCCTTCTCCCCACCTAGCTTGTAGGAAATTTCTTTGACAACCCCTACCAAAGTCTTAAAACTTCCTCCAAATCTACACCTTTCTTGTTTGAGGTTTTTAAGGTTAATCAGCTTTACACCTTCCCTCTTGGGAGGCTTTCCAATTGATTTGATATTTTTCTACTATTTGCAAAGCCATGGTGAAACCCTTTTCCTCAAATTGTGGGGTTTTTGTCTCTTAAATAATATGCAGCATTTTTATCAAATGTATCAAGTATATTTGATCAAACATGACTCATCACAAGGCCTTATCCTAATAGATAATCTTCTCAAGGTCTAAACCTCAAGGTCTTTTTGATGGTGAATCATCAGCACTTTTCAATGTCTGCGCATTAATGGGTTGAGACTCTCAAGTGATTACATAACATGGAGCTTTTCCCAAGTGTGGACCTTGCGAAATCCGAAAAGCTCTCCCGGATGAAGGCCGATTCCCATTCCTCTCGTCGGATGCACATATAAAAATGTAGAGGGTTTACTCAAAAACCTAATCTAACTTGCCAGGAGACAGGGGTAAGAAGATGCATAAAAAATTAAACCTAAACTAACAAAGGTGATGCAGGAATGAAGAACACCTATCTTGCCAATATACACAAACCATTAAAATGTAATGCAAGATCATGCCTGAGATTGCTTTTTGGTGAAAGATCACGAGGATGCAAATGGAAAAGAGAGGGTTGAGAATCATCCATTGACATGCATTATTTTCTCCAAATATTGATACAATACACTACAAAATGCCAAGAGGAAAATTTGCATTACAAGGAGATGGGGCATTGAACTCCACAAATTCACCCGCCAAAGAGAAGAAGGAGGGGAAAAACAAGAATGTCCAACCTTTAGAAAAAGCCCCTCACTTCAATTTATAGGAAGAATGAGAGAGAAAAGAGAGAGAAATTCCAAATCTACCCCAACCACCTCCAAGTTGCACTTAATTCATCTCATTATGGCGTTAGGTGAGGACCTTAGCAAACCCAAAAAGTGGTGAACTATATTTTGTATTTTTAACAATTTTTTCTCACCCAATTAATCTTTCCTCGTAATCTTCTGAAAATTCCAACCTTGTGTGAATCCGAGCTACTTTATGGCCATCTGAATATCTGCGTCGGGGTTTTCTTTCTATCATTGCTCGAATGTTACACCTCTTGAAGGTGCGCCATAGGCACATCCATATTTGTGTCAACATCCTCTTACCTGTGCCATAGGTGCATCCATTTTTGTGTCGACATCCTCTTACCTACGCCATAGGCGCATCCATTTTTGTGTCAACATCCTCTTACCTGCGCCATAGGCGCATCCATTTTTGTGTCGACATCTTCTTACCTACGCCATCACATCCATTTACATCTTCTTACCTCCGCCATATACACATCCATTTTTGTGTCGACATCTTCTTACTCGCCATAGGCACATCCATTTTTTGTCGCCATCTTCTTACCTTGCAAAGGCACATCCATTTTTGTGTTGACATCTTCTTACTCGCGCCATAGGCACATCCATTTTTGTGTCGACATCCTCTTACCTACGCGATAGGCACATCCATTTTTGTGTCGACATCCTCTGATGTGCACCCTTTTAATAAATGTCAAGGGTTTGAGTTTCTTTGATTTCTATATTCTTTTGTTTATCCTATATCTACCCCGGGGAAGATATATACAAAGGTGTCTTATTAAACCTTGTGTTGAAATCATGTACTTGATTCATTAGGGTTCTTCTTGATGTTTTCAAAAAATTTCAAAAGAAACCTAGGGCGCTTCTATCACCATAATACAATCAATGCATTTCTCATCTCATTCGAAGAATCAATAGAGTTATCTAGCAATGGTTTATACCAGCCCTAACATCATCTTCCAAGGTATGGATAAATAGCTTGATATACACATCTTCATGTTTAATCTCAAAATATTCCATCATAATTATAAAAAGCTTTAGATGTTGATCTCTAGTAATAGCATTATTTCCTGGAACTTTGGCATTTTGTTCTTACATCTTGAGGCACTTCATTTGGGTAACTAGCCATTCCAACAAAATTTATAGGTCCAAAGGTGTTTACAAAAACGGAGGTCCTGAGTTTGAGCCATATTAATTCAAGGAGGTGATCCTGGAGGGTGACAAACTGATGGGGGGTAGAGGGTTATTGGAACATAGGAGTATAATTTTCAAAATGGAAATCCCCCAAAGGCTTTTTTCTTGGAAATATCTATCAACCTCAGAAAAGATAGGTGTAGAGTGTGAAGCAAACCTTTCAAAATCAAATGAAGACCCCTCTCCAGCTGGAGAGTTCAATTCAACAAAGAGGCTACCTTATTTAGAGTCACTTGAATGACAGTCTTCAATGATAGGCCGATCACTTTCATCAATGGAGATCCCTCTCCTTGTTTGTTGATCTCCAACAACTCTCTAGGATTTTCTTCCTTTTGATTTTTATTTTCCTAGCTCTAGAAACAATGTCCTAGCAGGATCCCTAGCAAAGAAAGATCTTCTTCCTTCCATATTTGCAAATATTAGTAACAAATCTTATTTTGACAGAGTTTTAGGACACTGGTACTTATTAAGAATCAGATCAACAGGGAGTCGCCACTAAGGATTTCCACCTTAGTTGTGAAAATGCACAAAATATGATCTATCAAATGTCTATCAATGCTAGAAACTAGAAATGGAAAGATTTTGAACTTTCTCTATTAAGATTTATAAAATAAAAGCTAGTGCACTGGATGTGAAAACTGAAGTAACTACACATAACACTTGGAGCATACAAGAAGTGTTTTCCCGTGGTCTTGATTTTGAACTAAAAATGCCCATAATGACGCCATTTATGTTGGTGTTGTTTACTGGATAATTAGATATGGACTAGTAGTGAATCAATAAATCAATCTCTCAATGAAAATCCAGATTAACAAATCCCAGCAATAACATCATTTATGTTGGTGTTATTGATGAGCTAAATAGATATGGACTGGTAGTGAATCAACAAATCAATCTCACCAATGCAAATTATTTCAAGGAATTCAAAACATTCCCCGGCAAGAATTGCCATTTATGTTGGTACAAAAATTTAACCTCCCTCAAAGACCAAGCAACATCATGGATTAGACAGACACTCGAGCCGGATAGACAATCATGCATGTCATTTTGTAGCTGGGAAGAAATCTATATGACTTGTTGGTACTCGTGATTTTAAGGGAGTGGGTAGCACATTAAAAGGATGTGATCTAATCCTAACTATTTTAGGTTTTTCCTTTTAACCAAGGTAAGAGAACCTATTTTGTAACCTCTGTTATTTCAAAGGAGATACAAGTACCTTTCTTTTGCATAAATTTTATAGATAAGTCCTTGGGGAAAATATGATCAACACACTAGATCCGACTCTCATGAGTTGTCACTTCAAGATCATGGAGATACTTTCACAAGGAAAAGGTTACTAAAGACATTTGAGACCGATTTATTTTGCATGTTTTGTAATAAAGATTATGAATTTGTGTACACACATGATAGATAGGGGTAGTATGGGTAGGATTGGTTATTGTTAAATGAATTCTTGATGGGAGGTGAGGCGGTGAAACTAGATTCACCGGATCCTTGAGGAACCTTATGAAAGGAAAGTCATACCAATATAATGCCACATAACAACTAAAATGTTTCTTCAAATAGAATATGTGCTTCAATGGGCCCATATTAGCACTCTTTCACACAATCTCTGAGATTATATCATGAAATATCAAGTTAGAAAACCCAACAAAGCATCAAGATATAAGCCAAATCACACCTAAGGTACACCCAAGAGGCTTATAGACAATCTCTGTCAAATGAGATGAGAGCAAAGTGATTTTAAATCATTTATGTCAATCCCGGATGAAATATCTTCCGATAAATAAAATTGTATATGCCACTAAACTATCACAAGGATTGAGTCTTGTGTGATTGAATGAAATATGATACAAGATAACAACTACTTGCATACATTTAGAAATAAAACCAACACATTTTACTTGAAGACAACACGTAGAAAAACTTAAATTTGATTAACTCTATTAGTAGGTGAAATTTTCTAGAATAGTCTTAGAGCTTGTCAATGACCGAACATTTGTAACCACCTTGACACAATAAAGCTTGATACAAAAATAGATAACTAAGTTTCTCGGATGGATTCTCAAAAGACAGGCTTAGTCAAGTATTACTCTTGGGAATTTTCTTTGACCTATACCACTTTGACCTTCAACTTCAAACCTCCAAACCATTTTGATGAAAAATTTGTGCCATTTATAACCTTTACAACAAATCCCTTCCTCTTAAAATACAAAAATTTAAATGTGCCATTTCGCCATGATTCTTTCGTGATTCACAAATCGATCTACAAAATTCTTCGGTGCTTGAGGGGGAAGATCTCATTGAATACCTCTCGCGTTCAACTCCTTGCTCGAGATCACTTTTCCTTCAATTTTCCAACCACATCTACCCCTAATTTTTCAAATATGGCCCCTTGCGTATGCTCGGGAGAAGAAAAATGGAAAATCGGATCGCATGAAAAGTTAGACCATTTTAATGGAGAAAGATATCCACTACATCTTCCCACCTAACTTTAGATATCAACATTAACTTCCTTCTCTACTTGGCATGTGTAGAAAGACCAAGAAATAATGGATACTCACACTTCCCAGGACATGTTTCAGAGAAATGAGGAGAAAATCGATTTAGAGTCACTACTTTCATTGATCTTTACTTTGAAATTTTGCAGTCCACGTGGAAGATTCAAACTTTATATAGACTGTGCTTCCCTTGAATTTTTACAACTTTTTTGGAAAAATGGAAAAAAATCTATTTTTCTCTACACCTCCACCATTGGGAAACAAGCTGACATGTGTCCAAATGTGATTGGAGCAGATCCACAACTGAGACCTTTCCATTTTACTCTCTTTTTGAAAAAGGGAAAATTTTCCAAATTTTCCCGTAGCTCTGCCCTCGGGGAATTGAGGCAGGACACATGTCTAAATGTGGTTTGGGTGGACCAAAGCTTCCTTTTTTACTTTTACTCTTTTCTCCCAAAGGAAATTTTTCCAAATTTCTCCCAAGAGCTCGAACATCTGCCGTTGACCAGGGAAAAACATTGAAATTTTCCCTCATCAGGCTTGCGGGCCATTTTGAAAGTTTAATCCTTAAGAGGTAAAAAATCCAAGTTTCCTTCGATGGTCCACCTCCCTACCTCTTTGAATTTTCAAACTACCATGTGTCACCATGGCGCACCTTGAGACGGTCCCAAAATTTTGATACCTTAAACAAGCATGGGTTCACCACATGTCCTATTCCGAAAGATTTGTTTGAATGCTTTCAGCTTGCTCGCAAAGGTGCCATGTTTCATGATCCGAGGCGAGTCTCTTTGGCCATTGAAAAGTCTAAGTAAAATGAAA